>PVHT021183699.1:38130951-38189107 GCA_004024745.2 Catagonus wagneri | reverse complement strand
CCAGGCTAGGGGTCTAATCGGAGCTGTGGCTACTGGCCTGCGCCGCAGCCACAGCAACGCAGGATCCGAGCCGCGTCTGCAACCTACACCACAGCTCACGGCAACGCCGGATCGTTAACCCACTGAGCAAGGGCAGGGATCGAACCCGCAACCTCATGGTTCCTAGTCGGATTCGTTAACCACTGCGCCATGACGGGAATTCCAGATGTTCATTTTTTTAAAGTAAGGATATCCAGTTATTTCAGCACTATTTGTTGAAAGGACCACCCTTTATGCAGTCATTCACTCTGATTCCTCTGTGTTAAATCTATTGCCCTTATACATGTGTCTATTTTGGTTTCAGTTCCATGTCTATACTTAGGCCTTTACTGCACTGTCTTGATTACTTTCATTTACTTGTAAGTCTTGAAATCAGGCAGTATAAATCCTCTAACTTTGTTCCTTCTTATCAAAGTTGTGTTGGCTACTCTTTTACATTTCAGAATCAGCTTGCCAATTTCTACAAAAAGGCATGCCAGGATTTAGACTGGGATTACGCTGAATCAATTGATCTATTTGGGGGCAAAATTACATCTTAATGACACTAAGGCTTTCAATACCATGAACATGGAATCTCTCCACTTAGGTGTTCAAAAAATGGTTGTGAGTGAGCTGTATTTTTTAGTTTCTGGCATGCCAGTTTTGCTCATTTTTTTCATTAAATTAATTCACAAATGTTTTGCACTTGTAAATGGGTGGTCTTTTTCTTCTTTCAAAAGCAACCTTTTAATTTTAGAATAGTTTTAGATTTACAGGCAAGTTGCAAGGATAGTACAAAGACACCCTGGTCATCGCTCACCCAGTTTTCCCATTTATTAACATCTGACATGACCATTATGCATTTGTCACAACTCAGAAACCATCACTGGTACATTGTTATTAACTAAACTATGACTTTTTTCAAATGTCACCAGTTTTTCCACTAATGTCCTTTTTCAGTTCCAAGATCCCATCCAAAAGACCACATCACATTTAGTCATCATGTCTTCTTAGAATCTTCTGGTCTACGGCAATTTCTCAGACTTGTCTTATTTTTATGACCCTGACAATTTGGAGGGGGTTGGTTAGGTATTTTGCAGCACACCCTTCATTTGGGATTTGTTTGATGCTATTCTCACAACTGGATTTGAATCGGGGGAGCAAAGCACAGGGGTAACATGTCATTCTCATTCCACCAACCACTCCTCTTTGGATTTTGATAGTTTTTGAGTTGGGCTGTTGTTTCAAACATTTTATCTTTGAATTCAACTTCATCAAGACCCTTGAACCCTATTTTCTTCCACTCCTGTATTGATGCTTTCTTGGCAAAACTTGAGGGCATGGCAGAGGGGTGAGTGTTGTTGGGATGAATCATTTGTTTCTGCATTTGGATTTCATCCTGCTAGTCTATGCTCTCATCTGAGGTTTGGCTGATTTCTTTTTATTGGCACGGATTACCTCTGTTAATGGTTGGAGCCCACTGTCCCTCTGTATGCAAACTGAAGCTGAGGTTCTACTCACTTGACAACAGTCTCTTTTCTCTCTGTAATTCCATTATTCAAGGCTTCTAACTGCTCTTTGTTAGCTCCTTATGACTTTTTATTTTATCTGGTGTCTTGTAACACAAGAGATAAGGTCCATCCTATCCTCCTGCATCCTAAGGAGTAAAGGTTATCTATGTTTGGTAATTTGCTTTACCTTGTTTATTCCTTATGTTCTTTTCCCCTCCTTCCCTTCCTTTGTTGAATTGCTTGATTTCCTTTCTTTACAATTTTTCTTTTATTCCTTCACTGGTTTGCAAGTTATGTGTTTCTTTCTTTCTATACAGACACACATATATACACACATATACATATACATACTTTAAGAGTCAATACAATATTTTTATCATGTTTCTTAACATAAAATCATAGTTACAGGTCACGTTTTAATTCTCATTACTCCTCTTTAATGATAGATTATTGTAATCTCATGTCTTTGTTTCACCCTGCAAAATTAACTATTATCATTCATACATACAATTATCGCTTTAGATTTTCCCAGTTTTCTCCCATTGTGTCTCTCATACCCTCCTGCCCTAGAGAGGTGCAGCTTTCTTCCCTATGCAATCCATTTCTTGATGGTTCCTTCAGAAGGGACTTCAAGTGGTCAACCCTCGCAGACTTTGTGTGAAATTACATTTATTTCCTTCTATGCTCTCACTTTGGAATGGCAATATAGCAGAGGGGAAAATTCCAGGTTTGCTATTTATTCTTGCTATTTTGGGTATATTAGTCAACTTTCTCCTGACCTATATTGTTTTTGAGAAGTTTTTTGTCCTTTAAAGTGCCATCTTTGGGTTTATAATACAATCTCCTGCTTACCTGCTTCCAAGATTTTTCACTTTGTCTTTCCTGTGGATTTAATATGAAGTATCTTGACATGGACTTTGATTTAGGTTTTTGCTGTTTGTATTATATTTCAGTGTCTATGTCACATAATTTATTGAATGGGTTCATGTTAACAGACATCTAAACTCTATTCTTTTATTATATCAAAAGTGCTCCAGCAAACATTGTGGTAGGATATCCTTATACTTGAGTAAATGTCATATTGTTTTAGTCACCAGAGCTTTATGATGCATTTTAATATCCTGGAGTTTGATAAATCTGCCATAGCACTACTTTCCTTTTAAAAAACATTTTCCATGTAATTTTCACTGATTAGTCTTCAAACTAAGTTTGGAACAATTCTGTCAAGTTCCAAAGTAGTGAGATGGTATTTAGTTTTCTAGTTTTCAAGAAAATTGATATAAAATTATATCTTCCTCTCCAAGGGCATCTATGGTACATCTCTGAATTTATTTGTCTTTACTTTGTACCCCAGTATCTTAATTGGGTAGGTCCTGAATATGTCTTATTTATTTCTAGGTCTTCTCTGTTTTCAAGGTATTTTTTGAATCGGGTGTTTTTAAAACAGGATATTGCATACAACTTTATTTATTCTTATATATCTATTTTGATCCAGGGTAACTTATTTAATTCTCTTTCTGACTCTTAGTTTTTTAAAAAATATTTTAACTGATTCTCTTGGCTTTTTCTGGGTTAAAAAAAAAATCCACAAGAAATAATAGCTACACTCTTCCTTTCTAATGCTTTTACATTTTTGTAATGTTATCTTCGAATTTCATTGATTATATTGTAAAAAATGTTAAATAATAGTAAGGACATCACTATCTTGTTCTTAGTTTCATTGGAAATTATAGCATTTCTTCAAAGAGTACAACATGCTGGTTGATTTAAGAAATTTAAGTCACACATTAAAAATGAATCTGGCTTAAAGAGAAATTAGGGAAGCAATCCCATTTGCCATTGCATCAAAAAGAATCAAATACTTAGGAATAAACCTGCCTAAAGAGACGAAAGACCTGTACTCTGAAAACTATAAAGCACTGATGAAAGAAATCAAGGATGACATGAACAGGTGGAAACATATACAATGTGCTTGGACTGGATGAGTCAATATTATCAAAATGACTATACTACCCAAGGCAATCTACACATTCAGTGCAATCCCTATCCAATTACAAAGACCTTTTTCACAGAACTAGAACAAAATATTTTAAAGTTTGTTTGGAAACATAAAAAAAACCCAGAATAGCCAAAGACATCCTGAAAAAGAAAAATGGAGCTGGAGGAATCAGGCTCCCTGCCTTCAGACTCTACTACAAAGCTACAGTCATCAAAACCGTATGGTATTGGCACAAAGACAGAAATATAGATCAGTGGAACAGGATAGAAAGCCAGAATTAAACCCAAGCATCTATAGTCAACTAATCCATGACAAAGGAGGCAAGAATATACATTGGACAAAAGACAGCCTCTTCAATAAGTGCTGCTGGGAAAACTGGACAGCCACATGTAAATAAATGAAACTAGAACACTTCCTAACACCATGCACAAAAATAAACTCAAAATGGATTAAAGATCTAGATATAAGACCAGATAGTATAAAACTCTTAGAGGAAAACATAGGCCCAACACTCTCTGACATAAATGATAGCAACATCTTCTCAGATCCATCTGTCAGAGTAAGGACAATAAAAAGAGAAGTAAACAAATGGGACTTAATTAAACTTCAAAGTTTCTGCACAGCAAAGGAAACCCTAAACAAAACAAAAGACAACCCACAGAATGGGAGAAAATATTTGCAATTGAATCAACTGACAAGGGATTAATCTCCAAAATTTACCAACACCTCCTACAGCTCAATAACAAAGAAACAAACAACCCCATCAAAAAATGGGCAGAGGATCTAGGCAGACAATTCTCCAAAGAAGACATGCAGATGGCAAATAAACACATGAAAAGATGTTCAACATCGCTCCTCATTAGAGAAATGCAAATCGAAACCACTGTGAGGTACCACTTTACACCAGCCAAAATGGCCATCATCAAAAAGTCTAGAAACAATAAGTGCTGGAGAGGAGTGTGGAGAAAAAGGATCCCTTTTACACTGCTGGTGGGAATGCAAATTGGTGCAGCCACTGTGGAAAACAGTATGGAGATTCCTCAGAAAACTCAAAATAGAATTACCATTTGATCCAGCAATCCCACTCCTGGGCATCTATCCAGAGGAAACCCTGACTCAAAAAGACACATGTACTCTAGTGTTCATTGCAGCACTCTATGCAATAGCCAGGTCATGGAAACAACCTAAATGCCCATCGACAGAGGAGTGGATAGGGAAGATATGGCACATACACACAATGGAATATTTCAGCCATTAAAAGGAACGAAATACTAACATTTTTAGCAACATGGATGGACCTAGAAATTATCATGCGAAGTAAAACCAGTCAGACAATTAGACAGCAACACCCAATGCTACCGCTTACATGTGGAAACTAAAATGACACAATGAACTTCTTTGCAGAACAGACAATGACTCACAGACTTTGGAAAACCTTTGGTTTTTCAAATAAGACAGTCTGGGGGGTGGGGGGATGCACTGTGGGTCTGGGACACAAAATCTGTCAAATTGACTTGTGATTTTTGTACATCTGTAATTGAAATAAAATTCATTGTTATAAAAAAATGAATCTGGCTTTTTTCAGAATCTTTTTAAAGTTGAGGAAAATCCTCCATAGTTTTACTAAATGCCCTTTTGATTGTAAAACATGTCATATATAGAAAAATTCATAAAATGTATTTGCACAGTTTAAATAAAAATAATAGCATAAGCCCCAAGTACCAACCACTCCCATGAATTAAACACATGCTAAATACACACACTTATGCATGCTCACACATATACTTTACTTCCTTCGAAGCTCTCTCGATACTTCCTTATTGCATCTCATTTTCCCCCTCCACCTAGAATGACCAATATTCAAAACATGCGTATAAAGCCCTCTGAGACCAGTCTTTTCTTTTTGTAACATTTTAAGCTTTTGATATAAAAAAAAAACATTTCTAGGATTATCCACGCATTCTCTTCTTTCTGTAGTCAATTTTGATAGGTAGTGCGTGCTAGTCAGATTTGTTTCTGCTGAGCCATGATGAGAACTCCATCCATGTAGTTTTAATTTACATTTATCTCATTACTAATTGAGATCAGCTTTTAAGAGGTAGATGATGTTTACTTCCTCCCTATCAAATGACTGTTGGTGAATTTTTTTATTTTGAGTTATGAAAACCTCATCCTTGACACTACTCCTCTATTGGTTTAAGGTTGCAAAAATCTTCTCCCAGTTTGCTGTTTTTCATGAGTGCTTTCCTTACAGCAGTAATAAGGTTATTCTTCTATATTGATTTCTAAAAATATTGAGAGTTAGAATACTTTACCTAGCCCAAGCTTAGGAAAATTGTTTCCTAGATTAGGTTTTATTGTCTTACCTCTTCCATTTAGATCTCTGAGCCATTTAAAATTAATTTTTGTTTATGGTATGATGTAGTTTAAGGATTTATTCATTCCATCAAAATTTATAAGTTTATATAAAATTTTTGTAAATTTATTATCATAAAGTTGACAATAATAACCTGCTCTTAACTATTAATCTCTGTAGCTTCTGTAGTTGTCTTTTCTTTCACTCCTAATATTGCTTATTTGCATATTATCTCTGTTTTCATTGACTAATATTGATGATAATTTTCTACTTCTGGTCTTTTCAAACAATCAGTGCCTGGGTTTACTGATCTTCACTCTTGTGCATTCATTTTCTATTTATTAATTTTTGCTTTTATCTTTATTATTTTCCTTCTGTTTTCTTTGGCTTTATCCTGGTGTTTTCCTCCATAAGTCTGTCTGTTGAATGGTTAGTTCGTCAAATTGGAGAACTTATCTCCTAAAGGAGCACCGACAAGTAAAATCCCCCTGTAATACTGTTTTTGACTGTTCTCACATAAGTATTTTCTTTTTTTAAAAAAAAAATTTAATTAAAGTATAGTTGATTTATAATGTTTCTTCAATTTGTTGTCCAGCAAAGTGACCCTGTCATACACAGTTCTCTGTGCTATACAGTAGGACTCCATTGCCCATCCATTCCAAGCGTAACAGTTTACATCCACCAACCCCAAACTCCCAATCCATAAATATTTTCTGATTTCCATTATTATTTTTCTTTGACACATTAGTTTGTTTAAATTTCCAAATATGTGCAGTTTTCCTATTTTTCTTCCCCCCCCCCCCACATTTTCTTACTTCAGTGCATATAGGGCAGAGAAGGCTGCACAAATAACACTACGTTTCTGTACTTCCTGAGGCTAGATCTTGTGCTGGAAAAAGAGTGCGTATTCTCCAATTGCTTGGCTCAATATTCTATGTAAGCCATGGAATCAGGATTGTTAATTGTCTTTTCCAGATTTTTTTTTTTTATCTTTTTAGGGCCACACTGGTGGCATGTGGAGGTCCCAGGTTAAGTGTCTCATCAGAGCTACAGCTGCCGGCCTTCGCCACAGCCACAGCAACACCAGATCCAAGCCACGTCTGCGACCTACACCACTGCTCACAGCAACGCTTGATCCCCAATCTGCTGAGCAAGGCCACAGATCAACCCCTTTCCTTATCGGATTCAGTTCCACTGCACTACGATAAGAACTCCCGTCTTTTTCAGTTTTTAATGGTTTCTTGGTCTACTTGACCTGTCAGTTATTGAGAGAGGTGTGTTAAAGCAATTTCTGTTACATTGATGGATTTACCCAGTTATTGCAGGTCTATTATTTTTGTTTTTAAATACAGCGTATAATTGAACTTTTTAAATTCTAGATGCCTGGCAGTTTTTGTCTTTTACCTGTAGACATCAGTCCATTTATATTCATTGTGAATGCTGACATGTTTAAACCTATTTCTTCTACCTCATTATGTGCTTTGGGTTTGTCCTGCTTCTTTTTTCTTTTGGATTTTGTTTCCTTTTTTATTTTACATATTTTTAAAAATTAAAGTACAGTTGATTTACAATGTTGTGCCAATTTCTGCTGCATAGCAAAGTGACCCAGTCATATATATATATATATATACATACACACACATTCCCTTTCTTATATTATTTTCTGTCATAGTCTATCCCAAGAGACAGGATATAGTTCCCTGAACTATACAGTAGGACCTCATTGCTTTTGTTTTCTCAGTTCACTTTTCTCTGCTTCTTCTTTGGTGGACATATGTTCCATGTTTATTCTTACAGTAATTATACTGGCAGTTTTAACAAGCATAGTTAATTTAGCAAAGCCCAAATTTAATTAACATATTTCCAATCCCTCCTGAACCATCCACAAGGCTTAGGAGAACTTCACTCCCAGCTCACCCTCCTTCCAACTATTATTGTCCATTATTATTGTCTCAGCTGGAGTTCTTTTACTATTATAAGGCAGTGTTTTTGTTTCAGCTGTTATTTTTGCTTTGTTCCGTCCCACTTGGTTTTATTTTTATTATCACTTTATGCAGTCATTCTATTAGTCCACGTATTTACTAATGTCTTTGCTTACTCTTTTTACTTACATTAGATTTTCATCCATCTGGACTCATTTTTTCTTTTCTTTTTTGGCTGTAACTGCAGCATGCCGAAGTTCCTGGGCCAGGAATCAAACTCTTGCCACAGCAGTGACAACACTGGATCCTAAACACTCTGTGCCACAGGGGAACCCCTGGACTAATTTTTCTTTTGTCTAATATATATCCTTTAGAATTTAAGTTTTAAGGATATTTTGTAGGTTACTAATTTGTGGATAAATACTCAGCTTGATCATCACAGTTGAAAGAGTCTCACTGGGTACTGATCTCTAAGCTGACAGTCACTTTTTTCAGTCCACTGAAGAGATTCTATTCCTTTGGGCTCCCTTTAGGTTGAGAAGTCAGCAGCCATTCTAAAGGCTGTTTCTTCACAGGCAATCTGTGTTTTATCACTGCCTTCTTTAAAGATCATTTCGTTTTCTTTGGTTTTCGTCAGTTTCACTGTGATACCTCTATGGTAAATCCTAAATCTGAAAATTGGTAACATTATCTCTTTGATAGTACATCTCCCTTACTTTGTCTTTTATCACCTCCCAGAACTTGGATTACATTTGTGTTAAACCTTCTCTCTCCCTCTTCTATACGTCTTAGCCTCTTGGGCTCGTCATCCATCTTTTTATCGTCTCACTACATTTGGAAGACACTCTGCCTTCAATTTTATTAATTCCCTTTACAGCTCTGAGGCTCTGGCTCAAACGTGGCCACATGCTGCTACCTTTAATTGTTGAGTAATGTGCCCCCATTAGGAGAAGTTACAGACCTTAACCATCAATAGCCCTGTCATTCTCTAGAGGAAGAGCAGGTCTTTGAAACCTAGAAATAATAGATTTACTAAGAGAAACATAGGCTCTACTTGGCAATACAATTACAGCCTCGATGGATCACTTGTGACACCACTTCATGCTTATCCTACTTTCCTAATAGATACTCGACTATTTCTAGCCAACTCTTCGGTAGGCGAGGACAAGAGCCCAAGTGCGTTACTACCAATACATTTCATCCACACCAGAGGATGAAATCAACAATTATAGGCCTCATGCTTATAGCAAATAACATACTTTTATCATAGTATTGGTAACAGTTCCACACTCCACCCAACTGGGCCACTAGGAAATGATTTTCTCCCAAGGCGAAGCAGCAAGCTTGTCTGGTCTAGCAGGCATTGTAGTCTCTGTTCCCTCTTTCGGTCCACCTTGATCAGACAGTGGCAGTCCTCTCCAGGTTGCTGTCCTTGGCACAGTACCCCTTGGGTGCTAAAGGGTATTAATTAGAACCTACAGAGTGGTTTATGCTACCATGAAATTTGTAAACCAAGTAGATTACCCTAAGTGATTTGCTGGTTTGTTTTGTAACTGCCAGAAAAGATACAAAGCAGCAGTACAGTTCCCTTGTTTTCTTCTATTGCTGTGTTTGGTGGAGCACTTGGTTTCTAATGGAACAGATGGCTTGGGGTCAATATTCTGAAGCAACTATTGAAGGCTTACCATAGAGGAAAACATACTGAAGTGGCTGGGATCTTGGAGGTCTTTAGGGAGGACAGGTGTCCTGCTCAGGGTCACTTAGCAAGTCAGGGCTAGGCTTATTGCTCCCACAGAAGATTCCCGGAACATGTTTGATTCTTTGGGCTCAAGCCTTCTTGAGCAGTACTGATTCTGGGCAGTATTGATTTTGGTCTTAAATGGTCACTGTGGTTTTGGCTGGCATGATCCATTTTCCTATCCCCATCCCTCCCCTAACAGCAAGATGCAGTCCTAGCCAAGTGGAGTGTCATGTTCCTGTGGCCTCGGTGACTAGCTAAAGAATATGATCCAGTCACAAACACACTGAGACTTTTTTGGGAGCTGTCAGAAAAGAGACATATTCTCTTTTCCACTGGAATAGAACCTAAAAGATGAAGTGGCCATCTTGCTACCTTAAAGGTAATTCTTCTTGAGAATGGATACAACACAGAGAGACTAGGGTGGATAAACTGAAAGGCAAAAGATACTGATGATACTTTCTGAATACCTGCAGTCAGCCATGCCTGACATCTTATCTCCTCTGGTCTTTTCAGTTTCACAACTTAATCAAACCATGCCTTAGAGACTCTTGATATGTACTGATCAAGCCGTCTCTAGATTCTAATCAAGGGACCACATGACCCCAGCTCTTAGGAACTTTGTCAGGGGTTAATTGTTGCAATGGTTAATTTTATATGTCAACTCGACTGGGCTTAGGGATGCTCAGAGAACTAGTAAACATCATTTCTGGGTGTTTCTGGGAGGGTTTTCTGAAAGAGATTAGCATTTGAACCAGTGGACTGAATGAAGAAGATGACCCTCACCAATGCAGGTGGGCATCATCCAATGGGCTGAACGCCTGACTAGAAGGAAAAGAAAAACAAATTTGCTCTTTGTTTGCACTGGAATATCAATTTTCTCCTGCCCTCTGACATCTGTGTTCCTGGTTCGCAGGCCTTTGAACTCAGGCTGGGACTTGTACTCTCAGCCCCCTGATTCTATTTGGGTTGAATTATACCACCAGCTTTCCTGGTTCTCCAGCTAGTAGACAACATATCCTGGGACTTCTCAACCTCCTAATCATGTGAGCCAATTCCTAGCATCAATATCCTCTTATCTATCTCTATCTCTATATTCACATCTACCTCTATACCTATATGTATATATGTCCTATTGGTTCTGTTTCTCTGGAGAACTCTAAGAATACAACTGCTTAACTTTTATGTAATAATAGTATTATCCTTAGATGATCGACAGATCTGGTAGGGAAACCGAAACATTATCTTGGTTAGAAGATGATTCCCAGGCCTATTTTGAGTGTATCACATGCTTATAAATTAATTGGAGAAAATCATTCAAACTCATAAAAAACAAAGGGTACATGAGGAGTAGCAAGAAGTGGTTTATATTCCCTAAGTGCTATTATATTTGGTCAATATTAAAATACTCTCTCTGGCAGAAAGACAGTAGGCTTTGGAGGTGAATATAAACCATGACAGCCTAATGGATCACTCACCCCAGCAACAACTCTGATTTTACCTCAAACAAGAGAAAGTTAGTAATTATTTAGAAGATTGTCCTTAACAAATAATATGGACACTGTATGAGTCTCACTATTAATAGAAAATGGAAGAGTTCTGGGAAAAAAGTAAAGATTTAACTGCCCACAGGAGGGTGATCATAAGCTGATCCCAGCTAGGTGTTTGCAAGGAGAGCTCTGGACTTAACTTGGAGACAGGGTGGGATCTCTTTCTAATTCTCTACTTCTCAAATCCAGTATTAATGACATTTGAGATGGAATAGTTCTCTGTTCTGTGCATCTCAGTATGTTCAACATCTCCAGCTTCTGGTTACAAGACACCAGTAGCATCCCCTTCCTTGGCTGTTACAAGCAAAAATGTCTGCAGAGGTCAAGCATCCTGGGAGGGCAAAATCACACCCAACTGAGAAGCACTGTTACACCCAACATTCTCCTGAAATTGCCCTCTATCTAAAGCAAGACAGCAAACCAGGCATGAACTGGAAATGACTAGTAGCTCCTGACAAGTAGCCAGGCACAACTTGTGCTAAATATTTACAGGGAAACAGTTATACATCAGAAAGAATGTGGGCTTGAGAAATAGGCAGAGGTAAGTTCAAACACTAGATATGCCCAACGGGCACATGTTGTTTCATTTTACTGAGTTACAGTTTCCTCATCTGCAAGATGGGAATGATAATTCCCTGATCAAAATGTTGGTGTGGATTGAGGTAAGAGTTGTTCAGTGTTTAGAACTTAGGTACTCAGATTTGTTCCTTGTTAAGCACTGAAGATGTCTTCAGTATCAGAGATGGCTCATAGTCAGTGCTCACTAAAAAGTGTGTTAATTTTGGTCACTGTACCCAAAATTAACATGCTTGACTTAGGGACTAGATGTAGGCACTAGACATAGGCGTGATAAGGAGGGTGTCAGTGTGTTAGAGAGGGTGGGAAAGGGGCAGAAACACAAAGGAGTATCAAACATACTTCTTGTCCTTTGCCATTTATAATCTTGTTAGGGAGATAAGATGAACACATTAGAAAATGTTGGTTACAGTAATAAGGCAATCCTTGACGATATCTGAAGAGGAGAAATAAAGGACTCGAGAGCGTGGGATGTACCTAGGGCCCTAGTTAGCCTCTCACTGGGAAGCACAGAGCAGCCGCCCTTGGGACTCAGCTCAGGCGGGCGCCCGGCCAGCACTGGCAGGGAAGGGGTTTGGGCTCCAGCCTCGAGATGCACCTTGAACTGGTGGAGGTTGTGTGCAGCTGCCTCTGACTTTCCTCAAAGTAACTGATGACTGGCCCCCCCCCACAAATCCTAGGGATTTGTTTTATGTTTTCCTCAAAGGATCCAGGGTGAGCATGACGCGGGCACATAAATCTCAGTCAAGCAGGAGGGCTGTGGGGAGGGCAGGTCAGAACAAGAGAGCTCAAACCCACACAGGGAGGGAGGCCGGTTCACATAACCCCCATTCGGGACAGCCCAAGGCCACGGGCTGCCTCCCCACGGCCACTCTCCAGGGCCAGGTCTTGGGGGCGGCAGCTCTCCAGCCCTGAGAGAGGCGGCATCCCCGGCTGCTGCTAAAAAAAGAGAAAAATCCCTGTCAGGAGATGCTGCAGCTCACTCACCTGTCAGAGTCCTTTAGTACTGACTCAGTTTCCTAGATATTTCTGGAATCAAGGCCCCAGCAGGGTGGTGTTCCTACGAACTGTGAGGTCGGCACACCTCCCACCAGTGTTACTGCTCAGTCTCTCACTGCCAAAATCTGACAGCTGTCCGCCCTTTACCACCCTACACACTTTAAGCGAAAAGAAAGAAATTCAGCTGAAGTGGTCTGTGTATAGATACAGCCCTGAACTATCAACAAACACTGCTGGTTAGAAACAGAGCAAGGAGTTCAGAAGTTTGAAAACTTGGGAAACAATTTTAATAAACTGGTCCCAGGACCCCTAACTTTCTGTGTGAATCACTCTTCCCCCCCTCAGGTTAGAGTCCAACGTCTCATCGCCAGGTAGGCCCACCTAGACCACCTCTTTACAATAGTAAAACTGAGCCCTTGATTACTCTTAGACAACTCTGTTTTTTTCCTATGGTCCTTGCCACCTTCTGCTGCTCCACATAATTTAATATCATCATGTTTATTGTCAATGGCCTGTCTTCTGCATCTAGAATGGAAGCTCCATGAGTTAGGGGCTTAATCTACTTTGTTCTCTCATGTCTCTCAAATACCTGGACCACTGCCTGACACGTGGAAACCACTAACAAACATTTGCTGAATGTGTGAAGAAATGAATGCGTGAACAAATGTGTAGACAAACAATGCTTGCTGAAGGGTGGAGTTCAGAATGTAGGGTTCAGGCTTAACCCTCCCTCTCTCCTTGAAAAGTTGAGTTACTGAAGAATTTTGAATAATCAGAGCAGGCAGATTTGGAGATGATATTCCCTGGAAGATGGCAAGCATCCCAACCCTGGGACATTAAGATGGCAAAGAAGAAGGAAAAAAAGTCCAAGCTCCATATGCCCACTTGGTCCCTAAGCCCTTTAAAGCCCCATCTACCTCAGTGGTGTCAAGACTTCCACTACATTAGCTGGTGCTTTCTCCAGTTCCAGAGAGAGGTGTCAGCCTTGTAAGTTCCGCAAAGCAGGCCAAGGCAAAGTTGGCACAG
This sequence comes from Catagonus wagneri, assembly GCA_004024745.2. NCBI lineage: Eukaryota > Metazoa > Chordata > Mammalia > Artiodactyla > Tayassuidae > Catagonus > Catagonus wagneri. The sequence goes on along the minus strand of PVHT021183699.1, from coordinate 38,175,412 downwards.
TGGTCATCCTGGAAGTCCTTTTGGTGAGATCCATGGCACTGAAGAATTAGAGGAATGTACCAGAATAGGTATCGCTTGAAGCATATTCTCTTGGCTGCAAGCAGCAGAACACCCAACTCAGACCAGCACAAGCTCAAAAATGAATTTTACTTATAATAGAGTGGGACAAGTGGAGTAGGAGGACTAGAGCTCATTCTCTTACGAGCACACCAAAATAAAACCACCTGCTGAACAACCATCGATAAAGACAGAACCTACCAAAAAAGATATCCTACATCCAAAGACATAAAAAAGAAACCCAAAGAGATGATAGGAGGGACACACTCACCATTTAATCAAACTCCATAATACCTGGGTAGGTGACCCACAAACTGGAGAATAATTCTATGACAGGGGTTCTCCCACAGGAGTGAGTTCTGAGACCCACATCAGGCTCCCCAGCCCAGGGGTCTGGCATAGGCCTGGAGGAGCCTCCAGAGATTTGGCTTTAAGGCCAGCAGGGCTTGACTACAGGAGCTCCACAGGACTCGGGGAAACAGAAATTCCACTCAAAATCTCACACATACCAGGGTGAGGGCATAAGCTGTGACTTCATAGAAGCCTGGACCAGACCTACCTGCTGGTCTTGGGGAGGATATTCTGGAGAGGCTGGGGCAGAGGGGAAGCTGTGACTTTCCCTCGGGTCATATAGTTGATGGCAAAAAATATTAGGGAGTATTGATCTACTTGGACTCTTACTGGAGGCTGTCTTGCTTAGATCATTAGCACCAAGACCTGGACCCACTCAGCTGCCTGAAGGCTCCAGTTCCTAGATGCCTTAAGCCAAATAACCAACAGGGTGGAACACAGCCTGACCCATCAGCACACAGACTGCCTAAAGACCTCCTGAGCTCACAGCCATCTCTAGACATGCCCCTTGACAAAACCCCACCCAACAGAGGGCCAAGACCCAGCTCCACTCACCAGGGAGTAGGCACCAGAAGCTATAATCATAATCCCACAGCTTGTGGAACCAAGTTGGCAAACAGAGATTAGATGGGAACCCACCTTGGGACCAGCTGTTCCCTTGCCCTTGGGTGATGAGAGGGGAGTGTACTGCTGGAACATATAGGACACCCCCAAGAGGGCCACTTCTCCAACAAGAACATATATAACCTTCTACATACATAAAAACACAAAGAGAAATTTAGGCAAAATGAGATGCCAGAGGACTCTGTTCCAGATGAAGGAAGAAGATACTTCCCCAGAACAACTAGGTGATGTGGAGATGGGTCCTCTACCTGAGAAAGAGCTCAGAGTAATGACTGTAAAGATGATTCAAGAACTTGGGTAGGAGTTCCCATCATAGCTCAGTGGTTAACGAATCCGACTAGGAACGATGATGTTGTGGGTTCGATCCCTGGCCTCATTCAGTAGGTTAGGGATCCGGTGTTGCCGTGAGCTGTGGTGTAGGTTGAAGATGCAGCTTGGATACCGCATTGCTGTGGCTGTGGCGTAGGCTGGCGGCTACAGTTCCGATTAGACCCCCTAGCCTGGAAACCTCCATATGCCACAAAAGAAAAAGAACTTGGGAAAAGAGCGATGCACAGAGAAGTTTGTATGATTTGTATGAAGTTGATTCCAGGTATGTATAAATCCAGGAATTTAAATGATATCACTAGAAATTAGCTTCTTTGCAAATTTCTGCTCTGCTACTGCCATTTTAGTTTAATTTTCAGTTCCCTCAGTGTTTGCTTGGCTGCTCTAAGCTGCCATGATTATAACAAATGCAGAGAGCTGGCTTTCCCATCAGCACAACAAAAGCTGAAGATCACTGGCTCTAAGTGGCTTGACTTACACCACCCTGAACCAATCTCCATGGCCAGGGGCTTGGAGAGAGCCAAATGGTCATGTGCTCTGCCCTGGATCCAGAGACAGAGTCAGTGTCCCTGCATGCCAGTAAATTAGGACTCGAAGAGAAATGGATCTTCAAATGAAAATGAGAATGCTATAGAAAGGAAGAATGGGTGCCCAGGAGGAAAAACAACAAATGACTATTCCAATAGTGTAAAACGAAACCCATGTAGAGCAGACAGACAGAATGATTCCACCTCAAAAGCCAGCTCCAATTGACTATCAGTGGTTCTCTGGAATGCCATGTTGAGAAATAGTCTGAGACTGAGCCAAGGCGGGGGGGGGGGGGGAACAGTGTCATGATTGATTGTAAATACCTGCTATGTGCTCAGAAAACAGTTGGATGCCAGATATTTGTTCTTATTTATTTAGGCATTAGCTAGCAAAACTGATTACAAAGTAAAACATGAAGAAAGTGACAACTATGCTAGGTCAGGTCAATTTTGAGACTTGCAATGAGTTTATTTATTAAAGTCCTTGTTGCTTTATTTTTCATACACTCATGCAGGACAAAGAGTGGAACTCTAATTAGCAAGGCCACTCAGCACCACTGAAGTCAACCTGTGATCCTGAAACAAGGTGATGTTTAACCTTACATTTTTCATTGGTGGTACTGCCAAGACTACCTATGATGTGACCCTGACCAGGTCTTTCCAACTTGCATTTGGTCAGTAATCACTTGTTCTTTCTCCCTCTTGGTCAACAAATTTTGATCAAGCCCTTACTTGTGAGGGGCACCAGGCGAGGCACCACAGAAACAGTGGTGTTCCAAGCAGATGCGGCCCCTGTCCTCAATGAGTTTATGCTTCATTGAGAACAGCCCTGTTGGACTATAGCTCCTTACAAAGACTTGTCACCTTCAAAAAAATCATGTTCAGGTTTATTCCATTCCAGCCAATGAAACTTCTGCCTAGAAATGTCACCATGGCTACACTTGAGAGAGAACACCTGGTAGCTAAGAAATACCTGTTCTCCCCAGTCTCCACAGGGCCATCAGTTCCAAGAAGATGCTTCTCAACAAAGCCACCATGATCATGGTCATGTTGCAGACACAATCTCACTCAACACTGCCATCAGCCCCAATAGGCAGGTGCTAACATTAACAACACCACTTTCTTGCCAATAAGAAAGCCTAGACTCAAGGAAGTTACATGACTTTCTAAACTCCACCCTAGTAACAAATCTATGTTTGCTCATTCCAAGGACTAGGCTCCTAAACCACTAGGGCTGTACTGCCAGGCCATGAACTCCTGGGAACAGAGATGGTATGGTTTGATTATACATAGGGCCCCAGTGGTCTTCATGGGAGGAGTAGGAACTTTAGTGTAGGGTAATTAATAATTGCATTTACGTGTTTCTTCCTTGCATTAGTCAGCAGCTTGGGCTGCTATAGCAAAATACCAGACTGGATGACATAAACAATAAAAATTTGTTTTCTCACAGTTCTAGAGACTGCAAGTCCAGCTACATGCTGGCAAAGTTGGTTTCTGATGAGAGCTCTCTTCCTGGTTTGTGGATGGCTACATTTTAGTTGAATGGTCACATAGCCTTTTCTCTGTGCCTGCAGGGAGAGGAAGAGAGAGTGAAGTACAGAGAGAATGCTCTGGTGTCTCTTCTTTAAGGACACTATCAGATAAGGATCCTACCCCTATGATCTCATTTAACCTTAATTATTTTCATAAAGGTCCCATCGCCAAATATGGCCATCTGGGGGTTGGGGCTTAAACATATGAATGGAGGGGCATAAATATTCAATCCATGACATTCCAAAGGTGTCACACAGGTTATTAAGAGAAGATCATTATGCACACTGGGTGTCTCCAGTGGTGGGCTATTAACTTTGCTAATAACTTTGTAGAAGATCAAGGCATTCTGTGGCACAAATTAGTCATTAATGAATTATAGGGAGTAAAGAAGCTAATGATGTTTGTATTTACTTTAAGTGGTTAAGGCTCAAGCCCTGGGTCCATTTTTATGCCTTTCTCTTCTCATGTTGAATACAATGCCCAGAAATAATAATCATCATGTACCCCAAGGCCTTTTGGCATAGTCCTATTTCACATAATTTTCTTCTTTCTGGTAAAGTAACTCCCGATGAGTTTAACTGAATGGGATTTAATTTTTACATCTTTGTAAAAATTTTTGTAAAAAATAATCAGACCAGAAAAGTTCATTCCGCCATTTTTTGCTCTTTGCTTTAGAGAGTCTGTGTGTGTGTGTGTGTGTGTACAAAAGTGTGTCACTATATTTATGGGGCCCTTTTAAATTGAGTTAGGTTTCATAGGTGTAGCAGACTATTGGAAAATTTTCCTTTTCTAATTCCTCATGTAGGTGTCTTTCTGCCAAACGGATCATTGTGGGTCAGTGGAATTAGAGGTGCGGTTATTTCCTTACTGATTTTTATAATCTCTTCCCAGAGTCTCCCATCTAAGCACAACAGCCATGGTTTTCCTCGAGGCAGCAACCTTACCTGGAGGTGCTTAAGCTCATGTGGATGGGCCAGTACTGGTCATGAGGACCCAGCCCAGTGGGTCTGCACCACAGATACTCAGGAATTTAGGGATGAAATCAAAATTTTGTAAGCATTATGTTCCAGAACTGAAAGAATGTAAAAGCCCTGTAGGGAAGAGATTCACCAGTTCCCTCCCTGACCAGGAATGTCTGGCAAAGTCGATTTTGAAGGGGCCGCCTGTAAATGTTTCTCACAGCCGAGTGGAAGATCATTATCCTGATACACAGTCATGAGCTCTGAGAGAAGATAACCCTTTTCTTATGGGTGAGTCCATATTTTCCATTTCTCTGAGGTCTTGGTGTCATGAAGGGAGAGGCCATTTGATGTGAGATTTCTTAGGGAGTGGGCCATCACTGCTCCAGATGCCACGTGATCACATCACACTTGGCTTTATAAGGAAGGAGCAACGGCTGGAGAGGTGTCTAGGAAGGAACCCTTGATTGTGGTCCTGTCCCTGGCCACACCCTCCTGCCACATTGCACAATATGGAATAAAGGGATGTGAGAGGTGATTCTAGGTGATAAAAATCCAAATCAAACGAAACCACGTAAATTAGGATTTCATAACTGAAAGTTATGAAAGTAAGTGAAAAGTTCACGATCACGGGTGGAACCTCTGTAGATGAACCAGAGTCAACAGGCTCACACAGAGTTGTGATGAATCTGTGTCTCTCCAGCTCTTGGCTCTGCCTTCCTTTGCACCGTCCTCAGTCTCAGGTAGGCTTTTCCCACGTGGAAACAAGATGGATCTCGCCCCCCATGGCCTTCATTCTACCAACTCAGCAACCCCAGAAGGAAGATTAATACCCTTTCCCAGTAACCCCAAGAAAACCCTCAAGGTTCACTCCCATTAACTTGACCTGGGTCTTGTTTCCCCTGTGTAAGTAAGGGATGGACTCAGCCTCGTTTAATCCACAGGGCCTGAGAGAGGAGGTGAAGTGTAATTTCATAAATGGAAATCTGGATGTTGTATCCATAAGAGGGAATGAAAAAAAAATCTGATACTTGTGGACAAATTACCAAATGCTTGAAAAGGGGATATCAGAGTGAAAGTGGAATTTTAAGCAACTTCAAGACTGGAAGGTCAAAATTGGTAAAATATATCTGGGGTAAATGTCTGCTTCATAGAACAATTCTTTACCCTTAAATAAAGTGTGTATTTAAGATCTACAGATGCCAAGGTTAGAGCTCATGAGTACAAAAAGTACAAGAAAAGCATAAAGAGACACTAAAATAATGCAAGTCTGTGAAAAAAAAAAAGTGTGCTTTAGTCAATGAATGACAAAGCAGAGTTTTACTTATTAGGGTCAGGTTTACAGGCATTAAAAAAAAAACCCTCCCTTGAGATTTGAGCAATTTTTAACATTGCAGTGTAAAAGCTAAATGTTTTCATTGAAGGAACAAAGTGAGTCGAGTTTTCCAGCTGTGTGTTGGCTCAGCTAGTCAGGGACGGTAGGAGGGAGGGTTGATAAAAGCACAAATCAATACTGTTATCTTTCAGGCCTGGGAAGCTACTAGTGGCTGGTTGGGTGATTCTGTTGGTGTATGATCCATGTATATTAGCATCTAAAATGGGGCATTTGCCCTGAGCGCCCCCTGTTAAGTATCCTGTAAAGGAACACATCTGAAATCAGGACCTGGACACCACTCACGGGATAAAATTGCTTCATTTCACTATCTTTGAAATTGTCACCAGAAATTCAAACATATGATATTGAAGATTTCTCTTTTAAAAAGGTGAAAGGATCGATTCCTGGGTGTTGGCTAGCTCTTCCTTCCTGGGGCTTGAGGTCACTAGCCAATGCAATATAAGGGTGTGATTGATTGCCATGATATCATATATAATAATAATAAATGACATGTTACTGATACCCTGATACCGTAAGAGCTATTTTTATCTTGTTCTTCCCTTATTTTTCATCTGTATCAGTGTGGTTTATGTAAACCTGACACATTTGTGTATGTGAAACAGATGCAGGGTAAAGCACAGTCGTGTCTGTTTGAACCATATTTTTTTAATCATAGACATGATTTATGAAAATGTTCTTTGTGTATGAGTTTTTTTCTCCCTCTTTCAAACAAAACGCACAGTAATTATAAATCTAACATTCAATTTTTCTGGTACTAAGAGAACTAGAAAAAGGTTTTTTTTGCTTTTTTTTTCCTTTTTAGGGTCACACCCACAGCATATGGAGGTTCCCAGGCTAGGGTCCAATCGGATCTACAGCTGCCAGCCTAAGCCACAGCCACAGCAACGTCAGATCTGAGCCGTATCTGCGACCTACACCAAAGCTCACGGCAATGCCGGATCCTTAACCCACTGAGCAAGGCCAGGAATGGAAACCTCAACCTCATGGTTACTAGTCGGATTTGTTTCCACTGCACCACGATGGGAACTCAAGTAAAGTTTTTAAGTTGTTTTGCCTAATCTGTCTTCATTAGGTGTTGAAAGAGAAACAGTCAGTTTTCTGCAGATGCAAATCAGAATTTGAGAAAAGAACTCCCTCTCCAAATGCATGATATGGAAAAGGCTTTTCAACCACACTGAGCTACATGACCTAAAACACGCTCCACTGCTGAGGTACTCAGTTCTGCTTCCTCTGCCATCTCTTAGTGAATGGCAGAGAGAAAGGACCTTTCCCAGCCTCCACCTCTGGTGGATTAACTCACATAGTGAGTTTCTACGAGAGAGATGATTGAATCCAAGTGTTCCCTACCACCGCGAAGGGCCCGTCAGCTATCAAGTTTCTTAGACCTACAACCTAGATGTCTTCTTCTTCACCCTTAAGTTCAACCCCCGACCAGTCCATGACCATGGGTTGCAAATAGTTTCTCTCCTTAATGCTTTCAGAATCTAGCTACAACTCTAGACTCCAAATCCTAGACGAAAGCATCACCACCTACCTCCTGGACATAGAAAAGTCCTCAGCAAATCTCAGGAAATCTACTCTTAGCCTCCTCGACTTGAACCCTTTTCTTCTAAAGCCAGACCTTAGCAAGACCTAGGGCCGGAGAAAGGGCTACCTGCCAGGAGCTGTGGCTTTCCATAGGATGGATGGATGGATGATGAAGAAATACCCCTATCCCCCTCTCCTTTCCTGTTTCCATATTCTCCAGCACCTTCCACTGACTGAACCCAACTCAAAGGTAGACAGCAGGAAGGCTCAGAGGATGACCTCTGTAGAGGTCGACCTTTTTGCGGTACCGGGCAGGATGGAGAAGGGCAGAGAGTGGATCTGGAGGCAGAGAGAAATCACTCCCCACAAAGCCCCTCTGCTTCAGTCCTTCCAATGGCACCCTGTTGAGCTTGGGCCTGATGCCTGCTGGACCACCACAAGTAGTGAGGAGCTGAAGTGTTAGAATTAAAGAAAAAAGAATTGCAGTTTTCTTACTTTTCCTAGCTGTAGTAAGAAGCTGATGCCAAGACCTGTTTTATGAGAAGATTTTCTGAGATTAGCACATTGTTCAAATGGATGCTGTTAAATTAATGTTATTTAAAGAGCTTGTAGGTGGTCTCTGCAGTCTTGTTTATGTAGCTACTTTCTCATAACTTCCCTACATTTCTTCCACTATGGCCTGTGCAAAATGAAAATGTCACACCAGTCCCATCTGAATGATCCTGATTCTGAATTCCTTCCCATCAAGAGTACTGGCCTGTCCCTGGGATTCATGCAAAGATGAATCAAGTCTGTTTGCATAAAACAAACATAGTTCATAGTTTGGTCTAGCATTATTTTCTTGGCCTTTATGAAAAGGTAGATGTTTGCAACATTAGCTTTAAATTCGTGAGCACACTTACTATGCAAAGACAGAAATCGTTTTAAATGCACACTTTTAAAGAAAATAATGATCTGTTTCTGTCATCGATTTTATACCATGGCTTTGTTCTTTGTTTTCTTTTTACCCTACTTTCCTGCCCTCACTTCTTGCCTCTCTCCTCCCTTCTTTTATTCAATATATTCTCCTCTTTTCTAGAATTTTTCATCTTTTACTAGCAATATCCTTTTAAATTCTTTTTAAATATAGCAACGTAGAATTCAAAAAGCACTCATAGTTCCAGCTCTTGGAATTAACTACTATTAATGTAACATGTCTGCTTCCAGTCTTTTTCCACAGTTGGATGTCAGGAGAGAACCCTTTCTGTCTCATTTAACAAAGAGCCCAGCAGTATTTAATGCCTGTTGTTTGGGGGCCGCTGCAGACAAAGGGCAGAAAGAGTTGCATTTAATATCTTAGACTACTTAGAAAAATTGTACAGGATCACCTCTGCAGGACATGCAAACTAGGTAGCTGAGGATGTTTTACAAATTTTAACTGCTCAATAGAGGATATAAAATGCGTCTGAAAATTGAAAAGCTGCATCAAAAAGTGAAAAACACTGAGGGGTGGAAATAGGAGAAAAATCCTTTGAGGAGCACTGTGAGCATATGAGCACTCTGTGACTGTCGCCTTGTCCCCAGCCCCCGCCCCACTCTGTGTACAGGCTGCATCTTCTTTTTTTTTTTTTTTTTTTTTTTTTTTTTTTTTTTTTTGTCTTTTTGCCTTTACATAGAGCCGCACCCGCGGCATATGGAGGTTCCCAGGCTAAGGGGTCTAACAGGAGCTGTAGCCACCAGCCTTCACCACAGCCACAGCTACGTGGGATCCGAGCTGCGTCTGCAACCTACAGCACAGCTCACGGCAACGCCGGATCCTTAACCCACTGAGCAAGGCCAGGGATCGAACCTGCAACCTCATGGTTCTTAGTCAGATTCGTTAACCACTGAGCCAGGAAGGGAACTCCAAGGCTGCATCTTCTTAACACCAAGGCACACGAGTGAGGTTTCAAGCTCACCCTTCTAGGAGCTGCAGAGACTTTCTAGAGACTTCGGGGACATGAAGGCCTGGACTACACATGGCTGTGGTGGGCCGCTGCCCTAGGCATGTGGAAGGGTGACTGCTCTGGGCATAGCCCACACTCCCAGAATGCTTCCTTCAGACCAGATGCAGGCCACACAGGAGGAGTCCCAGTCTGCAGGGTGTCGGGAGGGACTCTGCGTGGGATGAACCTCCCCAGGGCCTAAGGGAAAAGTATGGAGTCAAGAGTGGGGAGACCTTGGTCTGCATAAAGGAACTGGAGTGAAAAGATCTCCCATGATGGAGAAAGTATCAAATGAGGCAAAATCCCCCCAAAATGACTGGCCTCAAACACCCACCATGGCCAGAGAAAACCAACGTCGGGTTACACTAGTGTTGATCCAGAAGAACCTTTCCTGCCTTTGATCTCTCCTAGGCCTGGAGGAGACAGAAACACAGCAACCGGGGCCAGGAAGGAATGAGAAAGATGGGGAGATAAAGAAGGGCTTGCATGGCTCTTCCCTCAGGAGAGGTCTCAACCTGAGGCAGCCTGAGCTGGAGAGAAGCGAAGCCTTAATGGAATTTTGACCACTACATGAAGCTACATTATTTATCAAAATGACACAATTTCTGAATCGGTAACTAACAAGAGGGCATTTTGTGCTCTAGGATATTCCAGAAAATGTACGGGACCATCTCTAGACTTTTTTCCAAGAGGCGGAAAAGAACTGACCCCCACAAAGTTGCTTTGAATGGGCAAATAGGGAAAAAACAGACTTGATGTTGGCATCTAATTGAGCTGCAAGTCTTTATGAATATACTAATCTGTAGCTATAGTATCTATCTAGCTGCCTTTAAAAGTTCCAGAAATTATACGTGGATTTGCCATCCCCCAAAGAAAATTAAACACTGTACTTAAAGCCCAGCCTCCTTTGATGTCCACCTCCATCTTCACCTCCTCCTCAGCCTGTGCTGTGAGATGACACCTTCTATTCCTAGAAAGCATTGAACTAAGTAAAGTTTTCTTCTTTCTTTCCCTCCTGTCTCCTGTCACTTGATCCTCACAGCAGTTCCTTGCAGTTACTAGGAGCAGGGTGGAGTGTGAACCCCATTTTACCAAGAGGAAGGCTGAGGCTCATGGATGTTATGCCTGGGTTCGTGAGCTCACATCTGCTTGGCAGCATCGAGGGCCTCAAGCTGCATTACAACCTTTAAGGATGGATTTGTTAAGCAGCCCATTCCCCAAGACCATCAAGATTTGTCTTCCTCTCTTTCCTCCTTTCCTCCCTGTAACTCAGCCTTTGGAAAGGTATCTTTGTTTGCATGCTTGGTATGTGGACCCTCACTGCTGCCCCTGCGTGCCTGCCCTGTTAATGGAAGGCCTGGCATTCCTACCTCTTAGTCATGCCCAATTCATTTTCGTGGACCAGGTCGGCCAAGCCAGCATTTACTCAGGCCCAAAGCCATTGGGCAGAGTCTTTTACAACATAAACAGCAACAGCCAATGAGGAGGCTTGCTTAGTTCAAGTTCACTGCCTTTTGGCATCGGTGCTCGATGCTTTTGGGATAGGGCCCTGGTATTCCGTTTTAAGGTACAATAACCATCTCTTGGGCAGCTTGGGAGTCCCACAGATTCAAATGAGGCCCCCTGCTGTCATTTTATTTGGCACTTGATGCTGTGGAAGCTACCTCTGGGCTTCTCTCTGGGTTTGGAATCATCACCTTGTAGCTCAGAGTGGGAAATTCCTCATTAAACAGCCAACTCCACATGGTTCTTTACAAGAGGGAGGCTATAAAATGCACACTGGGAGGATTCAGGGGAAACGTGTTCAGATGGTTACCTTCCTTTCTTGCCTTTTAAAATTCAACTTAAAATCCTAACCATCCATGGTTAGGATCACCAATAAAACATCATACAAACCAAATGTATCATCTGGGACTTGCTGGGGGAAAATTATAACAGGAGCCACCCTAGATCTAGTGTCACATCCAGACCACCCTTTGACTGAATTCATTTGCCTTGTCCATATGCCCAATTTATTTTTTAAAACTCTAAATTTGAATTTCCCCTCCACTGAATAACCATGTTATTTAATTGATATATTTGTGGTTGGGGTGTCATAGGACTGTCAGAATACTGTTGCCGTTAGGAGCAAAGCTTTGGAATCAGACCTAAGCCTGGATTTTGGATTAACTACTTTCTGTGAGTGAGACTTTGGCCAAGACGGTAATTACTGGCTGCTGATGGGACTCAGTGTTTTACCCGCACAGTGGCTCTCAGTGTGACTCCTGGACCAGCAGCTTGATCATCACTAGAGAATCTCTTAGAAAGCTCGTTTTCAGCACGCTACCCTCAACTGAATAAAAAACTCCTGGGGTGAGACCGGTGTGTTATAACAACCCCCCAGGTAAGACTAATTCAGCCAAAGTTTGAGGCCCCCACCCCGACCCCCGCTCTGCATAACAGAGTGATGGTGTCTGTTTTGCCTTGACTGGGTTAAGGAAATTTATAACTTAAGGAGGGGACAGGCTGTGCTATTTGGTGCTCTGCCCTGACATCTCTGCCGCAGCGTACAAAAGATGTTGGAAACATGTGTCAATGGGTGAGCGCATAAAAGCAAATGGTGGTTTATCCACATCTTTGTGTCTTTGCTGTGGTGACATCAGTGGCTGGAAGGCAGACTCTCTGGTCCTTCAGGAGCTCTCATGGGGAAAAGGAGCCAGGGCAACGATGTTCAGTGACATGGGTAGGTGCCTGGTGAGGTGCAGCCCCTTGAGGGACAGGGGCAGGCAGTGCGGCAAAACTCCAAGTCCACATTCAGATCTTGAAATAAACCTGACATCATCTGAATTAGGCTGAAGCCTTCAGGACCCTCACAGGCCTCTCATCATGCCAACATCTGGGGGAACTATCCTGTTTTCTTTGTTCTCTGTCTGTCTGAACTTGGTCTGGTGGTGGCATTGACAAAGTCTCATTAAGAGAATAGTAGGGGGAGAATTCTGAGTCTGTCACACGATTCCTCCTTTGCCCTATAGGACCACTCCGGCCCTGTGCACATAGTTTCTACACGACCACAACCCTTTCCTACAGCGCGGTGACCCCCTCCAGTCACAGGCATTTCAGCTCTTTGCAGAGGTGTGTCCCCGGGGTGGGTGGGTGGGGCTGGAAAGGGCTGCTGAAATGAATGGCCCTCTGCCTTGAAGGGGATGGAACCGGGCCTCTCAGACAGCTGGGAATCCATGGTCCCCCAGGTAACCTGTGAGAGCAGGAGGGCCGAATATCAGCCTTCCAGAGCCTCTGTGAGTCCAGCCCAGGTTGTGATTAGAGGCAGCTTCCTAGCCAGGCTGCGGTCAACACCAGATCTCTGCTCCTTCCAGATCAAATGCTAGTCCTGAGGGCATAGCCTTTCCATCCGAGTCATCTTCTGCTTCATCCAAACACTGCACGTTCCGAAAAAGAAAACACACTCTCTGAAGACCTTCCGCTCACCCCATCAAGATCCAGAAAGCAGAACGAGAAAAGAAAAGGGTCTGTTTGGACACTGCCATTTGAACAGATTTCCCTTTAGAAGAGCAAAACCACTGAGGGAGACAGCAGATATGCACACAGGCTCACTCTCCCTTCCAGGGATAAAATCGGGGTCCTTGCTTGTTTCTTATTATGTTGTTTCTTAAGCTTCAGTCACACAGGGCTCTCTCCTGGGTCTTCCAGATATCCCTCTGTATTGGGATTCAATTTTAATGGTTTCTCATATATTATTATTGATATTTTTTGTGGAAAAATAATATCCCTTTAAAAATAATTACCCTTAAAAAAAAAAAGCTCATGAAAAAGCTTTTGCTTCATTTATATCTCGGCTCAAGCAGTGTCCATGTCCCAGTGGAGATTCAGGAAGACAGGTGGAAGAGAGAAGTATGCACGTTAAAAAAAATGAGGGGGGGGGAATCTAAATAATATGAGCCCAACATTCCTTACATGAAGCGCTCAGTGTCACAGTCATCATTCTACAGGGGTGAGCACAGTAGTGGTGATGGCCATGGTGGTGGAAAAATAGGCTCAAAATGAAGTTCATTAACAGAGTTAATGCTAGTCCAAAAGAAGTAAGTGAAGGGTGTTCAAGAATCTTTTGATTCCCTAGATCAACTTCTCTCTTGCTGACATATTGAATTTTTCTACTGGAAAGAAATAAACAGGACAAAGTTTTAACTACCAGTGAGACAATGTGACCGAGAGCAGATTAATGCCTATTTGATTAATAGGCATCTTCCCACAGTGACCTTGACTAATGAAGAACACTGCGGGAAGACAAAGTGCTCAGGATTTTATCATCACAGTTCAGACTTTACTGCTCTATCCTTCATCCCCAGACTGGTATTAAACACCCACCTCTGAGCTGGGTGTTCCAAAGAATTCAGACTTAAATACACTGCAGTCACTCTTCTCTGTCAGTCCTCTTGGAGAGAGACATTCACAGTTAACTCGCATAAACTCTGGACACTGAGGAAGCACGAGGGGTGCACACACAAGGTGCAGAAGGATGGTAGGACTTGGACCACAGGATAGGAGGAAAAGGCCCTGGAGGCAGAGGTAGCAACTCAAGCACAGGTTTGAAGGTGGGGCTGGGCAGGACGTGCTTGGTGAGGGTGGGTGTGTCCAGTGTGGTTGGAACCAAGGATCTTAGGAGGAATGCAGTGGGGCCAATATAGCTGGTTGGGGAGCTGCCACTTTATTGACTTTGAAATGGGGAGCCTTGTAAGTTTCCTGAGCCTGCAAATGATGAGATCAGATCTCTGTTTTAGAAATGGAAACCAGTGTGACTTGTGGAAGATGAATTGAGAAAACAGAGAGGCGGGCAGCGGGCTGGCTGTTTGGAGCGCCTGTATTACTCCAGGCAAAGTTATCTTGACAGCACTGGAAGGAGGAATGGATTGCACAAGCTGATGTGGGGTCACTGTGGGGCCGGGGGTTTGGATTGAGGTGGGTAATGAGTTGATGATGGCCATGCCATGGTCGAAAGCCTCTAGCTGTCCATCTCAAGCCATGATTTGTGAGGAATGGCCCCAGCAGGCCTTCCCCATAACCTCCCCCGATGACCATGGGCAGCTGAGACGTCTGAGGAATGAGTCAGGATTGCACAAGTGGACTTTTCACCTGGGCCCAGCCTGAGGTCTTGTACCTTCTGTGGGAGGGCGGCACTGAAAACGTTGAACTAGCTTGTCATTACAGGTCAGGGGACTTCTGAGCTGCTCTGAGTCACACTTGGAGTAGTGCCCGCCCCCCCTCCCCACAAAGGGGAACAGGGTGCTTTGGGACCTGGGTCCTGACCCAGCTGAGATTTGATCAGTAATTAGGGGAGTTCCTCATTCACTGCATTACTGAATACTGCCTCCCTTGCTTTCTCCTGATAAACAAAAATTCCTTTCATCCACACTCTAATATTTTAACATCAATTTACTGATGATGAAATTGGAACTTGGACAGCTTCTGAAAGTGCTTTTATCTTGTTGTACTTTCAATTTTTGGTAAAAATAAAATCCATTGGTGTTCTATTAGTATTTGCCCTTCTGTTTGTCTCTCTTTGTAATGTTGAGATATTCTTCTCTCTCTCTGGCAGCTTTAAGGACCTTCTCTTTGTCTTGCTGTGAATCTTTTTTTTCTTTCACCATTTTAGATACATGGTGGACCCTTTTGACCCGAAACTTATGTTGTTCAATTCTGCTGACATCACGTATTTGCCTTTGCCAGATATATTTTTCTCAAGGTCCTAAAGGTTCATGATTCCTTATGTGTTTTTTTTTCTTTTTTGCACCCCTCCCAGCCCACCATGACACTTAGAGTTTCTGGGCCAGGGATCAGATCTAAGTTGCTCTTGTGACCCATGCCGAAGCTGTGGCAACACTGGATCCTTTGACCCATTCTGCCAGGTCAGGGGTTGAGTCTGTGTCCTGGTGCTACAAAGATGCCGCTGATCCCATTGCACCGCAGTGGGAACTCCTATGACTCCTTATGTCTTTGATTGCCATTTTGAAAGGGTTTAGCTGAGAAGGAAGGCATGGACGTATATGAATGTGTGCTTAGGCCCTCATGTTTAATAAGAGCTGGTTTAAGCTATTTTAAATTTCTAAGGATTTTGAGCTACTTTAGGGATTTTTCTAAAACCCCATCAGAAACTACTGCTTGTCTAACCTAATACTAAATAGGCTAATTAGAAATAATAGACTAATTATTGATCCTTAATCATTCAGGGTCTAGAATAATGCCTGAAACCTACTAAATGCCCAATTAACACTTGGAGAATACATATTATAGAAAATCGATGGTGCTCTTTAAATGTTCTAATTGTGTGTGTCTGGGGCAGTGAGTATGGTGAGACAGTGTGGACTAACAGTACAAGGACACCTGGGTTCCAATCTTGACCCTACCACAACCCAAACAGATCTTGTGACTTCTCTGAGGCTCACCTTCCTCCTCCTCCATAAGGTGAGAATAATACACCACATGCAGAATTACTGTGAAGATTAGACAGCATGAGAATGATAATTTTAGTACTAATTAACAGCTACTGGTTCTCACACCTTGCCATGTCCTTCACATGTATTCTCTAAATTAGTCCATACAACAGCCCTCTGAAGTAAGTAAAATTCATGTCTCCTCTTACAGATGATGAAAGGAGACTTAGAGACCTGAGGTCACTCGCTGTTAAGAGACCCCCTCCAGAGTGGGGAAGGCAGGCAAGATTCACGTCCAAGTCTACAACAGAACCATATCAACAATGGCTACTATCACCATGTTCAATACAACTGAGAAACAATGTCCTTATTGATTAACCGTAAAGAGTATTGTTTTTGGTACACATAATCTATCAAAACAAGGTAGGAGTAGCAAAGGATTAATAAAAATATTGGTGGTAAAAAAGTGAAGCAGCTCCTTGAAGAAGTTATGTAGACACATAATATCCTCTCACATCTACGTTCTGTGATTCAAACGTCCTTTCACCTCCTAGCAGTTTTTTCAAACAGTGCAGAAACCCAGCTCAAACTGGTTTGGGCCAAAAAGGACTGGCTCATATAACAGAAAAGTACAGGAATGTCTAGCTATAAGCCTTCGGGCAAAGCTGGATGCAAGTGCTCAAAAGATGTCTTCAGGACTCAGACTTTCTCTCACCTGTTTTGCTCCCACTGATCCCATTTGCAGACAAGATGGATGCGGGCAGCTTCGAGCTTACATCAGATCCCATGCAGACAAGGCCTCTTTTCAATAATTCTCACAAAAATTTTGGAAGTAAATCTCTCACTGCCTCTGATGATCCCATTCCTAGAGCCTTGGTTGGAAGTCTATCTACCTTAAATCACTTAAAATTGAAAGAGAAACAAGATAGTTTTCCCAAGAACAAATTACTGAGTTGAGGAGATGGGGAAACAAATAGTGACCAGTCAAAATGGAAAGAAGTCTCTACATGGAGCTCTGAGGAATCCCCTGGAGGCTCTGAGAGGTGGGGACGGGGGCCAGGGAACTTGAAGTGGGATGGGGAGCCCCCAAGTTAAAGACCTCTGCTCATACAAGCTCCAGTGGGGACTGGGGGGCGGGTACTGTTTGTGTTGTAGAGTCTATGTGAACAGCCTACTTGGCCAAGCCCCATTTCAACTAGAGCAAATCAGTTCTTATCAAATCCATTGCCTAGACTAGTGACTGGTCAGTCACTTGGCTGTGCTTTCTGTAATTGAGGCAGGAAGCCCAGTGGCTCATCTCTAGCTCTTTGGGGGTAGTCAAGAAAGGCATGGTGAATGTGTGGTGAGGGAGTGAGTGTGTGAGTGAGGGAGTGAACGTTTTGGGTACAAGGTGGTTATGGAGGCTACAGAGATGAATCTGAGGTTCTCTGCTCCCCATTTTTGCTGCTCATAATGCCTCTTGGTTCTGGCACCCCCAGATATGTAGCCATCTGTTTAATGGCTGTTTGTATGGCTGGACCACCCCTCCATGAGGACAGAAACTCTCTGGCTTTTCATTGTTATAACCATAGTGTCTGGAACACAGTAAATGTTCAGTCAATGCTTGCCGATTTTGGCTGACTCTACGAAGTTAACAATGCTTTTTAAAATTACACAAACAATACACAAACTTGTATCCATTGGAAAAATATTCTAAAATTACAAGAAAAGGCTAAGTGTACTCTGAACAACCCCTAATCCCAGATACTCCCCTGGCAAAGTAACAAAACAATCACAATGGTATACATCCTTTTGGTTTTTTTTGTTTGTTTGTAGGTGAGGTTTACTTACAACAAGATTTATGGAAATACATGGCCTTATTTTGAGACTTGTATTCAGTTCCACCCAGTTTCCTGCAGCAGTTACCTCTTATATGACTGTACTACAATATCAAAACCAGGAAATGACATTGGTACAAAGCAGGTATATAGTTCTATGCCATTTTATTACATGTAGGTTTGTGTATCCGTGACCACAGTCAAGATACAGAATTTTCCTCAATAAATTATTCTAATTAGTCCATCAGGTACTCCTCTATAGTCATTCCCCCTCTTCCTGCTCTACTGTTCCCTAATCCCTGCCAACCACTAATCTTTTCTTCATATCTATAAGTCTGTCATTTTGAGATAGAATTATATAAATGGAATTACACATTATATAAATTGAGTCATACAGTTCCTGACCCTCTGAGATTGTTTTTTCATTCAATATAGTGCTTTTCAAATTTAAGTTTTTTTTTTTTTTACATAAATCACATTGTGTTGCACATATGCTTTTAAACTGGACCTGTCCCAGACCTTTCCCTTTCAGAATATTCCAATGTAGCTAACCCGTTCTGTCATATATTCCACATAGCAGTTTCATCATACTTTCATAATTACCCCTTTTGACTGTTGCCTATGAGTTCTTTCCCCTCCCTTCAAGAGGTTGCTTACAAGGTGACGTTTTTTTCCAAGCTCCTTTGCACAGAAGAGTTTTACTAAGCTACAGTCTGGAAAGCAGGTATTGGAGAGAGGGTACCTCAAAGAGTCCATGGGGGAGTCTCAAATCTTTAAGCAAGGCACGTGAACAGGTTCTTGTGATGCTCTAGTCTCTTCTGCCTAACTTCTTTGCTAGGTGGTAACTTGCCTTCCTACCATCCAGAAACATGAATGAAGCCCGGGGGGTGGAGGACGGGGTGGGGGGGAGGAAATCACTGTTTTTCCAGTTGCCTACCATTGTTAGTGGGAAAATCTCATGACAGTGATTTCTGTGAAAGATCCCCTATACACAGACACACACACACACACTCACACACACACGCACACACACACACTCACGCTGAAAGAGACAGAGGAGCAATTGACAGGATGCCAATCAACCTTCCTTTGCCTTCTTTGCAGGTAACAAGATCTGTATGATGAGTGGGTGGAAAGGTGTCCCACAGGCACAAGAGGAAGGCTGATTCTGAGGGGCCCTGGGGGTAACAGGGTAGAAGTGAGACTCTGGGACCCCTCCTGTGAGCCCCGCTGAGCCAGCAATGAATAATAGGCCCTCAGCTCCGTCCTGACGGAATCCGATCGTGGTTTCTAAGCCAGAAAGCATGGCAAGCCCCAAGCCCCAAACTCTGGCACTGGGCAAGCCTGATTTGTGAAGACGCCGGGTTCGGCCTCCCTCAAATCCTTCTCGGCCCCCCACCCTTCTCTCAGCATGCTTTGAGCCTTTTGCACAAAATCTTGGGCCTATTATCCCTGTCTGGGAGGCTCAGAACTTTATTTAAAGTTTTTTTATTCTTTGGTGGGAGAAAAAAAATGGGGCTCATGTTAATAGACTAAACCAGGAATCTAAACTGAAAGCAGAGGCCATGTAAACAAAACCCTTTTATGTGGTGGCTCCAAATGAGTTTACTTTAACAAAAACAGGACAAGTAAATACGTGAGGTTTACAAATATAAACTGCAAAGTTGCTGAAGTGTGAGATAAATTGTCTAAGCCCTTCTGTTTAAATTCTATGGCCTGGCATTTCTCCTTTTGAGTTTCTATCAGAAGGAATCTGGGGTGGAGAGAATGTTTTGTACAAGAGACGAGAATTTCCCAGAGTGGGGCCTACCAGTGGTCTGATTAGGGGACCTCCTTCTGGGGTTGGGCCCCCTGTCTTGCAGGGCATAGGGAACTACCTGGCTGGTGACAGCACCTCAGTGCCCCCACGCTGTCAAAGGGACCCTTCAAAACAACTTGTGCTGCAAAGGTGACCCAGAGAGCCATGGCGTGGTGAAGGGGAACTTTAGAGAGATGACCTCTAGGGAGGGGACCTTTAGAGAGATGACAAGAAAAATTCCATCAGATGTCACTGTGACTTGAGCGGAAATTTCCTTCCTTTAGCCACCGAGAAGCACTGGGTGTGCCTAGCAGGTGGAATTCATTATGAAGACTAGGGTCCTTGCCAGCGGGATTGGTGACCTGGCATTCAACCACTCTCCCAGGGAAAAAATCTAAACATGGCATGAGATTTCATCTGGGTGGTTCTGAGACAGTCAGTTGGATCTGGAGGTGGGGGTAGGGGTCAAACCAGTACAAGGACTGTGGGAAGAAGGCAAAGAACAGAGGGAGGGGGTGGAAAGCTGACCCATGCACCATGGCGTATTTTAGGGTTGGGGGAGAGCCATGATGTGTAGCATTTCTGGATTTCCATGAAGTAAATATTCCCAGCAAGGGCAATTTCAAGTTATCAATAGGAGGTCACTCGGCTCACAGAATTCTTAAAAGTTTAACAATCAGCTCTCCTTAGCTGGTGTGAGCTGGCTTCAGCAGAGCAGTGCACACATGGTTCAGGAAGTGGGTCTTAAAAGGCTGGGCTGGGAGGCAAAGAGGGAGACTAATATCGGAACCATTTTCCCAATGATTTAGAGTGCCTCATGTTTCTTTCTTTCTTTTTTATAATACATAGACTATTTGTTCAATGTCTGTCAGCGCTTTTAGACTCAATGGCTGCATTGCATCTCTCTGTGTTATTGATGTATTCTATGTCTGGCACATAAGGGCGGGCAAAAAACATTTTTTTGGAGTTCTTATTATAACTCAGCAGGTTAAGGACCCAAAGTAATCTTCATGAGAATGTGGGTTCAATTCCTAGCCATCACTCAGTGGGTTAAGGATCTAGCAATGCCACAAGCTGTTGCATAGGTCTCAGATGCAGCTCAGATCCTCTGTGGCTACAGCTATGGCACAGGCCGACAGCTGCAGCTCCAATTCTACCCCTAGCCTGGGAACTTTCATATGCTGCAGGTAGGGCCGTAAAAAGAAAAAATGTTTTGATTGCTCCAAGTCCTGTTGAATATTGTAATTAATAGGAGTACCTACTATGTGCAAGGCACTAGACTAAGTCCTTGGTGGGAAGTATCTAATTTCATCTTCAAAGCAGGCTTCTCAGTTACAGTAGGGTCATCACTTGGAGATGATGCCTAGGCTGTACCCCAGATCTTGCTCAGGAATCTTCATCTAAATAAGCTTCCCAATAGACTTGTCTTTTTTCTTCTTTGGCTGCCCTGTGGCATATTGCGTTCCAGGATCAGAACTGAGCTGCAGTTGCCACCTACACTGACGCTGCAGCAACACCAGGTCCTTTGGCAAGGGCCAGGAATTGAGCCCATGTCCTGATGCTGTAGAGACTCCACTAATCTCATTGCACTACAGTGGGAACCCCCCAGATGGATTTTATATGAACTCCAATTTTAGAACCACTTCATGGTAGGGCAGATCTTATTATTCCTATTTTATAGATGAGGCAACTGAAGCTGGTGAGTTTCAATAACTTCCACAAGATAGTACATCAAGTAACCAGTCCAAGACACCAAATTAGGTCTTCTAGATGTCAAAACTAATCAGTAGGTTAGATGGGCGCCTAAATAACAAGAGTGAGTAACTGAATGAATAAGTGAAGGAATCGGTGAATGAGTGAATGACAGATAACCCCCCTGGGTGCTCACTGTGGGATTCAAAAGGTGAGAGTCAGTGAAGGGAAAGCCAATAGAGGCCAATTAAACTAATCTGGGGGGAGGTGAGGAGGTCAAGCTTAGAGTAAAGATAGTGACTATAGAACATAAGACCTCATGGTAATAATTCAATGCTTAACTCTATACTGGGTACTGTGTGGGTCTTATGTCATTGCTTCATTTAGTCTGTATAACGACTCAATTGGAGGGATGCTGTCACCCATGTTTCAGACTGTGATTCAGAAAGAATAACTCACTGGGTTCACCATTAGGAAGTGGAACAGCTGAGGTTAGAACTCTAGATTTTCTGAGTCTATGGTCCTTGGCTTCTGATAAGTCAGAATTCAAACCAATTCACTGTGACTAAAGGGGAAGGTCAAAGCCACTCTGAGGGAGGGTAGAGGCAAATCATAGGGAGTGGGCTTCCTGCCCTCAAGTGAGGGGACCTTCAGCAGTGGTTGGGAGAAACATAGTGGTGGATACCAAGTATCACAGCCACTGGAAAACATGAGCCTGCCTGTGTCTTTCTGGTACTGGGAAAAAGTCACTGAGGCTGCAGCATCCCCAGTTCTGCTTGTGTGGACAGATGCTAACTGCTACGAAATGGTTTTCTCATGGCTCTTCAGAAGCCTAGGTCCTGCATTTTGTCTTATTTCATGATCATATACAGGTCAGAGGGAGTTTAGAGCATCTCTTCTCGGAACTGGGGCAGTTTTCTTGGAAATACAAGTCATCAGTGATGATTAAAACTGCAGAATAAAAAGAAAATGGCCTCTGAAGAATGTTCTCCGTGTCATTTTTTTCTCTGCCTCCTCTTCTTCATCTTCCCCGTAGTTTTGCACAGAGCTCCTGACAAGGGGATGAAAAGAAAGGTCTCTCTGGCTAGAAAAGGCACATTTTGTGTGGTAGGGGGGAGAGAGTTGGACTCAGCCTTATACCAGGAAAGTCCTTCTGGAAATCATCCTCCTTGAATCCAAAGGTTTGGAATCAACAGGACACAGTGTAATTAACAAGCAAGCTGGTGTCTGCAGAGAGGTTTTCTCTGGACTCTTTGGGTGAGAAGAGAAAGGGGCATCAACCAAATGATTTTGCCAAGGCCATGCTTTCCATTGTCCTGCTCTTGTGCTATTTTTTCCTAAAGCATAGGAGTGGGGGTGGGGGTGGGGCAAAAGGAAATGGACACTTTTCCTGCACCATCACTGGAATTTAAATTTGTATAATCTTTCTGGAGGGCAGATTGGTAAAAGGTCACAGTCTTTTATGACTGCTTACTATTCACTATCAAAAACCACTAGAGTTTTGGAGTCGTTTGTTACTGCAGCATAATTAGCCTCATCCTAACTGAAACAGCAGATAGTGATTTACATTTAGGCAAAAGTTATTTGCACCCTATAATAGAACTCCATGTGGCTCTAAAGTTAGGAAATGGTTGCACATTTATTGACGTGTAAGGTTCTCCAAAATATACTTTCAAGTAGAAAAGCCATGATACCAACTAGCATGCAGGGCACAGACCCACTTTGGTAAATCTAGGCAAGTGAACCGTAGGAGCTGCTTCCATGTAAACAGAACAATTCCTCTCCCCTCCGGTGGCATCATCATGAGCATAACCTCTGCTGTTTCCAGGGCCCTGATTCATAGGTGGACTGCTTCATGGTTTTAGTTTCTCAACAGCTCTCATTTGCACAGCGCCATAACTACTCAGGAAGCCAAAGCCTACAAACATCTGATCTTACCTCTGACCTCGTGACACACATCACACGAGGTGTTTCCAGCCCTGCGGCATTTCACTGGGTGCTCAGAGGCGTGGAAAGTGCCTTATGTTGATACATTTGGGAAGATGGCTTCCCAACTTCCTGTGTGGCTTCTTTTATCTGCCACTCATCATGGTGGCCCAGGATTTGTGAAAAGACATATCACACATTTTCACGTAACTCTTTCTAGCTCACACTGTTCCTGACCCCACAACTGCCAGTTAGAAAGTGAGACCTCAACTCAGTCTTTGGCATCCTCACCCCTTCCTAATGGTACTGATCACTGACGTGACTCGCATGTGGTTTTACGGTGACTTTCTCAGCTCTCTTGGCACCTTGTAGGCAGAATCCATGGTGGTTCACATCAGCATTTGCTTGTGATGCCAAGAATCTATTATTAGTAAAAATGGGTCTCCCCGGTCTCAGAAAGACTTAAAATAATACCAATTTAATGCTAAAACTGTCACTCCTAATAATAGTAATAGTTGAGCTATTTGTGCTGAGTATTGACTGTCCTGGGCCCCATGATAAGCACTTCACATGCATAATCCAATTCGGTCCTTGATATGAGCATGACAATCACGTGCACTTTGCAGACAAGGCCACTGAATGTTAGAAGGTGAAGAATGTGAGCCGAGGTCACTTAGTTTGGAAGGGGTAATGCTGAGATTGCAACCCAGGTATCTTGGACTCCACCTGTTGAGATAGAATGTCTCACTCTTGGTCCGTGGCCTGCTAATGGTGGGGCACATGTCTTGAGGCAGATCTCATACTCCCCACTGTGATCTCCCACTGTCTATAAGCCCTGGATCTGAGTCAGTAGAGGGGATGGGAGAGAAAGAATTAAGAAATTCAATCCAAGGCATACCACTTCAGAATTTTTCCCTCTTGTAAACCCCCCAAGTGAGATGGAACAGAGCCTGCCTGGCTGTCCATGATCCTCTCCAATCAATCAGCTGATCAAATACATCTTCCTGCCCATGCCCACTAGGTATTCCACATGACCACATAAGGTGGCTTCTAAATGGAATGCACAGGGACTCATTCTTCCCTTCAAACCTAAGTTTCTTCCTTCTCCCACAGAGCTCTCAAAAATGACATGGGGAAAAAAATGCCAATAACCTAAGTGCCCTGCACACAACTGGCCTCTTCCTCTTTGGTCTGAAGTTTATATCTCTCAAGAGTCAGTGTGGAGCTGGAGTAGCAATACTCATATCAGACAAAATGAACTTAAAATGAAGAATATTTTAAGAGACAAGGAAGGACACTACATAATAATCAAAGGATCAATAAAGAAGATATAACAATTTTAAATATCTATGCACCCAACATAGGATCACCACAAGATATAAAGCAACTGCTAACAACCTTAAAAGGAAAAATCAACATAACACAATAGTGGGGGACTTTAACACCCCACTTTCAGCAATGGATAGATCATCCAGACAGAAAATCAATAAGGAAACATAGGCCCTGAATAAAGCATTAGACCAGATGGACTTAATAGATATTTATAGGACATTCCATCCAAAAGCAACAGAATACACATTCTTCTCAACTGTGCATGGAATGTTCTCTAAGATTGATCACATCCTGGGCTACAAATCAAGTCTCAGTAACTTTAAGAAAACTGAAATCATATGAAGCATCTTTTCTGACCACAATGCTATACGACTGGAAATCAACAACAAGAAAAAAATGGCCAAAAATACAAATATGTGGAAACTAAACAACATGCTCCTAAATAACCAATGGATCACAGAAGAAGTCAAAGAGGAAATTAAAAAATACCTAGAAGCGGAGTTCCCTTCGTGGCTCAGTGGTTAACGAATCTGACTAAGAACCATGAGGTTGTTCGATCCCTGGCCTTGCTCACTGGGTTAAGGATCCAGCGTTGCCATGAGCTGTGGTGTAAGCTGCAGACGCGGCTCGAATCCCGCGTTGCTGTGGCTGTGGCGAAGGCTGGCAGCTACAGCTCCTGTTAGATCCCTAGCCTGGGAGCCTCCATATGCTGCGGGTGTGGCTCTACATAAAGGCAAGAAGACACACACAAAAAATACCTAGAAGCAAATGACAACAAAGATACAACACTCCAAAACCTATGGGATGCAGCAAAAGCAGTTCTAAGAGGGAAGTTTATAGCAATACAAGCCTACCTCAGGAAACAAGAAAAAGCTCAAATAACCTAACTTTTCATCTAAAGCAGCTAGAGAGAGAAGAACAGAGAAGACCTAAAGCTAGCAGATGGAAAGAAATCATAAAGATCAGAGCAGAAATCAATGAAATAGAAACAAAGAAAACCACAGAAAAGTGCAATGAAACTAAAAGCTGGTTCTTTGAAAAGATCAACAAAATTGATAAACCCTTAGCCAAACTTACCAAGAAAAAAAGAGATCAATAAGACTCAAATCAATAAAATTAGCAATGAAAAAGGAGAAGTAACAACAGACTTCACAGAAATATAAAGGATCATAAGAGACTACTATATGCAACTATATGGCAATAAAATGGAAAACCTAGAAGAAATGGACACATTCTTAGAAAAGTACAGTCTCCCAACTATAACCAAGATGAAATGGGAAAGATGGATGGACCAATCACAAGTTCTGAAATTGAAACTGTGATTAAAAAACTTCCAATAAACAAAAGTCCAGGACCAGATGGCTTCACAGGCGAACTCTATCAAACATTTAGAGAAGAGCTAACGCCTATCCTTCTGAAACTCTTCCAAAAAATTGCAGAGGAAGGGACACTCCCAAATTCATTCTATAAGGCAACCATCACCCTGATACCAAAACCAAACAAAGATACCACACAAAAAGAAAATTACAGGCCAATTTCACTGATGAACGTAGATGCAAAAACCCTCAACAAAATACTAGCCAACCGACTCCAGCAATACATTAAAAGGATTGTACATCATGATCAAGTGGGATTTATCCCAGGGATGCAAGGATTCTTTGATCTCCGCAAATCAATCAGTGTGATACACCATGTTAACAAACTGAAGAATAAAAACCATAAGATCCTCCCGATAGATGCAGAAAAAGCCTTTGACAAAATCCAACACCCATTTCTGATAAAGACCCTTCAGAAAGTAGGCATAGGGGGAACCTACCTCAACATAATAAAGGCCATCTATGACAATCCCAGAGCTAACATCATTCTCTTTGGTGAAAAGCTGAAAGAATTCCCTCTGAGATTAGGAACAAGACAGGGATGTCCACTCTCACCACTACTATTCAACACAGTTTTAAAGTCCTAGCCACAGCAATCAGAGAAGTAAAAGAAATAAAAGGAATCCAAATTGGAAAGGAAGAAATAAAACTATCACTATTTCCAGATGACATGATACTATACCTGGAGAATCCTAAAGACTCTACCAGAAAACTGTTAGAGCTCATCAATGAATTTGACAAAGTCAGAGGATACAAAATTAATACACAGAAATCAACTGCATTTCTATATACTAACAATGAAAGATTAGAAAGAGAAATTAGAGGAGCAATCCCATTCACCATCACATCCAAAAGAATAAAGTACTTAGGAATAAACCTACCTAAAGAGACAAAAGACCTGTACTCTGAAAACTATAAGACACTGATGAAAGAAATCAAGGATGACATGAACAGACAGAAAGACATACCATGCTCTTGGATTGAAGAGTCAATATTGTCAAAATGACTATACTATCCAAGGCAATCTACAGATTCGATGCAATCCCTGTCAAATTACCAAGGACATTCTTCACTATATTTTAAAGTTTGTTTGGAAACACACACACAAAAAACAGAATAGCCAAAGACATCCTGAAAAAGACAGAGTTAGAGGAATCAGGCTCCCTGACCTCAGACTATATTACAAAGCTACAGTCATCAAAACTGCATGATACTGGCACAAAGACAGAAATATAGATCAGTGGAACAGGATAGAAAGCCCAGAATTAAAACCACATACCTACAGTCAACTAATCTATGATAAAGGAGGCAAAAACATACAATGGCGAAAAGAAAGCCTGTTCAATAAGTGCTGCTGGGAAAACTGGACAGCTACATGTAAAAAAATGAAATTAGAATACTTCCTAACACCATACACAAAAATAAACTCAAAACGGATTAAAGACACACAGATACTAGAAAACTCTTAGAGGAAAACATAGGCCCAACACTCTCCCACATAAACTACGGCAACATCTTCTCAGATTCACCTGTTAGAATAATGACAATAAAAACAAAAATTAACAAATAGGACCTCATTAAACTTCAAAGTTTCTGCACAGCATTGGAAACCCTAAACAAAACAAAAAGACAACCCACAGAATGAGAGAAAATATTTGCAAATGAATCGACTGACAAGGGATTCATCTCCAAAATTTACAAACACCTCCTACAGCTCAATACCAAAGAAACAAATAATGCCATTAAAAAATGGGCAGAAGATCTAAACAGACAATTCTCCAAAGAAGACATACAGATGGCCAAAAACACATGAAAAGATGTTCCACATCACTCATTATTAGAGAAATGCAAATCAAAACCACTATGAGGTACCACCTTACACTGGCCAGAATGGCCATCATCAAAAAGTCTATAAACAATAAGTGCTGGAGAAAAAGGAACCCTATTACACTGTTGGCAGGAATGTAAATTGGTGCAACACTGTAAAACAGTATGGAGATTCCGCCAAAAACTAAAAATAGAATTACATTTGATCCAGCAGTCCCACTCCTGAGCATCTATCCAGAGAAAGCCATGACATGAAAAGACACATGTACTCCAGTGTTCATTGCAGCACTCTGTACAATAGCCAAGAAATGGAAACAACCTAAATGTCCATCAGCAGAGCAATGGATAAAGAAGATATGGTACATATACATAATGGAATACTATACAGCCATTAAAAGGAAAGAAATAATGGCATTTGCAGCAACATGGATGGACCTAGAAATTATCATGCGAAGTGAAAGCAGTCAGACAATGAGACACCAACATCAAATGCTATCACTTACATGTGGAATCTAAAAAAAAGACACAATGAACTTCTTTGCACAACAGATACTGACTCACAGACTTTGAAAAACTTATCATTTCCAAATGAGACAGGTTGGAGGGTGGGGAGATGCGCTGAGGGTTTGGGGTGGAAATGCTATAGAATTTGGTTGTGATGATTGTGTAAACCTATAAATGTAATAAAATTCATTAAGTAATTTAAAAAAAGAGAGAGAGAAAGTGTAGAGGAGACCATGATTTTAGAGAATTTTCCTTTCTTTCTAGCTTTGCAACCTTCACTACAAGGCCACTCACATAGTCAGCTGGAACATCCGTCTCAATCCCACCGCTGGAGTTGGAAAAGTAGTTTCCTTTTCGTAGGACAAGAACCAGACACCTTCATGTGGTCAACAGGGCGTTCATAACGTGCACAGCTCTCACCACTGCCACCACCTCACAACTATTCTCTGTTGAACTTTCCGTTCCATCCACACACCATAGCCCCCCCACCCCACCTCTGAGCCTCTGGCTGTATCATTTCTCCACATGGAGCTGTTTCTTCCCTTGTCAAAACTGTGCCCCCCACCCTGACCCCTTTACTTGGTAAAACAAATTCATCCTTTGGGATTGAAACACAGTGAACTTCCTACAGGAAACCTGGCTGGCTACCACCTTCTTAAATAACCTTGCCTCTCATCCTATCTTCCCAGTTCCTCTATACTTTTCACCAAAAGTATAGGGCTTACCACACTGTTTGTGTATTTGACCTTTTTCTGATGCTGCTTGACCTTTCTTATTCTTACAGGTATATCTATACAAATCTGTTTGTGAAAAGAGCCTCTACTTGAGTGGAATTCTTTCCTATTAATACCACTGACAAGTTGACTATCTGGCCTTTCCTGTAAGATCCTTAGACTGAGGGCAAACTATAGTGGTTTCTATTGTATGTGCGAATTGAAAAGAGGAATTTTTTTTTTTCTTGTGTCTTTTTAGGGCCGCACCCGCGGCATATGGAGGTTCCAAGGCCAGGGGTCAAATCGGAGCTGTAGCTGCCAGCCTCCGCCACAGCAATGCCAGTCTTAGCCATATCTGCGACCCACATCACAGCTCACAGCAACGCCGGATCCTTAACCCACTGAGTGAGTCCAGGTATCAAACCTGCAATCTCATGGCTCCTAGTCAGATTCATTTCTGCTGCACAATGACGGGAACTCCAGAAAAGAGGAATATTTTATTTTATTTTTAGAGCCAAACCTGTGGCTATGGAAGTTCCTGGGCTAGGGGCGGAATCAGAGCTGCAGCTGTGGCCTACACCACAGCCACAGCAATTCCAGATCTGAGCTGTATCTTGGCCTATGCTACAGCTTGTGAAAGCTGGAATCTTAACCCACTAAGCAAGGCCAGGGATCAAACCCCCATCCTCACAGACACTATGTCAGGTTCTCAGCCCCCTGAGCCACAAGGAGAACTCCTAAAAGAAGAATCTTTTAAGATAAATGTATGTCAGGTTCTCAGCCCCCTGAGCCACCAGGAGAACTCCTAAAAGAAGAATCTTTTAAGATAAAGAGCATAACTTTGGTTCCTGGGATGTAACGTGCTTTTTTTGTTTGCTTGTTTCCTATGCCCTAAATTAAACGTGTACTTCAAGAAACCTTTCTCACTGTCCAAAACCAAACAAACAAACAAAAACCTGAGAGAGAGAGATGATATTACAAATGCCACATCTATCTTATTTACTGTGTATCCACAGCAACTTCAGTGACCATAGGGAAGAAGTGTGCCGTACAGGTAGCTCGGCATCTCCAGCATTACAGGTAGATGGTTCAGTTCTGTGGTCTTATCTCTGATATTTCCCTCCTCTGCAGGGAAGGCTTCTGCCCCTACCAGCCACGGTAACAACTCCTAAGCTGGTTATCACCAGCCTTGTATTTTCCAGTGCTGAGTTTTCCTCCCCATTCTTGCTGATGGAAACGTTAGCGTTTCTCCTGGGTTTTCTCTCTACTCCCACGCCAACTCTGCCCAGTGCCCACGCCCCAAGTAGCCTCCCTCATGGCTGCCTTCCCTGCAGTTATTTGAATGCATCACTTTTGGCAAAAGCAGTGCTCCTTCCAGCCATCCTCAGATTTTAATCACTCCCAAGCTCGCCTTGTGTATGTTACAGAGACACAGAGTCTCAAACACACACACCTGTCCCCTGCTCCAATCCTTCACAAGTCCAGGATGCTGATGAACTGGTTAACCACCCCAGAACCGAACCCTCTAGGATGGACTTGTGGCTGTCACGAGTGGCCGTCCCTATTCCCTTGGGAGCGATGACACAAAGAAGGCATTGTGCCAGTCTTTGTCTGAGCACGTCCCTCCCACCGTATTGCTGCTGTTGTCATAAGCACCAGCTAGGAAATGTTTACATTAATTCAAATGCTCGTTGGGGGTGAGGGTGCGAAACCAAACAACACACGCTGTGGAAAAGCTGCAGGTGTGCTGTGGGAAGAGGATTAACTCTGCTGTGTACAGCCTTGTTTCTGTGGTGACCACATGTGCTACTCTCCTTGGAAATGCCTGCATTTGGTTAGATTTGCAGCTGGGTTTGCTGAAGTGTGAGCCTCCTGTAGAAAGGTCAGTGTGGTCTGTGTCTACCCTTCTGTCTTTGACCTCTCTTTCTCTCGCTGCCTCTCTGCATCTGTCTCTCACTCCTGCCCCCCATCTCCCTGCCCCCCACCACACACACTTATTTTAAAGCACAGTTTCAGCCTCTTAGGGGAGATGTTCAAGCTCGCTCTACAAGGAGGAAGTTGCATCTGAAAAGAGCCTGCTGGGTGCTCCGTGCTGCACCAGAGAATTAATTCAGTCCAAGTGGACAAATACTGGAGCTCAATTATGGGCTGAGGCGTTTTGGCACTTGAGAAGCAAGCACATGAGATGCCCCTCCCATGGTGCGTGACAGCTGGAGTGTGGTCATCCGCGAGCTGGGGCCACCTCTGGGCAAATCTGCTCACTCCTTACCCAGGCTGTTCCACCCCACGTCCATGCCAAGGCTCAGTCCCTGCCAAGTGGCCCTGCGCACGCTTATCCCACTGAGGAGCCTTCAGTCTCAAGGACGAGTCTGCATGCCTCGCGTCTGCTCGTCCTGGGTGTAGCTGTCCGCGGCACGCACTCTGCGCCTTGAGAGCTCGGTGTCTGAGTGTGCCTGGGTGTATGCGTGTCATGCGCTAGTGTGTCACTGAAGGGCTCTGGCTTCAGCAGCCCTGCAACGTGGCAGCTCCTGCCGTTGCCGGGTGTAAAGATCTGTCCTTGGCCAAACTGGGATGTTCCCTCCAAACTTGGTGAGACTGCGTGGGAAAAGCCCCCGTGTTCCCAGGGCAGAAATGAGAACATTTGGGTCCTGCTTCCTCCTCCTCCAGAAGGGGAACTTCCAACTACCTTCAGCCCTCCAACCTTTTGCGGGGGGCACACGGGCCTTCCAAGAGTCTGTCCCCTTGTCCCAAGGTATCCACGGGCTACAGCCTAACAGCCTTAGCCTCTGGGGGCTGGGTGATGGGGACCCACCCCCACAATGGCCCACTATTCCCACTCCCGCCAAGGCTCCCAGCAAGGCAGGCAAAAGCAGGGTGATGGCAGCCCCTCTGTAGGAAGATGAAAGCCCCTTCCTCATCACCCCTGCTGCGCCTCCTGCCTTCGCACCGCCAGGCTGGGTTCTTTGATGAGGCCAGGGGCACAAAGGACATTGTACGGGGCTCACAGAGGCAGACTGAGGGCCAAGACCCCTTGAACACAAGAGCCTGGGAATAGGAAACTGGGAAGGCCCTTTCAGTGGCTTCCTTTCTCAGAATAAGACCTCAGAAAACATTTGGGCCTCTCTTCTGGAGAAAGAAAGCTGTGTCGCTTCACCCACACAGAGAAGGATTTTGCCCTCAGCCTTGGAGGAGACACAGAGGTGCAGAGCTAACTTTCAGAGTGTCTCCTTGGGGCCCCTGCCCCGTCATCCATCCCCCTGTCCCCTGAGGCTAAACTGTGGAGTGCTGGACCTTAGCTTTGAGAGTCCATGTCATCTGCTTTCATCTGGACACAGGTCCTTTCCTCCCTCCCTCCCAAGTCCAGCGTGCAAAGCCAGGCCTCTGGGGAAGGCTGAAGGGGACAGCCTTTGTTTATCTTAGTCCTGTCCAGATAAGCACCATTAGCATTGTTGTGTAAATGGGGTCCTTTCAGCGTCTCCAAAGGCAGATCTTATCCCTCATCTCTCCTGGAAGTGCTACGGGTTTTTATTGCTGTTTTTGAACCACACTGCTAGACTCAATCACATGGATTCTTTGGAGACACTAACCTCCCTCTGATCTGAGGAATCCAAAATAAACCCAAGTGCGTTTCCAAAGCAACCAAAGAGGGTTTGCAATGCAGGTCTCCAGGTTCCCCACAGAGATTCTGATCTGGCTGGTCTGGCAGGGACTGGGAATCTCAAACCCCTCAGGCCTGAGGGATTCCTGTGTGAGTGGTCACCAGATCCCACTGAGTGGCTCATGCAGATTATGCAATCATGAAAATATCTTCAAAAGCTGGTATGAGCATTAAATGATGTAATGTGGATTAAACCCTTAGTAGGTACCTAGCAGCTAGTACTTAGAGCTGAGTCACATCAGAGATTGTATCAGTAACATTACTGTAACTATACGAAGGAGGAGGGCCTTTGATCACTTCCCCTCAGCCCTAGATCACCCTAATTGGAAAGTCCACTCCCTCTTGCCCCTGGCTTTCCTTTATTCTCTTCTGCCTCCAGAGGCTCCCTGAGAGTCTCCTCCTTCCTAACGTAGTTTTGCTACCTGTTATTTTTGACTGGGTCCCCCATACCTCTCTCTGCTCCATCTCTAAAAGGTTTATAACAGCTGTATCTTCACTGAACCCTTTCTGGAACACAGGTTGGCTCTCTGATGAAATTTTCATTAGGGGCACGGGCTTGTGTAATATACACAGAACTATGAGTCTAACGTCCCAGCCTCAATCACATGAGGCCAGGACTATGCTCTTGACTTAAGCCAAAGACTGATTTTCACATTAGCCAGGCACCTACTGTCATGCTCCCATCCCCACGGCCTGCAGTGTATGACTATGTCCACAGCTACCTAAATTAGGATGCAAATGGGAATAGCTTAAGAGACTTGATGACACCTCCAAATTCTAAAGCTGAGTATATGACGGCACCCTCCTGCCTCAATTTGTGTATTGGTTTCTAGGAGGAGTTACTGGTTTCTCCATCTTAGGAAGGTGCCTGGCAGCTGCGGTGGGTGGTCCCATTGTCCAGGCTACAGCTGGTTGGGAAGGGCACTCTCTCGCCCCCCAGCAGCTTCCACACATGGGTACTGAGTTGATGGGGACATGCATACCTGCACACCTTTCCTCATTCAGTTCCTCCATCCTGTTACTGGCACCTGTGCTCTTTCTTTCACCAAAATGCCAACACCAATACCTGGGTTTAGCCTCTCCAGTAGAATGCTGTTTGCCCATTCAGACAGATTCACTTTAGGACAAGGGTTTTTCAGAGCTCAGACTAACTCTCTAGGACTCTATATTGAATTTGGAGATGAAAGATTCTTAGGACTAGGGCTGATTCTCCTATCTTTGCTCTCTTTGGTTATAAGTAAACCTCCCCCACTTTCCATCCTCCTCCTCCTTCTGCCTTTTACATTATCCCATTATTGTCTTCACAGCCTTGTTACTATCTTAAACTATCGTGCTCTCATATTTGCCTACTTGTTTAATGCTACTCTCCCCTCATGGACCTGTGAGCTCCACGAGAACTTTTACTTGTCTTTTGCGTGTGTGTGTGTGTCATTTTACAACATAGAACAGGACAGGATACTTATTCATTCATGTACTTATTAATTTGGAAAAAGTAAATGGATGGAGCGAGAAACCAGGGTTGGCCATCTATGAATTCCCTGGCCAAATGCCATGTTTAATATCTTCACTAATATCCTAATATCCGTTTCCTACAGCAGTTGCATGCAAACAACAGTCCAGAAAGAGCTGTGAGGATCCCAGAGTTTTCCCAGGTAGATGCATCAACTTCACCCTAACAGAAAGAACAGTGTGTTCAGGGGCACAGCGGGTGTGATTGGAGGAACACCAAGAAATGTATGTGATCCTCAGAATGACTTCCCAGCCTTTCTGGAAAGAGGAAATCCTATCAACTCAGAGTGAGAGAAAACTTTATCAGGAAGAAACTTTACAGACTTGAATTTCCGGAGAGGGACAGGAGATGGAGGAGCAATTAAGACTGGATATCACAGAGAGCCAGATTTTTCAGAGCTCATGAATGGTAGAAGAGAGGGCAGTGTGCTACAAGGCAGAGGCTGGAAAAGTGCTCCCAACGTCTGGAGGTGTCCTTGCACTTCACGTGCAGCCTGTGTGACAGAAAGGTCCCTTGCACGAGCCTGCTGACTGAAGTCTGAATTTACATTCCAGGCAAGCAAGAGGTCCAGAATCAGACCCTGGCTTGGATCCAGAAGCCAGTTTGGGCACAGGCTCTGACTGTGGGAAATGGGGCAAAGGGGAATCTTGGATATTGTCCTGGAGAACCCAAGGGATCGTGCTGGGCTATGTTCCAGGGATGGGCAAGGGCGTACGAGCTACCTCCATACTAAAGGGTCAGCGGTAGAGGTGTGGGCTCC
Organism: Catagonus wagneri; assembly: GCA_004024745.2. Lineage (NCBI taxonomy): Eukaryota > Metazoa > Chordata > Mammalia > Artiodactyla > Tayassuidae > Catagonus > Catagonus wagneri. Next base: position 38,140,809 of record PVHT021183699.1, on the reverse strand, counting down.
GTTCTAAGAGATGGCCCAGGAGGTGGGGTGAACTGGGAGGAGGTGATCCCCAGGCTTGGGATGGAAGGGTCAGTTTATGGGGCGCCTGTGGCTTCGCCTGTGGGTGGAGAGGGAGCTGTTAAAAGCACTGAGCTGATTCGGACAAATAAAGATTTCTTTCTGAGGCTCCTTGTGTGTTCTTCCTCCCCAGCAAGACCACCTCCCTGGGGTGGGCCTCCTCCTCACCCCATGGTGACCAGGGCGCGGTTCCGAGCACAGAAGATGCTGTAGAAAGTGGTGCAGAGCTGGGCATCCTATAGCCTCGCTGCTCCTTCTCTCCAAACTTGCCCTCTGCCGCAGGGTCCACCGTGACACTTTCCCAGGCGCTGAGATAAGTGGCCTGAACACGCCGAGCTGGGCATGGGGTCCTGAACACTCCAGGGAGGTGGCAGCGTTCAAAGGGAGACCGACCACAGGCTGGTGCGCGCAGCTGGAGCTCCACGTTTTACGGCCTCAAGGAGCAGCGCCAGAGAGGGGCCTCCCTGGTTTGCACATTTTGCCTCCCACACTCCACGCCTGGTGGGCGGCTTTCACTTTAGAGTTAGGAAACATCCCAGCCCTTGCCCGTTAGCGTGCCTCCTGATACGCCTCGTAAACTGTTCATAAAACAAAATGATTCCAACCCAAGTTGCTTCCCCGGCTTCCTCCTCCTGGAGTTTTACTTTCCCGCCCGGTCTGCCCCCTCCACCTTCCGGGGTAATTACCGAGGAGGCCGCGCAGCCTGATGTGGATAATGCAGACACAGCTCCCACCTTCACCTGAACCGCCGGCCTCCGCTCCCTCCACCTCCCTCCTCTTGTCTCCTCCCATGGGACTTTTGTCCTTCCGTACATCCTCTGGCTCATGCCGCCTGCTGTTCTTCAGCATCAAGGGCACTGGAGATGCTTTCAGCAAGGTTGCCCTTTGCTCTGTCCCTTCATCCCAGACACGTATGGCCTGGGAAGACCTGAGAAGGCAGTTGGCTATGTAGTCACAGGCTGTCCCAGGTTCCCCCTCTGCCCAGAGATACAGAGTGACTTTCAGAGAAAGGCCACAGGGCGATGACTTGAACAACTAGGAATAAAGATCGCAATTGGCGTGTTCTCCCTTAACCAACTGCAGCTCAGTGGATGGGAACCTTTGTAGCCGACCTGGGGTCAAGGCCTGGATGACTACTTCCTTGCTAGATTGCCTCCTTAAGTCTTAGCTTCCAGCCATCCACTCACCCACCCATCCTTCCATCCATCCAGTAATTAATGAGCACCTACTATGGCCATGTTTTAGATCCTGAAGACTTGGAGGGGATTAAGGTGATGAGTGGCTGTCTTCATAGAACTAACATCCTAATGAAGTAGGAATAAGAGAACCTACTTCAGAGATAGTCAGTAAAAGTATTTGTTTGGTTGAGCCATATGGAATTGCCTTTTTTGCAGTCAGAGCTATTTGAGTAGCAACCATTTTCTGTGACTCAAGTCCAGAGTGAAGCACCCAGCACAGAGTGGATCCTCGATGAAGGGGCAGGAAATGAGCTTCTCGTGCACACAGAGGTTATGTACTCCTGGGTGAGAACAACACTGTCTTCCCAATGTCTAGTTCATTTGATGGAAAATGCAGTTGAAATCAGGTATTATTTACAACTCATGTTACTTTATTAAGTGTTAGGAGCCCACAAAGTCTTGAGAAGCACCTGACAGGAAGTGGCTTGTTGAGTTTTGCTGTGTTTTAATGCTCCTATCCGACAGACCGTATGACCAATATTTCAAAATATGCGGATCCTTTTCTTGAGTAAATCAGCAGAGCTTAAAACAGACTTCACGTTATTCAAAGCATCCGTAGGGGAAAGGCGGGTGAGGAGGAAGACCTTGTGTTAAACATTTATGTCTCACCCCTGAATCACAAATGTTACCCATCTTTACTAAAACCTCTCCAAATGGTTGAAATAAATTTCATACAATGAGTCTATTTTTTCCCCTTCCAGAAAATATACAAAAGCAGGTGTCTATACTTCCTGGTGTTTTTTGTTTTTTTTTCAAAAAACTCTCAGTTTTTAATGTTTACTTGTTTTCAGGTGCAGTTGGGATTGTTAAGAAAACATTGATGAAGTTTCCCAGGGATTTACGTTGCTGTGGTACTTGGCTTCCCAGGACTTGAAGACAATCACCCACTGCTACTCCTGTGACTCAGTGAGTGACAGCATGGGCTGGACAGGCTCCACAGCCAGAGGATCTGCCTCTGAAGCTTAACTCACATTTTCTTCCTTAGGGAAATGCTCTTTACCTCAGAGTTTCTTCATTTGTAAACTGAACATACTGGTGGTACCCACTGCTGGAGTGGCTTTGGAGAACAAGTGGGAAAGTACTTATTAAAATACTTTAATACACTGAGCAAGCAACTGTTGATATCGTTAATAACAATACTAGATCAGTGATCTTAACCTTGTTATTATGGGGGGTGCAATTTTCAGCATCCACACCTCTCATCAAGACTCAAAAGGTGTGCAATAGACACAGACTATTTCCAGCATCCTGGATGTTTCCATTGGGCCCATTCCTAATCAGTACCCTTCCTAGTAACTACTCTTCTAGTTTTCATCACCACTGCTTAATTTGTTTGAATTTGAACTTCTTACTAATGGAGGAATACAATATGTGCTCTCTTACACCCGGCTTTTTACTCAACATAATGTCTTTGAGATTAACCCATGTTGTTGTATATATTAGTAATTTGTCCTTTTTTTATTGCTCTGTAGTATTATATATGAATCTATGACAAAATTTATCTATTCTGTTGATGGCCATTTAAGCTGTTTCCAGTTTAGGGCAATTATGAATAAAGCAGCTGTGAATATTCTTGTATATATTTTTTGTGTATATATATATATATTTTTTTCTCTTGGATAATATACCTGGGAATAGAATTGTTGAGTCATTGGTTAGATTCAGATTTAGTAGGAATTACTAAATATGCTTTCCTTGGCACTGTATGGCTTTTAGTTATTTCATATCATCACTAACACTTATTATTATCAGGCTTTTATTTTCAGCCATTCTGGTAGGTTGGTAATATCTCACGGGAATTTTATTTTGCATTTTCCTGAACACAAATGATGTTGGGATTCTTTTCACATGTTATACTGACCATTTGGATGGCTTTTTCTGTGAGATCCCTGTTCAATTCTTGCCCATTTTTTTTCTTACTGTGTTCTCCTGTTAATTTGCAGGAGTTATTCTGCATGCTCGTTGTAAGTCCTCTATGAGATTTTTATATTTTGTATATATTTTCTCAGGTTTTTCACTATGTTTTTGTTTTGTTTTGTTTTTTCCTTATCTAGGGCTGCACCCACGTCATATGGAGGTTCCCAGGCTAGGGGTCTAACAGGAGCTATAGCCGCCAGCCTTTGCCACAGCCACAGCAATGCAGGATCTGAGCTGCGTCTGCAACCTACACCACAACTCACGGCAACGCCGGATCCTTAACCCACTGAGCAAGGCCAGGGATCGAACCCGCAACCTCATGGTTCCTAGTCGGATTTGATAACCACTGCGCCGTGACGGGAACTCCAGGTTTTTCACTATTTTGATGGTATCTTTCAATGAACAAGCATTCTTAGTTTCAGTGAAATTCAGTGCTCGAGTGTTTTGATTTTATGGTTAGTGCTTTTGTGACCAGTATAGGACATTTTTGCACATTTTCCCGATTTAACTTTTCACAGCTTTCAGGCTAGCTTCCATAGTCACACAATTAGAATGAAAGACACTTTTCTTAAACTCTGTGGATTCTAACACAGGTCCAGCCCCTTTGGAAGCCCCTATGGCTAGTGATTAGAGAAGAATTACATTGAGAGAAGATAAGAGAAAGAGAGAGAGAGAGAGAAAGAGAGAGACATGTCCATAGGCAGAGTAAAACAAGAGCGTGCTAGCCCAGACCCTATGAGTTTTATGTGATAGGACTTACTTACAATTTTTAAAACAAAAAGGAAATTAGTTTAGGTAATACGGTCTTCAGGGCAGGAATGGAGCTGCCTGGACTCAGAGACTTCTGAAGCTAAGGATTCAGATGACCTAGGACTGTCTGATATTTTTTCTTCACTTTCCATGTAGACTTCCTCCTTCAGGCAATTTGGAGGAAGGAGGGAGGGAAAGACATGGTGCTTATTTTCCTGCGTTAACCTCTTAACAGGTCTACGAACAGCGAGAAAATCCTGAGAACTATCTCTAGCCTGACCTGGATCATATGCCCACTAAAAAAACAATCATCACAGTTGGAATAGTGGTGTAATATGATTGGTTCAACCTGGGTGGTAACCCACCTCCATGGTCAAGGAGGTAGGTTCTGTTGCTGGAGGAGGAGGCATGGGCAGACTAAAGTGGGTTTGGTACAACCACTATGGAAAACAGTATGGAGGTACCTTAGAAAACTATACATAGAACTACCATATGACCTAGCAATCCCACTCTTGGGCATATACCTGGAAAAAAATCTCCTTGAAAAAGACACTTGCACACACATGTTCATTGCAGCACTATTGACAATAGCCAAGACATGAAAACAACCCAAATGTCCATCGACAGATGATTGGATTAGGAAGATGTGGTATATATAAACAATGGAATACTATTCAGCCATAAAAAAGAATAAAATAATGTCATTTGCAGCCACATGGATGGAATTAGAGACCCTCATACTGAGTGAAGTATGTCAGAAAGAGAAAGACAAATACCATATGATATCACTTATATCTGGAATCTAATATACTGCACAACTGAACCTTTCTACAGAAAAGAAAATCAGGAACTTGGAGAAAAGACCTGTGGTTGCCAAGGGGGTGGGGTAGGGAGTGGGATGGTATGGGAGTCTGGGGTTAAAAGTTGTAGACTATTGCCTCTAGGATGGAAAAGCAAGGCGATCCGGCTATATAGCACTGGGAACTATGTCTAATCACTTGTGATGAATCCATACGTGTATGTGTAATCGGGTCACCACACTGTGCAGCTGGAAAATTGACACAAATCTGTAAACCAGCTATAACGGAAAAAAAGAAAAAAAAAGGAAAGAAAACCCAGTGGTCCAGGCACTGAAATGGTGAGCTATCCCACTCTATTTTTAATGGACCAGTGATGTAGGTTTCTGAGCAGACTTTTAGATTTCCCTTCTATGACCAGTCCATCCCTCCATCTGTCCCCATCCATCTAGTTATATCCTGGTTGATTATTTAGGTTATTTGTAACTTAATACCCAAATACATAAAAGGAAGCAATTATAAAATAAAAGCAAAAATAGTGACTCAGACCCAAGAACAATATAAAAAGACAAACAGTGGTGACAATTAAGTGTACAGAGACTGAACTCATCAAGGACCAGAAAGGTATCTTTTCATCTTAATTCCTGGGCAGAGCCTGGTGCCATGTAGAAAATGAGAGTTTAACTCTAAGTGAAAAAACTTAAATAACTACAATCTGTCAAAAACCTCCTCCATCCTAAATATTTTACATATACCATTTTTTCTTAACATTATTTCCAAGTTTTATTTAGGGAAATTTTCAAATGCATGGAAATACTGAAAACATAGTATAGTGATCACCGTATAGTCACTGCCTAAGATAAAGAACTGCTAAGAGTGGCTGCGTTTAACTTTACGTCTTTTTTAATCATTATAATAATTTATTGTATGGTAGTAGAGAGTATTATTCCCACTTTGCATATGGGGAAATAGACTCAATAACAACCAAAAAACTCACACTGCTGTAAGGTGTATAAGGGGAACTTGAATCCAGGTTTCTTCAACTCCTGACCTGTGTACTCTCCACATCCAATACTGCCTCTCACGCAATCAGCAAACATTCAGTGGTCCTTTTGCTACCTCTGCCCCCTGGCTCCAAGCCTGTCTTTCTTATCCCTCTCAGACTCCACGCTCATCTTCTCAGAAGAGAAACATGGGTCCTGGAATGTTACAGAACTTAGGAAAAAAGATCACCATGCCAATCATTTATGAGCAGCAGCATCATGCAGAAAGGACTGCAGGTTGGTTTGAACCCAAAGGCAATTTCTCTGTCTCCCCTAGTGCTGATCACGCAGCAGGTCCTTGTAAATGTTTATATGCTGAAAGGAACTAATCCGGCCCCAGATAAGACCACTGTTAAGTCTCCTCTATGTGTTCAATGACTTCCTATAATGTCTTAGGCACCATGGTATGTGCTCCTTTGCTCAAATCTTCATTCAGGCTTTAATTTAAATGCCATTTTTTCAAATAGCCCTCCTTCACCCTTATCACTCAATTCTTTCAGCTTTATCTTTGTCTACTGGTTTATTTTATGTCTCCATCCTCAATCCCCCCGCTCCCCTCCCAATCCCACCACACACACAGTACAAAGTAAGTGCCAGGCAGAAATTTCACTTCTTTATCCCAAATGCCTGGAGCAATAGGCAGAAATAATAGGTGCTCAATAAATACTTGTTGAATCATCAGTTGGATTGTTCGGATTTTCTCTAAACCTGTCATGTGAAATCCAGTGTCCTTTACTAAGCATTTATTACATGCCAGGTACTATGCATTTACTACAGGCTATGTACTGAGCTAATTTAGATAAATTTGGTTATCTGATTGATAGGTCATAATAACCACATGAAGATAGGAATTGTCATGACTTACATTTTATATTTGAGGAAAATGAGACACAGAGAGGAGAAGTAATGTGGTCAAAGTCACACAGCTAGGAAATAGCAGAGATAGGGCCTAAGACAGGGCTGTCCACTCCCCACCTGCATGGGCTTTGGCTCCTGCCCCTGAAATCTCTTGGTCTTGTGAGCCAAATATGACCAGGTGAATAGCAAGGGAGGTCCCCACTGCATGGTGTGTGGGCTGCCATCTCGCCTGACATGTAGGGAGAAGAGAGTTAAAGAGGAGCCCCCATTTGTGATCATTCTAAGACAACCCCGTGATGGAATATGAAAGAGAGCAAAGGCAAGGGCACCAAGTAAGCCAAAGGATGGACTTTTGGGGAAACTTCTCAGGTACCATTTGAAGCGAGAACCCCTGCAGGAATTGGATAGCTTGGGCTTGACATCTTCCTGTGAACTCGGGCCAAGTTCCCCACACATCTAGGCTTCAGTTTCTTTATCCATACAGTGAGGCGTAATAATTCCTGCTACACAATAATCACTTGCTATCGGTCCTTATTTTCCATGCTAATACACTACTGTAGCTCTTGATAGCATCAATGTTATACCTGTCAATACTAATTAAGGGCATTGGATCAGGGACAAACTTAAATTCTCATCTTGACCCTAGGACTTTAGGCCGACACTCAGCCTTTCAAAGCCTCAGACATTTTGTCTGAAATCTGGGCTAATCAGCACCTGCCATGAAGGCTAATCTTGCAGGACTTAGAATTAGGAGGAGTTAAAGGTATTTTGATGAGGGCTGAGGGTGATATACATGGAAAGTTTGTCTTTTTCACTGTAGCTGATGTATGAGACAGGGAGAAGCCAAGGGAAGGCAGGGCCTGGAATATCTCTGCTTTGGCAAATTTGCTCTGGCTGCCTTTTTTTAGGCCGCACCTGCAGCATATGGAAGTTCCCAGGCTAGGGATCAAATTGAAGCTGCAGATGCTGGCCTTAGCCACAGCCACTGTAGCACAGGATCCGAGCCATGCTTGTGACCTACACTGCAGGCACTGCAGCTTATGGCAACACCAGATCCTTAACCTGAGTGGGGCCAGGGATTGAACCCGCATCTTCATGGATACTACTGAGGATTCGTTATCACTGAGCCACAACGGGAACTCCTCCTCTGGCTGCTTTGAGACCTGTTGGGATCTGTCGCTATTGGGAGGGTACAAGTAATGGTCCTGTGTGCCGGGAGCATCGCTTGAGTGAGTGACTTTAATCTTGTCATCACCGGTAGAAACAGCTGGTTTTGAGAAGCTGCCTGCTGGACACAGGATATTTGGGTTCTGCCAGTCCCAGGTCTGGCTTGATAAGGCAAACGCCAGATGGATGAGCCTTTGGACAAATTCCGGAAGAGCTTCTCATTGGGAAGATGCCACGGACCATGGCCAGCACCCACGGTGGAGAATTTTTCTTTAACATCCAGTGTACCTCATGTTCGAAATAGTAATTGAAATGTATGCTGTTTATTATACTCGCATATGTTTGTAATCAAGGTACAACTCTGGTGGATGAGAAGGAAAAAGCTATAATTTGCTGCTTAGCATCATAGCTGTCGTACATTCAGTTAAATAGCTTTATTTATCTTCTTCTCCATAAAGAACCTTCCATATTGCAAATTTATTGAATGGTTAATGGCCTAAAAGTATGGGGTTCATTACAGAGCGATGTATTTATTGCAGTGTTAATTAAATAAAAGCATTGTAATCTTTCCAAATTGAACAATTATGTTCATTTAAACATTTTAAACAGAAAAATCTTTTATATACTAATTGAGTTGCATAATGAAAAGCATGTGTAATGGAAATTTAAATCAAAACAAATACTGAAATAATTTGAACAATTTTTTTAACAATATAAAATGTCTACCTCCATCTTTATTAGAGATACTCTAACAGCCAGCTCGCTTTCAGAACTCGTGACCTCTGAGCAAGAGTGTATGGTTTCCGAGCCCATCGGCCACCCTCACATACCAGCTGGCCGAGCCTTCAACATCAAAGTTCTGGTTGGCTACCAGCCGCAGCCCCTGACACTCTGGCTGTTAGCCTGGATCCTGACAGGCTGGCTTGAGGCCTGTAGGCTGAGCTGACAGCCTTTTCTGCAGAGTCTGATGAATGGTTTCTGGCAACGGACAGCTATGTTCTGACTGCTTATGAGAGCAGTACCCCGTTTAAAAAATGTACACTGTCTCTCCCAGCTTGCCTGGGGTCGGGGCTTCAGAAGTGCCTGGTGCTGCTGATTTTTTACACCCAAGAGGGGTCTTTATTTGCTCTTGAAATTCCCTCTCCCTCCCCATCTCTGTCAGGTTATGAGGGGTTGGTGACAAAAAGGGTGCCATCGTTAGCATTAAAGGGATTAGCTCGATGCGTGCACTCCCATAAAGATTTTTCGCTGCCTATATTTTGTGGCTCTCTCCCATGCTTCAGTTATTTAGGGCTAACTCTTAATGTAACATTGAGATGGTAGGAAGGGGGGTGGAGAGAAAAACAGGCACATTTTTCAACTAGATGCTCATTTCCTGGTTCCACAGAAGGATTTATGTGGGATCCTTGGTTTGCCCACGTCTTATTCTCTGTTTGGAATGGCCTCTAGTTTAGCTAGACACCATTTATGCTACGTCTTGGATACACGGCAAAATGCAGGAGGGTTGCCTTCCACTTTCTGACACCTAGAGCTTGCCGGGATTATCAAGAGGCTTAAGGATAAATCACTGTACTAAAACCTTCAATTATGAAAAGGTAGAAACTGTAAGTTGCTTTGGAAGCAAATTCCTGCTTGCCTTATCCTTAGGATAAAGTTTAGAAACAGTAATATCTAATAATAATCCCCATACTCACTAAGTACATTAAGAAAAAAGGCTTACGGCAGCACGAATTAGAAAAAAATACATACAGTGATTAGGCATGCGATTCAAGCATATTTTCCCTCGGTCCCATTCATGAAAACTTGCCCAGAGTGTCATTCAAGCTGAAAGGATTTAAGTGGATCCCAAAAGAATTGAGAAAACTTCATAAGGTCACCTCACCTTGGCCAAGGTTATGGTTGTGAAGGTGACTGAAGACAAGTGAGTACCCAATAGGGAAGGTCTATGTTTGGCTCAGTCAAAACTTGGATAAAAGAATCACAAGGCTTGATTCTATTTCTTAAGAGAGTCTAGTCACTGGTCTTGACCTT
>PVHT021183699.1:38048912-38130851 GCA_004024745.2 Catagonus wagneri | reverse complement strand
TGTAATCACATCCAGGGCACACTGCACTGTAATCACATCCAGGGCACACTGCACTGTAATCACATCCAGGGCACACTGCACTGTAATCACATCCAGGGCACACTGCACTGTAATCACATCCAGGGCACACTGCACTGTAATCACATCCAGGGCACACTGCACTGTAATCACATCCAGGGCACACTGCACTGTAATCACATCCAGTGTTCCCCTCTCTGGGGAGAGTCAGAAACACCGCCTCCTAAGGCTAAGGATACCGGGTCACTCAGTCACATCACTGAGAGCTCACTAAGTGCCAGGCACTGCTCGAGGTACTATTGACGCCACTGTGATCAAGATAGAAACAAAATGGAGCTGGCCTCTTGGGGCTCAAATTCCAGACGGGGAGACAGATGATAAGCCAACCAGGATTGAAAAAAGCCATAAAGAAAACTAAAGCAAAGGAACCCTGGTCACCTCCAGTGAAGCCACTCCAGCACACATACATCTCCTCTCATACCGTCAACATTTCCATCTTGATAATTGGAATAGGGATCCCTGCTTAGTCTTAGCACTGTATATAGTCTCTGTGCCAGGCAATCTGCTGGGCATTGCAGGTAAAACAGGTAAGACATGGCATATCCGGACTCACAGCTTTGAGTGAAAGTAATAAGTGAGTAGTAGAGAAAATAATTACAGAATGTGTTCAATCTACGGAATAGCGGTCAGCAAACTTCTAGAAAGGGCCAAGTAGTAAATATTTTCGGCTCTGGGGGCCGTATGGTCTCTGTCACAACTACTCAGGTCTGCCACTGCAGCATGAAAGCAACCACAGACTGTGAATAAGTGAATGGGCCTGGCGTGTCCCCATAAAACTTTACAAAGGCAGGTGGCCTACCAGATTTGACCCTCGGGCCATCGTTTGCTCACCCTACTCTGGAAGAAAGCAGGGTGGGCAGGATTCAAGAGAGTTTTTCCATGAGGTGTTCCCTGGGGAGGCTGCCGTTTCAATGGAGCGCTAAGAGAGGAGAAGCTGGTCGTGAGACAGAACATTTCAGACAGAGGAACAGCTAACACAAAGATGCTGAGGTGGGAAGGGGGAAAAGGCCTAGGGAGTGGCTGAAGGCTCAGTGACAGGTGGACTACAGGTGTGGAGAAACTGAAGAGATGGGTGAGGACACACGAACAAGAGCTTTTAGGCCCTGCATCCAAGGCAGAGATGTCTCATCCGTCTATACAGATTGGAGGCTGGAATCTGAGCAGGGGTCCCACTCGAACCAAAGAAGCCAGTCTGTCTCTCTGGAGTTGGAGGGAGCGTCTCCTTTATTTTTTGAGAGGGTGATGATGGGAAAGAGCAGGCCTAGAGTCAACTGCATGAAACGGATTTCACCCATAAATCCTTGCAAAAGCCCCAGTCAGTATTTTGGCCCAGTTTCCTTTCAACACTGGCTGTTACTTAGAGCTGATAATTGTGCACAGCTATTATTAACCAGGATGGGGAAACCTTAGCAGTTCACAAGTTCAGCTCAGATAAGCAGCCTAATATTTGGTTGCTTAACCTTCCCTCATGAGCCAACGTGATACCTTCCCATTTCCCCTAGAGGCCAGATCCTGAGCTACAAATCCCCCAGCCTCTGGACATTTGTGTGCCCATTGTAGTGTCACTGCCTAGCTGTGGTATCTTTTCCACCACACTGTCGACCTTGATCACTTCTCTAAGATCCCATGGGGTTTGGCCCTCCCTCTGCCACCCTCATGCATCCTCTTCCTCTGAGCTAGCTCTTCCATAGAGAGCTTCATACCGCAGAGAAATATTTCTAATCACTGGATCCCTGGGAGGGAAGCTTTCAGAGCAACACAAAAGGTTTCAGAGTCTCTAGAACTTCACTTTCCCCCTGGACACAGCTGGGATCGTGCTTTCCTGCCCTTATGGGATTTTAGGGGATAGTGAAGATGCGTTCAGCAAATATTTTCCCACCTCACGTGTGCCATGACCGTGACATCTGTCTCCTGTTGCCTGGATGTATTTTTTCTGGATTGGATAGAATTTTGAACACAGATTCCTGCTTTTATTTCCGGAAATTTTGTGCGTCATTGTAAATCATATGTAATTATGTGTATAAGAACCAAAAAGAGAAATATTTGGGTTGGAACTCTAAAGCTTTGATTTGGCTACCTTAACCAGTCAGATCTAACTGAATGGAGTCATTTTCAATATCCCCCTAAAGGTGGTGAAGTAATAGTAATGGGGCTTTCCCATGGGGGTCTAGGGAGAGAGTCAGGTTAATTACAGAAACAAACTCATTATCCCCAGTGAATGAATTGGTCTATGACAGCAAGATGCAAAAAAAATTCATTTTTGATTAAACAGCGGAAGTAGCTGCTGCATGTGGGTGTGGGGGGTGGGGGGGTTCATTTGAATCATCTTTTAAACTGTTTGCAAGGAGACACCCCACAAAACAGGCAGGTGATGTTGAGGGGCGACTAGATTCAGGCTGGCAGGAGGGCAGCTTTTCCCAAAAGGCATAACCCACTACCTGTTTTTTGTTCTGTTTTGTTTTGCCACTGGCAAGACTATTTATCAGCTCCATGGTCTTATCTGCAGTGGTTGAAAGCATCACAGTGCATATGGAATCAGGAACTTATCTTCCTGAAGCCTCTTGGCTACAAGTATTGATTGCTAGCAATATAAACTGGTTTTGGCCAATTGAAACCTTGGTGCATTTATTAGGAGGGTACTGGGACTCACATACAGAGGAAAGGGAACAGTAGAGGTGGGCAGGCACCTAGGGCTGGTGGGAGGAACAGGAAGATAGGAGAGGGAAGTGAAGCAAAGTCACAACCAAGTCAGCCCCATCAAACAGGGTTGCTAGTCTGGGGCCTGATCTCTTGCCCTTGAGCTCTGAGACCAAGGTTCAAAGTCCCAGGAGAGAGCCCTGCCCTGGCTGTACTGGATCTGTAAACAGTGGGTCTGGCTCGGACACTTTGACTTCTGAAGAAAAACGTGGTATTGGAATTTTACTAACTTCAAGGCAATACAATGGGGCCGTGGGAAGAATTACTTCCTGGTAGGATATTAGGGTAATTTGTAAATTAAGGAGAAAATAGACGATGAGTAAGCAGGCAGAACGACAGAGAGAGACACACAGAGAGAGGCCTATAGTACAACCTCTTCTATTAAGAGAAAAACTCCCAGGTAGATAACTATCTTGATTCAACACCTCCCATATCTACCAGGATAGAGTCCCAATTTCCAAGTTTCACAATTCCTTTGTCACTGAGTGATTTTCAGTTCTACCTTTGCGAAAGTGGCAATTGGAATTAGGGGATTGAAAGGAGAGAGTGGGGGACACAGCCAAGAATGGTTTGGTCACATTCAACCTTCAAAAGCTAATGCATTTCATGCTAATATAACCAGTATTTTCAGACTTACTATTTTTTCTCATGGTTCTCAGGTTCATACACATAAATGAAATCACTCACTCATTCACTTGTTATTTTATTTTCTACAAAAGATTTACTGAACACTGACTTTGTAAAAGGCAATCCTCTAATTTTCTTGAAAAGGGCGTCAATAAGGATCCATGAGCTCACCTCCTAAACGTGACATCAGATCGCCAATCATTATATAAGAGGCAGAGTGGGAGAAATGGCAAAAGAAGTAAAAGGAAGGAGAGATCATGCTTAGTTGTAGAGAAGCAATGAAGGCTGCCCAGAGAAGGTAGAATCTGAGCTAGGCTTTGGAGGATAAACAAACACACTCTTAATGTTAAGGAGTCCAGACTTAGTACCGACGCTCCAGTGATGGAGCTTTAAGTATGGGCAGGCCTGTGTGCATGCACAGGGCCACATGAGAGACTGACAGTCAAAACTTTAAACTGGTACAGCTGGGCACTTTGAGCACTGGCCAATTAGAACTTTCACTGGTCAGTACAGAACACCAAGTAATGACTAAGCACCAGCCTTGCCTATGAGAATATCAGTGGGACCCCTCCTGTCCATGATCAAATTAATCAAATGGAACCATGCCCACCCAGATCAATTCCGGGTATCATTTCCTTTCAATTAAGTTATGCCTTGGATGTGCATAACTTGGGAAATAAGAATCTGGTGCTTCCTTTTTCTGTCCTGATTCCCTAGTGTATCTTCTAGCATAAGCATCTGCCTATTTAAAAATAGGGCAATTCTGCTATTAAAAATCTATATCGTTTGAACACCATGGCCCTTAAGTTCAAAACAACTACTTGCTGGGGTGCTCCACTGAAGGAACAGACTTTCCTTTCCTTACTGGTGGACAGAGTGGCTGCGTTTCCCTCACTGACAGAAGTATGTCTACGTATATTTCCCAGACAGTTTCAGGGAAAGGGAACTCTTGGCAAGTTTTGCCTGGCTGACCTCAGAACTAAGCTCCTCTGAAATAAGCTTTACTGTACACAGTCAGATGCAGGCATATAAGTAGAGTAACAATAGGTTATGAGGATATACAAAGGGACAGTCTCCAACTGACATTCCCCAGTGGATGTACCACTGGTTGTGAGCCATTCTGCACACTATGGTTGTAGCTGAGTGGGATCACATGGCATTTCCTTTTTGTCTCCTCATTCCTTACCCTCTGGAACCACCCCTTCACTCCTATCTGGACCCTCCTCCTTCTGTGACCCCACAACACCCTGCCTTGTTGGTGGTGGACCAAGGGGAGAAGATGACCTTCTATGGCTTTCTTTCAGGGCTGAAACCACAGAAGCCTCCGGCTCTCCTCATCTCTACCACTTAGAGCTGCCTTCTCAAACTCCACGTCCCGTTTCCTGAATGGGGTATTCCCAGTCATCTTGATTGCATATTTACATCCATAAAAGAAAGTAAAATGTTGGTCAAGAACCCCATATACATATATTTGTTTGCTTATAAGTGTGAACATTTCTTTTCTCATTGCTAAATGGAGTCAAGTGGTACGACCTTGCTTGAACCCAGAGCTAGGATTTGAGTCCTAGTTTCAACCTTTATTTGCTGTGATCACAAGCCACCTCTCTGTGTCCAAGGTTCCTCAATGATGTAAAGTGTAGAACCACAGCACCCACCTAATAGGACTGCTGGGCAGATTAAATAAATCACCATGTGTGAAGTGCCTGGTGCAAAGCCAGTGCTGACCATTAGTTTTTATTATTTTAAGTCACAGTGGGGTGGGGCTTATTGCCAATGATTGGGAAATAGAGTAGTCATTTGCACCAGAGGTTTGGGACAGCATGTGTCTGGTATTGTCATGACAAGGAGAAATTCACACCAAAGGAGTCACAATGAATGTTCTCATGGAGACCTTGTGATGCATGGAGATTAAGTGCTAGCACTCTCCACCCACAAGGCTTTGGAGACACAGAGACTGGGAACCCAAACAATTCTGACCACTTTTCCTGGAAAAACATACTTCACACTCTGCCCAAGCAATACATACTGTAACTTTAACTATGATCCATGTGGGAAGGTGTTTCTAGAGTTTCAGAATCAGGGTGGAGAAAGTAAAGAAAGTAACAACTTCTGGACAAGTTGGCAGCAGACAGATCTAAGTTCTCAGGACTGGCCAGAGACCTTGGCTTGAGGTGAACATGACCTGGACAGAGTGATAGGACCCTCTGAGGACTGTTATTTGGATCAAAGGAGAGATGGTAGATGAAAGTACCAAGCACAGAGCTGGAGGTGGTAACCTGACTCCATAACCCTGTACAGAACCTGGGAATGGGCATCAGGCAATCTGTGGCTTCACTGACATTGGGAGCAACTTATTTGTATGCTAGAGTTGTGTATACCAAAAAACGGTTAGGATCCCATATGAAAAACTGCAAATTTAAGGTAGGGTTCTATCTTAAGGCAGGTTTTCCAACCACAGAGAATCAAATTTGTTTATTTTTAAATTATAAAATAATCCTGAAACACTTTTACCAAGCAGTGAATTTTAAGTTTTTCATGGAAACCCAGAAGACAAGAAATAAACAAAGCAATCTTGAGAAAGAAAAATGGAGATGGAAGAATTAGGCTCCCTGACTTCAGTCTATACTACAAAGCTATAGTCATCAAAACATTACGATACTGGCACAAAAACAGACATACAGATCAATGGAATAGGAAAGAAAGTCCAGAAATAAACCCAAGCATATATGGTCAATTAATTTAAAACAAAGGAGGCAAGAATGTACAATGAGAAAAGACAGCCTCTTCAATAAGTGGTACTAGGAAAACTGGATGGCTCCATGTAAAAGAATGAAAGTAGAAAATTCTCTAACATCATACACAAAAGTAAACTCAAACTTGTTGAAGACTTAAACGTAAAATTGGATACTATAAAACTCCTTGAGGAAAGCACAGGCAGAACACTTTTTGACATATATCCACATCCTAGAGTAATGGAAATAAAAATAAACAAATTGGACCTAATTAAACTTAAAAGCTTTTGTACAGCAAAGGAAAACATAAAGCAAAAAGACAACCTAGAGAATAGTAGAAAATGCTTGCAAATGATGTGACTGACAAGGGATTAATCTCTAAAATATACAAACAGCTCATACAGCTTAATATGAAAAAAAGAAACCCAGTAAAAAATGGATAAAAGATCTAAAAAGACCTTTCTCTAAAGAAGACATACAGATGGACAAAAGTCACATGAAAAGATGCTCAACACTGCTAATTATTAGAGAAAGCAAATCTAAACTATAATGAAGTATCAGATCACACCAGTCAGAATGGCTAACATCAAAAAAGTCCACAAATAATAAATGCTGGAGAGGGTGCAGAGAAAAAGGAACCCTCCCACACTGTTCACAGAAATGTAATTTGGTGTAGTCACTTCAGTTAAAAAACTAAAAACAGAGTTATCATATGATACTTCAATCCAACTCCTGGGCATATATCAGGAGAAAAACATAATTTGAAAAGATAATGCTCCCCAATGTTTACTGCAGTACTTTTTACAGTAGCCAAGAGCTGGAAGCATCCTAAGTATCCACTGACAGATGAACAGACAAGGAATATACAATGGAATATTACTCAATGGAATGAAAAATATACAATGGAATATTACTCAGTCATGAAGATAATGGCATTTGGAGCAACATGGATGGACCTAGAAATTATCATATTATGTGAAGTAAGCAGACAGACAAATATAATGTAATATCACTTTATGCAGAATTTTAAAAAATGATGAAAATGAACTTATTCACAAAACAGAAGCAGCCTCACAAACTTTGAAAACAAAGTTACCAAAAGAGAAGGGTGGGGGAGGGAAGAATAATTTAGGAGTTTGCGATTCAAATATACACATTATGATAGGAGTTCCCATTGTGGCTCAGTGGTTCATGAACCCGGCTGGTATCCATGAGGACATAGGTTTGATCCCTGGCCTCGTTCAGTGGGTTAGGATCCAGTGTTATGGCATGAGCTGTGGTATAGGATCCCACGTAGCTGTGGCTATGGCATAGGCCAGCAGCTACAGCTCTGATTCGACCCCTAGCCTGGGAACCTCCATATGCTGAGGGCGCAGCCCTAAAAAGACAAAAAAATAATAAAATATATACATTACCATATATAAAATAGATAACCAACAAGGACCTACTATACAGCAAAGGGAGCTATACTCAGTATTTTGTAATAATCTATACTGGGAGGGAATGTAAAAAGAGAACTATATATATATATATTTATATACATACACAAATTTCACATGTATACACACACACACACACACATATATTTGACTGAGTCACTTTGTGGTACACGTGAAACTAACAGAACATTGTAAATTAACTCTCAATAAAAATTCAAAAAATAAATCACAAGTAATATAAGAAAAAAAGCCATATTTTAGAAATTAACTAGAGCATCATCCCAATATTTTCAGGCTACCATACACCACTCCTCTATCTAGGTGTAAGAGAGTGTGTTTTTCTGGCATATTAAAAAAAAACATTGTATCAGTTCCTATGTTGCAATTCCTTCTGGAATTCAGCTTTAAAAGACAAGCATTTATCTAATTGAACTATTAACACCATTTATCTCCAGTTTATAAAATGTCTTCCTTTATCTACTTCCCTTCAACAGTCATAGTTAATCACCCCACAAACATGTAACATATCAGAAGCTGAACTGCTAAATGCAGTGAGACAAAAATGTCTGGGAGTTATAGGGTATTTTATCTGAACGCTTTCCCCATTGCTCGTTGAGCATACTATCTGCTTATTATATTTAATGGTCTAAAATGACAGATTACTTGAATGGTAGTAATTGCCTACACAAGGAAAAAAATCAGAAATCATTAGGAGGTTTCAAATTTCATTTGTATCCATGTAATTGAGTGAAGTCATACAAAAACAGGGACTAATTGTATGTCTTTGCCCCTCAGTGTGAACACAGCTCTGGTTTCCAAATAGAAAATTCTTGCTTCGGAAATCAGACATTGGTTTGATAAGTATTTGATTCAGAAGCTCAACTTGAACCTCAAAGGGATTGAGTGCACTGAATAATTTTGATGTAGCCAGTATGTCTCCAGGTCACTCCGGGGACAAGCAGTGTCCCCCTCGCCTAAGTTTTCCAAGTGCAGCCCTCGTTTCTCTTTGTGAAAAATCTGGCTTGCCTGTGTGTGCCACATCATACTCCCTTTCTGAAATGCAAGTTCACACTCTTATTTCAAATCCAGGTGAATACTCAGCACATGGAATCGCTGGCTTCAAGGCCAGGCATAGAGTAGCGACCTATCAAGTGATGACATTTTTTAGATGTATTGGGTCCTGAAAAGGTGTTTGAAACAAGAATCAAATTAAAAAATGAGTGGTTACATATGTGTAACTGACTCTCTTGCAAGCCATTAAAATGGAATGTGTCGAGAATGCCATTTACCTCAATTCCAGAGACCTTTTCTCTGTGAGCGTGAATGGAGGCTGGGCCATTTTCTGGGCTGTTCGGATAGGGTATTGCCTGTTCTGTTTGAATTGGGGGCAGGACTCACCTTGGAATCCCAGTCTAGCGTTCCCGTTTGTGAGAAACATGATCGCAGGGGTAATTATCGGACTGCTGAAACATGGCTTTTCAAATACGAGTGCTCGCCCCCTCCTTTGGTTTTTTTGTTTGTTTGTTTTTCTTTTTCTTTTCTTTTTTTTTTTTTAACAAAGGCTGTATCTATTGTATCTGAACCAGTAGTAGTCATAACAGCCATCTCTCTTCTAAGGGAGAAATGAGCTATCAGTTTTTCTCAGGCTTGAGCTTTCTCCCACCTGTCCTCAATTTAATGCACAAATGAAAGCACATAAATCTTTGTGACATTTTGGCATAAAGCACCTACTTCAGATGACTCCTTTAGGAAACTCTGAACCCAGGTGTTTGGTTTTTGCATAAACTTTGCAAAATGAGAATTGTAACGCGACTGTGTGTACACACATACATTCGCGCACCCCCCACCCCCCGCAACCGAAGGTGGTTGCATATGAAATGTGGAGAGCCGAAGGGGTGTGGGCAGGAGTAGGAAAATAACATGTGTGCAAACTTAATATATCTTTTCCTCACCTTAAGTTGGACCCAGACAGTTAAATTATAATTACAGCCCCATCTGGAGGGGGAGAAAGTACAGTACCGGAGCGCTCCAAACCTTTCAGCCATGGGTACTTTGTCAGGTAAAATAAACACATGTCCTGTTCTCAGCCTGGGGTCAAACTCAACAAAAGCCATGAAAGATGGGACACTCATCAAGAACCAGATTGTGAAATGGTCAGGGTGACAGCAACAACAGGAAGGAGGAATAAAATGGTTGGTTACTTCTCTCAAGCCAGATGGCTCAAAAGGCTGCGCAAGGCTTACCTTAAAGGGATGTAAATCCTCAGCAGAAGTCACGGTGGATTGGTGCTGCTGCCAAGCGTGGTGGGTGGAGGGGGAAGGGGTTCCTCTCTGGCCAGAGAAATTGTTCCCCCGAAGGGTAATGAACCAAGCTGGGCCATCACCATCGCCGGAGCGTTTTAATCCAATCATCTTTCTGGTTACAAGGAGGTAAGGCTGTAAAATTAGAAACACTTGATGCCTGTGTGCCCTGACCAATGAAAGAAGCTCAGCTTGTTGTTTAAGAGAATGCAGGTGATGCAGATGGGAGAGAGACAGAGAGGGCCCTGGGTGTATTTGAGTCCCTGGTTGATATCATTCTTTTTTTGTTTTGTTTTTGTTTTCAGGGCCACACCCGCAGCATATGGAAGTTCCCAGGCTAGGGGTCGAATCAGAGCTGTAGCCTCCAGCCTACACCACAGCCATAGCAATGCCAGATCCAAACCACGTCTGCGATCTACACCACAGCTCACAGCAACGCCGGATCATTAACCCACTGAGCAAGGCCAGGGATCAAACCTGAAACCTCATGGTTCCTAGTCGGATTCATTAACCACTGTGCCACGATGGGAACTCTGATATCATTCTCAAGGCCAATTCATGCTACCTTTTCGGTAGTTTGGTTCACAGACCAATAATTTGTCTCTTTTTGCCTAATCCAGCTCTAAGTTTCTGTCATTTGTTATCAAAAGAGCTGTCTGATACATCTATCATAAAATGAAATTTATAAAAGGTTTACTTTTGTTTGATCTAATGGTATCAATGCTAACAGTAACAATTGATAATATTCACTTAGGACTTACCATGTGCCAAGCCCTGTCCTAAGAACGTACTGTATATATTTCTTTCATTTAATCCTCATAACCCCACAAGATAGAAGCAACTATCACTCCTGCTTTACAGATAAGGAAATGGAAGCCCACAAGGGTAAAGAGACTTGTCCAAGGTCTCACAACTATACTCAGGCCCCAGAGCCCTGTCTTTTAATGATCGCTCCTTCTCCTGTTTGCAAAACAGGAAGATCACTCCCACCAACTTAGGATTCTGATATGTGTTCTTGAGTTAGAAAGAAGTGGAGTTAAAGCCAATGTGTCTAGAGTTTATGCCTAAATCTATAAACAATTTAATTCATGCCACAGCCAAAACAGAGTGACAAATATCAGTCTACAATAGTTAGATTTCAAATTATTGTAGCCTTTTATTTGCTCACAGTTTTTTCCTATGTGTCCTTGAAAACTGTGTCTTAGGTGAATATATTGTATAAATGAGCACTATATGGCATATGTATTGCAAGAAGTGCAAAAATGAATGAAAGAAATTGATAATCCTTGGATCCTCAGTGGTTCTCTCAGTGGTCCTCAGAAAGCAAAGCCACGTGGAGAGCTTGGTAAAGCCCAGGACACTGTCTCTGATTTGATGGGTTTGAATAAATAAGAGAACTTGCAATTCTAATAAGTTCACAGGTGATGCTCATGTTTCTGGTCTGGGTGTCCCACTTTGAGAACCATTAAAGCTGATTGGTTTGTAACTACCTATGAAGTATCCAGTCAATTCAATACAATAAATCAGCCCAATTTGATGATTTCGGTACATTGCTGATAGATGACCCTGACTGTGTTCCAAAATGGCCTAATCAAGGTGAGCATATTTCAGGGGCCTCGAGATTAATAAAATGGCATGCAAAAATATTCCAAAGCTTTTACAAGCAAAAAAAAAAATAGTAAACTACAGCCTTTTAACTTATTGAACAATTTATTATATAAAAATAACTTGAGATTATGTATTGCCAATTGTCTAAAAAT
The DNA here is from genome assembly GCA_004024745.2 of Catagonus wagneri. Lineage (NCBI taxonomy): Eukaryota > Metazoa > Chordata > Mammalia > Artiodactyla > Tayassuidae > Catagonus > Catagonus wagneri. The sequence goes on along the minus strand of PVHT021183699.1, from coordinate 38,119,218 downwards.
ATGCTATCACTTCTATCTGGAATCTAATATACGGCACAAATGAACCTTTACACAGAAAAGAAAATCATGTTCATGGAGAACAGGCTTGTGGTTGCCAAGGGGGAAGGGAGGGAGTGGGATGGATTGCGAATTTGGGGTTAACAGATGCAGACTATAGCCTTTGGAATGGACAGGCAGTGAGATCCTGCTGTATAGCACTGGGAACTATATCTAGTCACCTATGCTGGAGCATGATAACGTGAAAGCAAAAAGTGTATACATGTATGTGTAACTGGGTCACCTTGCTGTACAGTAGAAAACTGACAGAACACTGTAAACCAGCTATAATATAAAAAAATAAAAATCATTACAAAAATATCACAGTTCATCCTATGATTTGTTGCCAAGTGGTTACCAAAGTCCGTTACGTACCAGTATGCTCCAACATGTGTATGCTTGCTCTCACCTGCAACTTACCATAAGAATACATGGGGAATGATCTCACGGCTATCATCATTACATTAGCAGACATTTGTCATGCATATTAGGTTTGGTGAGCTGAGCAGATGTTTTATTTTTAATTATTTTCTTTAAATGGACCAAAATACGGGTTTGCTCCAGAAAGAAGAATTACGGTTAACTTCGTTCCAGGGTCACAAATACATTCTTTGGTGGTAAAATGGAAACTGAGGACACCTACTTTTTCATATGGAAGAGTTCAGTTTTAAAAACATATATTTCTCAGTCATAAAATTTACTTACAAGTTAGTCTAACTGAACCAAATAGACAGGAAGCCAAGAAATATTTTAAGAGAATTTTTTTTTAAATTAGAGTATAGTTGATTTACAATGTTGTGTCAATTTGTGTATAGCATAGTGAATTTTGTTTAAGAAATAATATTTTTTTTGTTTATGAGAGAAATTGGCCTGTCATCTTCCTTTTTGTAATGGCTTTGTCATGTTTTGGTATTGGGGTTGTGCAGACCTCATAAAAAGAGTTTTAAAATGTTCCCTATCATTAAGCTCTGAGGATTTACATAAAATTGCAGTTCTTTTTAATGTTTAGAAGGCTTCACCTATGAAACCATTTGAGACTGGAGTTTTCTTATGGGGAAGGTTTTTAAATATTTCACTTTTAAAAACAAGATTTCTTACTTCTTATATTAGTTTTACTAAGTTGTAAGTTGTTTACAAAGGATTTATCCATTTCATCTAAGTTATTTAATTTATTGCGTAAAGATAGTCAACATAACCCATTGTGATTCTTTTAATGTCTATATAATCTGGGGTGATATGGCCTGTTAAAATCATGATATTGGTAATTTCTGTTGTCTCTCTCTCTGTTTTTTTTCCTTGATCAGTTTTTGCTAGGAATGTGGCAGTTTATACATCTATTCAAAGAATCAACTTTTGGCTTTCTTACCTTTTCCCATTTTGTATCTGCTATTTCTTTGCTTTTGGTGCTAATCTGTATCATTTCCTTTCTTTTACTTTCTTTGAGTTAAATTTGGTAATCTATTTGTAATTTATTGAGTGGAAGTCAACATTTTTTCCACTCTAAGTATTTAAAGCTACAAATTTGCCTCTAAACACTACTTAAGTTGCATCATATACATTTTGATATGTCATATCTCATTTTTGTCCAGTTCAAAATATTTTCTATTTTCCATTTAATTACTTCTTCAACTCATAGATGTAAGTGGGTTGCTTAATTCCCAAGCATTTAGTGATTTTCTAATTATTTTTCTATTATTGATTCTACTTTGCTTCTACTGAGTTGAAAAACATTTTCCTTTAAAATTGTGAGATTTGCTTTTTTGCTTCAGCATAGAGCCTATTCTAGTAGATGTTCCACATATACTTTTTAAAACTCTGTATTCAGTAATTATGGAGTATAGAATTCTAGATATGTTCAGTTAGTCAAGTTAGTAAAAAATTACTTCTTGAGAGAAAAAAATGAAGTACTTTCTAAAGTTTAAGAGGTTAAGAGGACCACATTTACTGAGTGTTTACTCCTGGAATTTTGACATTTAACCCCTCAGCAACAAATTATGAGTATTTTTCTCACTTCCATCTGACTACTCAGCATCTCTATGTGTAGAGAGTATTTCAAATTAATATGCCTCCAAAGGAATTTCTGATTTCCTCTTCATCTCTGCTCTTTTTCCTGTCCCTTCATTTCAGTAAATGCACCCTAGTATTTATGCTAAAATATTAGAAGCTGTCCACAATTTCTCTTTTTTCTTTTTTTGGCATTTTAGGGCTGCACCCACAGCATTTGCAGGTTCCCAGGCTAGGGATTGAATCAGCACTGTAGCTGCTGTCCTACACCACAGCCAAAGCAACACCAGATCTGAGCCATGTCTGCCACCTACACCACAGCTCACAGAAACACCAGATCCTACATCCACTGAGCAAGGCCAGGGATCAAGCCTGCATCCTCATGGATGCTAGTCAGATTCGTTTCTGCTGAGTCACAATGGGAACTCCCCAATTTCTCTTTTTTTCCCCTTCTTTTCTACCTGGAGGTTCTGGTCCCTCTATTTTAAAATATGTGATAATATAACTGTTCCTCATATCCTATTACTTCTCTGGTCTAAAACCCTGACATTTCTTTCAAGAGTACTTCCTAATGAATCTGTCTGGTTTTCTTTTTTGTTTCTCCTCCTACTTCTCCATTTTAGACCCTGCCATTTCTTGCAATGGGGCACACAGATTTTGTTTCTCTCAAAACTGTTAGAGCCATTTAAAAAAAGAAAATCAGGGTTCCCATTGTGACTCAGCAGTAACAAACCCTACTAGTAACCATGAGGATGCAGGTTCAATCCCTGGCCTTACTAAGTGGGTTAAGGATCCGGTATTGCCTGGAGCTGTGGTGTAGGTGGCATATGTGGCTCAGATCTGGTGTTGCTGTGGCTGTGGCATAGGTTGGAAGCTGCAGCTCCAATTTGACCCCCAGCCTGGGAACTTCAAAATGCCACATATGTGGCCCTCAAAAAAAAATTAAAAAAATAAAATCAGATCAAATCACTTCCTTATTAAAAGGCAAAATTCAAAGGCTTTTCCTCAATATATTTAGAATATATTGTAAAATTCTTACTATGGTCTATGAGGCCCTTGGTGATCTGGCCCCACACCCCTCTTGAGTCTCATTTCCCATCACTCTCCACCTTGCCCACTGTTCCAGCCACAATGGCCTTCTCACTATGCTTGGAAAATGTCTAGTTCATTCTTGACTCAGGGCCCCGGAACCTACTGATCCCTCTGCCTAGATGGCTCTTCTTCCAGTCTTTACACAACCTACTCTTTCATTCATCTTGATCCATATGTCATCTCCTCAGAGAGGTGGTTGTGACTACCATATTTAATACCCCATCCTACCTCCACTGTTCTATCAGTTGTTCTCCACTTCTCCCAAATAAAATGTCTTCACAGCACTTGCCAATACATCAGATTACTGATAAATTCATTCATTCACTGTGTTCACCTCTCTTCTGCACTAGAATATGCATTCCATGAAGTCACCATCTACTTGGTCTGGTTTATTGCTGAATCCCAACAGGTAAACCAGTGCCTGGTACATAGTAAACACTCAGTAAATATCTCATGGTTGGATGGATGTCCAGATGGATACAGAGAGGATAATAGTTGTTTTACATCCATTTTTATGAACTAATTCAGTTCATCCCTTCTAGGCAGCACTAGAAGGTTGGTTTACACATCATAACATGTTAAGCTTCTCAAAATAATCTATGGATTCTAATGTCACTAATTCAGGTTGGAGTTGTCACCAGCAACTGGAATTGGTTTTCTTTGAGAATGCAGAAACTCCACAGTTTCAAGTGACTAGGTGCACAGACACAGGGCATCGTACAACCATATAGAATCACTTCATGCAGTACCTTTATTCTGTGGTCATTCATTGACACTTTATAGTCAAGATGAGAAGCATGTCCCTGCCTTGACTTCCATTCTAAACATCTGTTCTCAGCAATTGCGGGATAGGTTATACTGATGATTCTCAAACTTTGCTTCTACCAACTGCTGGTGTTCAATAGAGGTGGACCTAAAAAATGACCACCTCTAAAATGCTATAATGGTGACCAGGCACATGCATTTTGACTACCCGCTCTTTCTGAGGATGCTTGTTCAGGTCCTGAGAAGGCAGCTGTGAATAAGATCAAATCCCTGCCCTTGTAGAAATGGTTTTAATCTTGTTTGAGAGAAAGTTTAAAAAAGAAGAGTACAATATTTAGGGTTGAGTTGTTAAATCACATATCCTTACATCGCCATAGTTTCAGCTAGAAAAATTATTCCTACTATGTCATGTGCTGGAAAAAACGATATCAGTGTTTCCTGGGGTTCTCCAGAGAGAACATAACTTCCAGATGTTGTTTTGCTCAGCCTGTTGGGGAGCACTTATGTTAGAAAAGGGGGTCCTCTCTGCGCTGGGCTCCAGTCTGAGCCCGGGGGTTGGCATCCATGATGTCTACCCCGCTATGGATATTTTAGCTACAAATTCCACCACCCCCCTGCTGCATATATTGTTTACTCAGCCTGTAATAAATAGTTTCATATACAGAGATTCCAATTGAACACAAACAGTCCCGGCCTTTAGAAGACTCTCCAGCAAAGCTCCGGGAGTGCGTGCGTGTTTCGGGGTAATCATCTCCAGGCAACCCTGGTCAGTCATAGAGGTTGTCATTGCTGTCATCTTCCTATGCAATTCTTCATCCTTTTGGATGCTCAAAAATGGGTATTTTCATGCAGAGTACATCATTTTGAATTGAATTTCAATAACTCCTCCAGTGGCCGCCTGCCAGCCTGACAATGTCCGTCCTTGTGAAACCAGCCTCAGGAGTGTGTTTGGAAGCACACTGGCTTTGGTTTTAGTAACAAATGAGGCTGGGTCCAGAAAATATTTTGTGATATTTATTTTTATAGCTTGAATGAGCAAAACATTCAAGAAAGTGCTGATGGGTCTCTAATTCTTAAACTCCAGCTTAGAAAATAGAAATTTGAATTTCCTATTCCACCTCCCAACCCCACCCTGTTCTCCCTTTTCTTCCAGTGGGGGCTGATCTTGCTGGCTTTGGCAGAAGCAGGGATGTGTTGAAATGCTGTAAATTACAGTTAATGTGATATGATTCTGTTTATCCTTGTCCAACACTGTTGAACCTACCAATTTTTCCCTTCTTGGCTTCTCATGAATTAAGGCAACCAGAGAATAGCCAGTTGGAAGACTGGACCATTTTCTTTTTCAGTCAGAGTAAAAGACAGGCACAGCTGATGAATGCTGGCCCGAAAGAAAAGGTTTTGTGCTTTGACAAGACGTTAAGAAAAAGGCCAAGATACTGCCCTATTTACTTCTGAAGAAAAAGGATTATGTTCTGGGATGTAAGGAACAGAAAGCATGATTCAATCTCCTAAAGGAGTTTACACCAACAATGTTTAAATGGAAAATGTCAAGAACTTCATAACTGAGAACGGAATATGGAAGGGACAGTTGCCATCTTTGTTTCTCATTCAGAACTGAAAGATCTCCTCAAGCAGATGGTTACAGAGAGGGCTTTATTGTCTTGTTCCAGACCCATTCAAGAGCACTGTGCCTTCACAGGCACGTCTCTTGTATGCAAGTGACTAAGCCTCTCTGGCTGTCAAGTGGAAAATGACCAGTATGACTAAGCTGATCACTGGATATGTTGCGAAAAGGTGGCATATATCAGATTTTTATTGGAAGTCAAAAAATCGACGGGGTTTTGTTTTCATGTAAGTTGAGGTTTTATGAAGAGGATGTATTAGGGCTGTGGAGTTTTTTTGGGAGAAGTTTAAAAAATCTACATATGTGGTTAGAACTAATAGTCCTGAATAACTAGGGATAAAAAGGTCCAAATCGATCATCCCCTGACCTCCTTTCCTTTGAATATTGCACAATCCAGTTTGGTTTTGGTTAGGTGAACAAGCGTACATAGCAATGGCTTGAAAGAACAGTAGTAAGCAATTTAAAGAGAAATCCATTTTATCCCACAGCTAATAATCGGTTTTTAAAATGTGTAAAGGGTGATTAGGCATGTGTGATGTGAACTTAAAAAAGAGGGTGATGTTTAGAGTTTTCTAAAACAGAGACAGATGATGTCTTGCGTGTGCAGAAAGAAAGGATGGGTGTCAGGGTGAAAATGAGATAATGCTATGTGAAGAAGGGTTTGTTTGGGCCCATCAACAAACTCCCCTCTACCCTACATGCAGCTTTTCAGTGATGGACCTGATAACTCAAATTCCTTTTATTTGTCTAGCATATTACATATTTTGTATACACTCATTTAACAGTCAGATAACTTAACTTAAATGATTTGCCAGATACTGTTCTAAGCACTTTGCAAACATCAATCCAGCTAAACCCTCATGACTAACCCATGAGATTAACATTCACATTTTCTCCTTTTCTGGGAAACAGAAGCATTTGAAGGTGAGATAACTTCATTAATCCATTTAACCTTTCACCGACTCATCATACACTTATAAAGCCCTTACTAAGCACAGACACTGTCCTAGAAGCCAGATGCAAAAGAGGACTTGCCTTAGACCTCACTTTCAGGGCATTTTTGGAAGGTAAAGAAGACAGACATCTAAATAAGAACTCACGATAGAAAATGGTAAGCAGGGCAAGTAGAGTGATAAAAGTATGTATAAAAACGTCTCCCTTGGAGTTCCCTTGTGGTGCAGCAGATCAAGGGTCTGGCATTGTCACTGCAGCAGCTCAGGTCACTGCTGTGGTGTGGGTTTAATCCCTAGCCCAGGAATTTCTGCATGTTGTGGGTGTGGTCAAACAAACAAACAAACCCTTCTTCACATAGCATTATCTCATTTTCACCCTGACACCAATCCTATGGCGTGTTCATTTCTTCAACTAATACCTATTGAGTGTCAATCTGAGGAGAGATACAGTTGTTAATGAGATCAGATTCAGGGAGACTGACATTCATTAAAAATATCACAAAATATAAATGAGCTGGTGCAACTATGTACGGTAAGGACCCCTAAAAGTGACACAGAGCTGGAGGAGTGCACAGTGAGGGGCTTTCAAAGAAGTCAGGAGAGGCCTCTGGATGATAGGTAGAGCCACATGAAGATGAAGAGAAATTAAGTAGGAGAAATAGGGAAAGCATACTAGCCAAACGGAGGAGACTGGTGTGGGCAGAATTGGAAGAACTGAAAGCAAGTCAGGAGAATACAGTGTGATATGAGCAAGGAGAAGTCAGACACAGAAGGTCCTCACAGGCCATGTAGGGAGAAAGGCTATTCTCACCATGACAATGAGAAGCCACTGGAGTGGGTAGCACCTGCTAGTCATGGTGCTGATTGGCATTTCTTAGATGACTTTGGATGCTTTGTAGAAAACACATTATAAATGGGCCCAAAGGTGGAAGCTGAGAGATTAGATCTCCAGGAGAGAGATGCCGAGAGGGGTGACTATGAAGATACAGAGAAAGGCAAAGATCTGAGAGCTCCTCCAGGGCTTAAGCTGACAGGTTGCATGTGATGGATATGGGAATGGTTTGAGGGTGACTCGCTATATAGATGGGAAAACAATGGTCAGGGAGAGGTTGAGTAACTCTCCCGAGGACACACAGCTGGTAAGCGAATCCATCCTAATTAGAGCTCTCTGAGTGCTGAGCAAGCACTTTCGCCCTCTGTTCTGGGAGAACAAAGACGGAATAAAAAAACTTGGCTGAGCAAATCAAACATAATTCAAAGAAAAAAGAAAGTTTGACCTGGGTTTTGCAGAATGAGTGGGGGACAGAAAATAGTCACCTTCTGGACAGAGGAAATTGCATAAAAGCAAGCAAGGTAGGGGGACTTTGACAGGTGAGGGAAACTGTCACCTGTGGTGGTTAAAAGAGTTCATACATTCATCAAAACTCACCAGACTACATTTAAAATGGGTCCATTTTAATGAGCATACCTGGTGACCAGATCTTGATCCCTAATACTTCTGCCCACCAAAGGAACTAGGGCTTCTCAAAGAAATGGCTGCTTCTGGTGCTGGGGCAGGTTTGCACAAGATAAGTCTGGAATCCTTTGCTGTGTCAGAAAATAAAGAAGTGACAATAATAATTTTACAAGAAGGCAAGAATATCACAAGGAAATAACAGTCAACTCCAAAGGGCTCCAAATCTGGGAAAATTTAGGTACCAAAAGGACAGTAATGAATTATAAATTATTGAGGAAAAACAAGAAATTGTGATACATCACCACAAGAAATTGTAATAATAACACATAAATTGGGGAGGAGAGGAAATCTTCCTTCTATAAAATAAGGCTGAATGTGGACTGCTAAATGCAGAGGGAGTACTAGAGTTGTAAAACTATAATTTTGCATCCACCGTAATAAATGGTGGAAAATATTATTATTTTATAAATATTAATGTTATAAAATATTATATAATATTGTAAAATATTATTATTATAGCCTAAGTCCCAGCTAAATCCATGGGGATAATTTAATGAGAGGCAGGAAATTTGAATTATCTCAGGAAATCCACGCATAAATTGCTTACTACTTGCAAAGGGTCAAGTAGTAACTATGCAGTGGAGAAATTTGGCAACACTTTGGGTGACCAGCATCAGCATTATCAACAGGGTGGATGATCATTGTGTGTCTCCAGATGTAATAGTCATATCCGTACTTCCAGTTGATGAAAAACTGGCCAATGGATTTAAGAAAAATAAAATTAAAAAACTCATCCTAATTAATAATCAGGAAAATGCAATCAAAGCAAAGCAGTATTGATTTTCTCAGACTGATATTATTCAAATCATCAATGATTTGGCAAAGGCCTTGAAAGAAGTAGATATTTGCATGAGTGTATTTATTTATTTACTATATATTTATAAAACTAATTATATAAATTAAATTTGTATAAAATATAAAAGTACATTTTATACTTTTATACATTTATAAAATTAAATTTATTTATTTTTGCTTTTTAAGTCTGTACCCATAGCATACGGAAGTTCCCAGGCTAGGGGTCGATTCAGAGCTGCAACCGCCGGCCTACGCCACAGCCACAACAATGCCAGATCTGAGCTGTGTCTGTGACCTACACCACAGCTCACAGCAACACCGGATCCTTTAACCCACTGGGCAAGGCCAGGGATTGAATTCACATCCTCATGGATACTAGTCAGGTTCGTTACTGCTGATTCACTACGGGAACTCCCTATTTTGTGGGGTTAATTTAGTGTTATTTATGTATGTTATACATCCTTACCTTTAGATCTAGCAATTTCAGATCTAGAACTCAATCCTAGAGTAATCCACTAGTCATATGCACAAGAATTTTGTTCCAGTGATGCTTAAGCGAGAAAGCAATTAACAACTGCACCAGTTATCTATATCAAATTTCTGCAAACATAGCAGCCAGTTTCTGCAGCTCTGGAATGGAGGCACGGCTTAACTTGGGCCCCTTGCCTCAGGATCTCTCACAAGGTGTCGGCAAGCCCTGGAGGCTCATCTGAGACTCTAATGGGGAAGGATCCACTTCCAAACTCACATGGTTGTTGTCAGGATTCCATTACCTGTTGGCCAGCGGCTGGCCTTAGTTCCTTGCCACATGGGCAGTTCTATAAGCCAGCCAGAGAAAGGACCTGCCAGCAAGAGGCAAGATACAGACTCTTAAACCTAATCATTGAAGTGACATCTCATCACCTTTGCTTTATTCTTTTGATTTAGAAGTGAATCACGAAAGCTGGCCCACACTCAAAGGGAGGCAATTACATAGGAGCATAGAAATCACTGGGGACCTTCATAGAGTCGGCCAGCCATGACGACCCAAATGTCCATCAAGGAGGACAAGGTTGAATAATTTATGGCAGCACCACACCATGGGAAACACCCCAGTAGTTAATAAAGAATGATGTGCATGTGTGTGTGCACAGACTTGGAGCCATTTCTCAAACCTATTGTTAAATGAATAAAGCAAACAAAGCTATTCTGCAAACAAATTTGACACCGTTTGTATAGAAACAGAATATTTTCCCAAAACTAAACATATTTATGTATATGTGTGTGTGTGTGTGTGTGTGTGTGTGTGTGTGCGTGCGCGTGTGTATTCTTTTGTATTGGAATGTATATCTGTATACATTCCAATACAAAGGAAGAAGTTTGGAAAGAGACACATCCAATCCATTGATGGTGGTTACCACTGGAAAGAGATGTGGGTTCAGAGTGGAGGTGAGGAATAATAAGCAACTTTCTTATTTTATTCAGCATACATATTCTTCGTTATTGTTTTTTAAGGTGGGAATATATTTGTGTATTGTAGATCTGTTTCTAAAATAGGACTTGAACTGGGAAATCAGGGCTGTGTCCAAGAGTGTTAGCCTTTAAAATTGTAGCAAGTTATCCATAAATGTGTCCCAACAGTGCCTTTTCATTGTCTACATTGTAAAGGTTTGCTTGGTTTTCCATCCTAGCTTTTTCTCAGATGTTTGCGACTATGCTTCAAACAGAAGGCTAAAAGGGCTCTGTTGTCCCAGCCCCAGGAGCTGCTCTGGAAATACAGGGAGCTGGCAGCTGGATCCTATCGAATGCTCTTCTTTCTCAGACACAAAAGAAGAACCACAGTAGCCACCCAGAGTGGAGTCTGGTGCTTCAGGGCGCTTCTGGGAGGCCACAGAAAGGGATGTGGGACAAATAGTCCCTTTTGTAGTGTGTCTTTCTGTCAGTTCCATGACCCATTTTCTAATCAAAAGATGAGGCCAGGCTCCCATGGCTGGAGGTGCAGTTCAAGATCCACCGCTTGCTGGTGACCTTGGGCCATCTGCTTCATGGCTCTGCACCCTGGGGTGGCCTCATCTCTAAAATGGTGATGCTGATCACGTTGCTATCGTAGGCTTCCTATGGGGAGTAAATGAGCTGATACATCTGAGGCGCTTGGCTTAGTGCTCAGAGCATACTAAGCACTCTGGGATGTGAGCAGCTACTTCTGTCCTTGATGTTATTTATTGTTATCAACAGAAGTTGGCATTTACTGAACCCTTATCAGTTTCCTGATCAAGGCTCTGTGTAAAGTGCTTTATATATATTTCCTCATTAAATTTGCTCAACCACCCAGAGTAGAAGCTACTCTTAATCTTCCCATTTCACAGACAGGAACTCTGAGGCTCAGAGAAGTGAAGTTAGCTCTCTAAGTTCATAAACTGGGAAGTGATGGGGCTGAGATTTGAACTCACAGTTGTATGCTTCCAAAGCTTCCACTCTTAACAATGACACTCGCTTGCTTCCCGGGCCTTAAAACCACATTATTTTGCTCTTGGGCTGTAGGAAAGCACTGTCAGGCATTAGAGGGATTGGGGATAAACCAAAACACCCAGGAAAGGACTAGACCGAAATGTCTGCTATAAAGACACTACAACAATGGATGAATACACAGTGTGGGAAACTGTCTGCAACCAACCAAGATTGAAAATTAAATAGGTGAAGACAAATTGGATTGACATGCACTTAACATGCTTGATGTGCACATATATAAAATCCTTGTACTCAACAGAGTATACTCGTTCTTGTCATACACATGGACTATTTATAAAAATTAACCAAGATTTCCCTTTCAACTGTTGGTGGATCTAGAGGCACTGCCACTGCCACAAAACTACAAGACTTCCCGGAGAACCATTCACAAGGAACTTTCTAGAAAGCCTGTTGCCTTCATTCCATGTGAGTTTCCAAACATGTTCATATACATGCCTCATTTCATTTGAATGACTAATGGAAATACCATCTTCACTTTACCTGTGAGGCAACCAAGGATCAAACAATAATCTACCAAATGTGCATCACTTGCAAATCATAGAGCCAAGAAGGAAACCAGGGGCTTCTTCATTCTCAAGACACTGCTTCTTCCTTTCAAGTGCTATGCCTGTTTGAGAGCCGGATGTTCCATGAGAGTTTTATGGAAAAAAAGCTTCTTCAAGTTCTCCCATGGTGCAGCAGGTTAAGGATCTGGCCTTGTCACTACAGTGGCTCAGGGATCACTGCTGTGGTGAGGGTTTGATCCCTGACTCGGGAACTTCTTCATGCTGTAGGCATGGCCAAAATAAAACAAAAACAAACAAAAAATAACCCCCAAAATGTGAGGTATGTTTCCAACATACCTTTCTTTTCCTCCAGCTTGTTTTTTGAAATAAAGCTTCAGACTAAGGATGCAGGTTTGAAAATCAAAAAGACAGACAACAACAAATGTTGGCAAGAATATACAGAAATCAAAAGCTTTTTAGATTGCTGACGGGTGTGCAAAATGGTGTGGCCATTTTGCGAAACAGTTTGGCAATTTCTAAAAGTGTTAACCAAGGAGTTAGCGTATGACCCAGAAATTCCACTCTTAGGTCCCTAAGAGAAATGTAAACACACAACCTGCAAAAACTTGTACATGAATATTCACTGCAGCATTACTCACAATAGCCAAAAAGGAAACAACCCAAATATCCAGCAACCAATAAATAAACAAAAGGAGGTACATCTATACAGCGGATCAAAAGAAATGAAGTACTGCTAAAGAAATGAATAAATGATAATAAATGGATGAACTTGAAAACATTATGCTAAGAAGCCAGTACAAAAGGCCACATATTGTATAGTTATATCAGGATGAAATGTCCAGAATAGACTGAAATAGAGACTGAAAATAGATTAGTGGTTGTCTAGGGTTTGAGGATGGGTGGGATCGGTGTGACTGCTAATGTGTATTGTTAGGGGATTTCTTTGTGGCGTAATGGAGATATCCTAAAATTAGATTATTACGACAGTTGGATAACCATGAATGAACTAAAACTACTCAATTATTCATTTTAAAAGGGTATATTTTATGGTATGTGAACTACATCTTAATAAAACTTAAAATCTGGACAGGCCTGATTTGCCAAGATGCCTTGAGTTTGAAAACTAGATGAACCAGTACCTGAAATTTGCTATTTCTCATGTGAAAGTGTGCAGACCCGGGGTAGATGACCTCCAGTGCAGAAATCAGTAAAGACGAGAAAATGAAGCATTTGAGCCTTAAAGGTTGAGAGCATTCAACTGTGCCTTAAGGAGTGAAATATACTCAGGCTTATGTAGAAAGGTTAGTATTCTAGATGAAAGGAACATTGTGAGCCAAGCTTCAGAGTTAAAAGGGCAGCAACAGAAAACACTGACCAACGTTGTTTGAATTGAACAAAGAAAACATACTGTATTTTTAAACCATACTAACAAATACTCAGATATAAATAGCTTTTTGATAACTGCTATATGGAAGTGAAAGGGAAAAACACAAAACAGTTCATTGAAATTCATTTAATAAGATATGCTGGTAGGCAACCTTTATTCTTGCAAGCAAAATGTATTGTTCATGGCTTACACCAGTCAGAATGGCCATTATTAACAAGTCAACAAATAACAAATGCTGAAGAGGGTGTAGACAAAAAGGAACCCTCCTCCTCTGCTGGTGGGAATGTAAATTGGCACAACAACTATGGAAAACAGTATGGAGGTACCTCAGGAAACTAAATATTGAGCTACCATATGATCCAGCAATTCCACTGCTGGTCATATATCTGGACAAACCTTTCATTGAAAATGATACAAGCACCCCTATGTTCATAGCAGCAACTATTCACAATAGCCAAAATGTGGAAACAACCTAAATGTCCATTGACAGATGAATGGATTAAGAAGATGTGGTACATACATACAATGGAATATTACTCAGCTATAAAAAAGACAAACTAATGCCATTTGCAGCAACATGGATGGATCTAGAGACTCTCATACTAAGTGAAATAAGCCAGAAAGAAAAAGACGAATATCATATGATATCACTTATTTGTGGAATTTAAAATATGGAACCAATGATCCTATCTAAAAATACCAAACAAACAAAAAACAGAAACAGATAATGGGTAAGAAGAGCAGACTTGGGGTTCCGCAGGGGGTGGGGAAAAGAAGGGAGTGCGGTGGATGGGCATTTTGGGGGTTTTGGTGATACAAACTGTTATATCTGGAATGGATGGGCAATGGGATCCTACTGTACAGCACAGGGAAATGTGTGTGATTGGGTCACTCTCTTGTACATCAGAACTTGATGAAACACTGTAAGTCAACTATACTTTAATAATAATAGAAAAGGAAATTAAACATGGATCTGGAGTTGCTAGCAACACGTTTTTAAATGCTAACTGAAAATTTAATCCTAGCACACCCACTTTCAGTAAGCCATCTTTTCTCTCTCTTTGGTTGGATGGCTGGTGCTGGTCACAGGCCAGCCACGCTCAGGCTGATAAAACAGCAGGTAGTGATTCTGACAGCAGACGTTTGCCCTCTCAGAGGAGAACCTCTACAGGGCAGGTAGCCAGGGTGATGGCTCTCTTAGAGCCTTTGGTGGAGATGATTCATTTCAAGCCCAGGGCAAACCAGACTCCTTTTTGTAGAGAGAGATATTAATACTCTTCCAGCTTCCCTCCTTTCTACAGACAAGTATCTGCAAGCCCAGTGTCCTACACGTCCTCTGCTTTTGGTCCTCTGCTCAAAAATGGTATGATTCTATTTGTTCATCCACAAAAAGGCAGCGATAAGGAATAGAGTATCTCGAATTCTCCTTCAATTTTTACCACTACAGAAGATAGGAATAAAGCTCATTAAGCATGGATGCATCCTGCTCCCGCAGAGATTGGATCCACAGAGAGAATACAGCTACAGCCACCAGTTAAAAAGAAACCAGCAAGGGAATTCCCAGCGTGGCTCAGTGGTTAATGAATCCGACTAGGAACCACGAGGTTGCGGGTTCAATCTCTGGCCATGCTCAGTGGGTTAAGGATCCAGCGTTGCCGTGAGTTGTGGTGTAGGTTGCAGACGTACGTGGCTGGGCTCTGGCGTAGCTGTGGCGTAGACCGGTGGCTACAGCTCTGATTGGACCCCTAGCCTGGGAACCTCCATAAGCCGCAAGTGCGGCCCTAGAAAAGGCAAAAAGACCTAAAGGAAAAAAAAAGAAAGAAACCAGGAAGTAACTGAAGAGATAATGAATGACAATAAGCCTCCAACCTGCAATCCTTGAAGTTTTGTGGGGGCTCCAGGCAGAAGGGTGCGTGGATGTTCCAGGGACACCAGCAAAAGTGGGGCAAGAGCAGCAGACCACGTAGATGGAGGCTGAGAATAAAACCATGGCTGCTCCCAGGGTCTGAAGGAGCAGAAGTTCAGGTTCTTCTCACAGCAGAGAGCAAAATGACCGCAGCTTGGCTGACGGCTGGCAGCAGGCAGGTGTTGCAGCAACGTGGTGGGCTGGAGAATCTGGGAGGGAGTGGGATGTGATATTTAGTAGGGCTAGACAGCCTCCAGGCAGCCTCTACTCTGCTGAGGGCCCCAGCAAAGGAGCAACCACCCTTCCAGTCCCCCTCCCTCCGTGAAAGAAATGAACACAGACGGTGAAGTCAGTGTTTATACACTCAGCCAGAATTTTGACAGCAGAAAATGGTATTTAAATGTCAGCATCATCTGGGTTTGGGGACAATGAGTTTGTTTTGTAGGCTGCATGTGTGTGTGTAGACATGCGAGTTGCAGGTGGGGGAATGTAGTGAGTTATGCATGGGGTCTGGGGTGTGTGGATGTGTGTGTGTGTGTACATGTGTAGGTGGGTGAGTGATGGTGTGAAGGTGTATGTGAGAATGTGTGAGGTGTGCACGTGTGTGTGTGTGTGTGTGTGTGTGTGTGTGTGTGTAGGGGGTCAACAGAACACCATTTTTATTGCTTAGGGTTTCTGAGAGTCATGATGTGACTGGAGATTCTGCTGCTGGTGCTGCACCTGTGAATCTCTCATCAACATCACGTCTGCCAACTATCACCACGAAGAGTGATGAATTCCACTGGTGGACCTACCTAAGCCTGGTGCTTCCCACACTTCATCTCTGAACATCCTCATAGCCATCAGGTGACTTTGGCTGTATGAACCCAATTCACAGCTAAGGAACCTGAGATCCCTGGTGCCCCACAGCCATGGGGCTGGAATACACACCCAGGGATGCTAGACACCAAAGCCTGGCTCCATCCAGGGCACCGGGACATGGCAACAAAAGGGTGTACTGAGATCTTTGATAGGGGAGAAGTGAAAGGGACCCTCAGTGCAGAAAGGCTTGAAGAGGGCATGGTGGATTGGGAAACTTGTTCTAAAGCGATTTTGTTTTATTTATCCCACACTTGAGTTCCATAGCGGGCCAGTGAGTGGGTTTGAGAGTTCCTTCTCTGACAGTAGCTGAATTGCCTGGAGTACATGATCCGGAAAGAGGAAGGGGGAGGCAAGTCCTCCTCAACCTCTCAAATGAGAGAAATACGGCTTTTCCTGACTCACACAGACAGGTTCCTGGGGCTATCTGGGGATGGAGCCTCCAGGCAGGCTGATCTGAAATACTTCCAAACGGATGTCGTGCTTCAAAGAGTCGGCCCGGTGGGGCAGGAGCTGAACCTGAGTGTGGGAAGGGGACGACGAGAGGGCTGGAATCCAGGCTGTCCTACCACCCCCGAGGCCCGTGAGGGTTTGTTTAACCCCTCAGGGGTGCTGTGTGCCTTCCTTGTCGAGGTGGTTTGTGGCTTAGTGAAGCGATATTTATAGAGTGCTCTGTGATTCTTGGGTGAACATTCGTTTTATAAATGAATGATCAAATTTATTAGCAATGAGTAACTAACCCGTCTACATTTATTTTGTTGATAATACAAATTTACAAGGTTTTAATTGCCAGTTTAAAAACCCCCCAAACCCATACATAAATACATCGGTAATAAACTATCTTCTCACTGTGCCCTTGACTTCTGTGGTTACATTACAGCTTATGAGGAAGGACTGAAGGAGGTTTCAGATGTAATCACAAAACTTGCCTAAAAGGGCCAGAAACAATCTAACCTAACCTGGCTGGTGGTGATTTTATGCGTTTTCATTGAAATGCACCTACAGATAATAATTATTAGTAATTTTCTTTATAATGCTTATGAATGTTAATAATCATCTTTGATTTCTACTGTTATCTCACATAATGCCCCGTGACGTTGCTACTCTGAGAGTGGTCCCCACTCTGAGTGTGGCTCAGCTGGTAGCTAGGATCTCAAGCTTAATCCCAGACTTACCGGGTCTGAACTCATGTCATAAGAAGGTCCTGGGCAGTTTGCGTGCACATCAAAGTTTGCTGCCTGCTACATCCAGAAGTGGTTATAGCCTCTCCCATTTCACAGTCAAAGAAAGTGAGCTTCAGAGAAGTTCGGCCCACTGCACAGTGCCGAGAGCAAGCTGGATTTGAATCCGGTCTGTTGTAGTCAAAGTGCTCAGCCCTGAGCCAGATGCTGCAGGTGTGCAGAGTCCACACAAGGATCCAGAAATGTGGACTTGTGAGGACAGTGATGACAGTTCCGGGCCCCCAAAGTAGTGACTTCACTGGGCTCTGGGCCATGGCTTGTATTCTCAGCTGTTTGTGCCTTTATCCTTCAGACCTGGTGTTGGGGGAAGCCTGTGATGTCCAGTCACTGCACGATGCACCTCAGAGAGACCCAAGGACGTCTCGAGGTCGGGACCAAAGGTGGTCTCACATAACAGTTTCCTTCGGTGGTATAAATAATGGTTAACTTACTGCTTAAGAAAAAAATACCCTCTCTTAGAACAGTGATTTGTATCCCAGAGAGTCAGAGAAGGCCTGAGGCCAAGTTTAGGGGGGATATTGATTAATAGCAATTTAGTAAATACAGATAGCTCTCCATATTCACAGATGCGGGACCCACAGATACAGATACATATGGGACTTCAGCATCTGTGGACTGTCGTATCCAGGGCAGGTCCTGGAACCAATCCTATGGATACAATGGATGACTGTATTTAATGAGTGTTTACTATATGTCAGACACTATCCTGAATGCTCCCAATGGAGGGAGACACAAAGAGGAAAAAGTTTAAAGAGGCACACGATTTGAGCCATCACTGTCTCTTCACTGGCTCCAAAAGGAAGTCAAATAACTTCTCTGCCTTAAGTTTTGAACTAATGGTTGCAAATGTCACTTGGAGCATAATTCATGCAGATTACCCAAAGAACATGAGCTGTCTCACTATTTCCCTCTATTATGGTGGCCATAAAGTTATGGACTTAGTATGCTATCACCTTACATGCACCTACTTTATCTAAGGCAATAGGTCTCCATTCGTTGGGCTGAACACCTTGGATGTCAGTCAGGCTGAGATTCTGAGCATGAAGAGAAAGAACAGATATTGGGGTACACGGAGCTGGGCCTATTGGGTGTCACTCCTACAAGGTACTCTTCTAGCACTGTATTCAGTGACCCCCAGATTCAATTTGCCTACCTGTCAAGTAGGTAGGTAAATATCCTCTTTATTGATGCAAAAAGGTGTATAACTTGGGTGATCAGAAAATATGTGGGTACTTTAGGAAGTAAATTGTCTCATATTCCAGCATAGACCTCTCCTTTCTAAAACCTATGGCAGAATATTTTTAAAATAAGCCTCTCCCTTTGCCCTTTATTGAAATCATTCAGAATATCTTCTGAGACCAGGGCCTTTTAAATTTATGACCTGTCATCTGGAACTTTCCCCTAAGGGCAAAGTTCCTCAGTAAGGAACGCCCTTCATTGAGTGCCATTTTCAAAGAGTTGCATGGGAGCTGAAGGAAGGAACTCACTCTCCCAATGGAACCACAAACAATGGGATTTACATGGGCCAGACCTCATCCAAAGCTCTTAAAACTACCCCTGGAGGTTGTCTGAGGGGTTGGGGTGGAGGACAGACAGACAAAGACCCTTCACAATTGCCTTTTGTTTCTCATTTATTAGAAATTATCTTAGGATTATTGAGTGAATAGGCATTTAGGGATATGGTTTCATCTTTCTGGGTGTCCCCTTATTAGATTCCTGGAGCCTAAACCAAACCCAGGCCACCCAAGGAAAAAACCGTGGATGCCTGGGTCACTTCCTGGCTCTGTCCTTTCACAGATTTAAAATAGCCACTAGTCTCAGTCTCTAGACTTTAAAATGGGCAAGTCCAAATTGATCCCTGCCCTCAAGGTATCTTGGATAAGACAACTGATGGCAAATATCAAGCTCAGATAGTAAAGATGGACAGTGCCCCGTGGTTCACACATGAGTATCTGGTCTACCTTATGCATGGGGCTTCAACATTGGAATAAGGTGGATGTCACAAAAGGTGTCTAAGAATATGGCTTAGAATTTCTCATCACAAAGAAAGAAGGGATATTTGGGTTTGGTGTGTCTTTATTTATTTATTTTTTCCTCTAGTACTGACAAGACATTGTCCCTACTTCCAACAGAGTTTATACACCATTAGATAAGAGAAGTGGTGTAGTAACAAAAAATAATGAAACATAGTAATTGCCATGCTACTTTTTTCATGGATGTCTCCTTTTTACTGAAAGTTGCAACCTCTATGCCTACAAAATTCCCAATAAATCCAGATGGTCAGAGGTATAAAAAAAAAAAAAAAGAGCCCGGAGAAACAGGCATCAGTTTGACAGAGAAAAAGGTAGTTTAGTATGTGAACCAGGAAGACCTCTCTGAGAAGGTAGCGATTTGGTTCTGAAGAATCGGTCTTAATCATGGGGGCCACGGGCAATAGACTTACAGGTAGATAACAAAGCATGCATGAAGGCCTTAAGTGGGGCGGAGAGCTGGATGTTTTCCAAGAATTGAGAGACGGTCAAAGAAGCTACAGTGCATTGCAGGGATGGAGAGGAGAAAGAGCTGAGATGACTGGAAAGGAAGGGAAGGGCTAGATTACACATGGCCCGTCAATTAGCCATTGAAATGAGCTGTTTAAACAGTGGCCCTCTGGTAGCTGTATGGTAACAGAGCTTAGGGAGCACTTCAAAAGCTGTTACAATAGTTAAGACCACAGATGGCTCAGGTCCGTGAGAATGGAGCTGAAGAGAAGCTACTCTGGCCACTACAGTTTATAAGGTTTGTTGTTTGGTTATATTTTTCAAGGATGTTACCAGGTTTTTTGTTTGAGATCTTGAATGGATACGTGGATCAATTTGCTAAGGTTAGCCACAATTTCAGGAAAAAGTGGTTTCCAGGGAGAGGCAAAGTTAACAATAGAGGGACCATCATCATAGAGTCATGACTATTTAAAACTCAGCAAGCTGCCCTCACCAAGATGTTACTGTTGCTGTTTTGAGTTATTAGGAAAGTTCCACCCTGAATGATTATTGACGCCTGCCATGACCACAGGAGGAGGAGTTATGGCATATTTGCTGGATATTTGCCATTCCCACCTCAGCAGATATAGGTCAAAGTCCAGCTCAAAGGGCTGGACATTTTGGCAGACCTATATTGAAGCCTTTCTCTTAGTCAGGTACTGTTCTAGATACTATCAGGGAATATTGGATGACTAGTTACGAGAACCAATTCCAGTGTTTTCCTTCAAGTTTTAATGCAAGCATCATCAATGGAGCAAAAAAAAAACCATTTTCTTTCTTTTACAGTAGTCCCTGTGCACTATTCCTAGATGGTACACAGATGGCCTCAGGTGGGAAGACTAGGGTTTACTGTAGAGTCTAAACTTTATATACACGGCAACTTCCAGTTCAAATGGACTAGCCATGAAAATTTGCAACAACAGGATAAGTGTTCTATCCAGAAATCTTTTACATGGCTTTAATACATGGCTGAAAAAAAGTCTTGATCTGTACACTTTGAAGGTCTTAGCTGTGGACTACTAAGGGTACTACTCTTCCGATGCGACAAGGACCTCAATTCCAGAGTTCATTTCAAATAACACTGGGTTCAAGGCCAAGTGCCTTGTTTCACTGGCTGGTCCAACCAAACTGAGAATGCTCATTACAAAAAGATCTTTACTGCATTTTATCTCTTTAAAGCAGCAACTTTTTTTGGCAGCTGGAGCTGCCTTCTCTGGAAACGGTTAGTGGCTATACAGGAGGCTCGGGTTTCTGGCAGGCAATCAGAACATGGGTGGAGCTGGCCTGAGGACCCAACAGCCTCCTGGCCTAGGCTAAAGAGCGGTTTAGTGGACCTCCTTGGGATTTGTCAGGGGGAAAAAATCACATTTCAAATGGGAAAAAAATAAATCCAGAATCAAGGAAGGGAGAGGCAGATTATAATAATTGTCTCTTATCTCTGTACCGGTCTCTACATTTCACAAAATATACACATTATTCTATTTTGTTCCCCCTCCAAGAAACACTGTGAGTTATATATTGTTACCCTTGTTTTACAGATTCGGAGACCTAGGCTTACAAAGAGAAAGTGACTTGACAGAAGCCACAGACTAAGAAATGGGACTTAAATTCAGATCTGACTTTATGTCGAACTTTCAAGGGCAAGCTTTAAGGAAAGTAGAAAGGAACTAAAATTTATGGCATTTAACCTTGTGCCAGGCACAGTGCAGTCCTGGGGTAGAGACAAGAATTAAATACTGCTTACGACTTCTTTTGTCATAGCCAAGGCTACTTACGGCATGATGTTTACAACAAACAAATAAATACAAACCAATGTCACAGGGATTGAAATGGATACTGGAATTTACATGCTGCCTCTTTCATATTTAGGAAGAATGGGAGAATGATTTAGAGCAGGGGCCAGCAAACTACAGCCCACGGGCCAAATCTGGCCTGCTCCCTGTTTTTATAAATCACAGTTTATTGAAGCACAGCCTCGCCCATTTGTTTGTAGTGTCTACGGCCGCTTTTGTGCTTCAGCATCAAGACTGAGTAGTTGCAATGGAGACCCAAGCAGCCTAAAATGTTTACTACCTGCAGGAAAAAAACCTGCTGACCTCTAATTTAGAAAATTTCTCTCATCTTGACTGGAATCATGGACTTATTCTTTAAAGGTTTTTTGAGATAGGAATTATGGTGAAGGGTAGATTACAAGAGGGCTAAAAATATAAATTCAGTATTTAAAGTACTCGGATAAGACCTCTGAAATGTCCTCTGAAGGATGTCTGGGATGTGGCTTACGTGTTTGAGGATAGTATCAGAGAGAATTTATCCACAAAGTATCATCTAGTGTCATCTGCCATGGATGGGACAATGGAGCAAAGAAGTTATTACTGACTGTGTCCCTCCTAAAATTCATAGGTTGAAATCTTAATCCCCAGTGTGATACTGATCAGAGGCAGGGCCTTTGGGAGGTGCTTAGGTCACAAGAGCAGAGCCTGCAGGAACAGGATCAGGGCCTTTATTAAAGAGACCCCTGGAGTTCCCGTCGTGGCACAGTGGTTAACGAATCCGACTAGGAACCATGAGGTTGCGGGTTCGATCCCTGCCCTTGCTCAGTGGGTTAAGGATCCAGTGTTGCCGTGAGCTGTGGTGAAGGCTGCAGAAGCAGCTCAGATCCCACGTTGCTGTGGCGAAGGCCGGCGGCTACAGCTCCTGTTAGACCCCTAGCCTGGGAACCTCCATATGCCACGGGTGCGGCTCTAGATAAGGCAAAAAGACAAAATAAACAAACAAACAAACAAATAAATAAATAAAGAGATCCCCATCGAGCTCCCTCGTTCCCTCAGCCAAGTGAGGACACGGTGAGAAGACAGCTGGCGATGAACCAGGAAGGGGGCTCTCACCAGATGCTAAATCTGCCACACTTTACCTTGGACGTTCCAGCCTCCAGAACTTTGAGAAATTAATGTTTTTTGTTTTTTTTTTAGGGCTGCAGCCATGGCATATGGAGGTTCCCAGGCTAGGAGTCTAAGCAGAGCTGTAGCCACCGGCCTTCGCCACAGCCACAGCCACAGCCATGGCAAGGCTGGATCCTTAACCCACTGAGCGAGGCCAGGGATCGAACCCACAGCCTCATAGTTCCTAGTCAGATTCATTTCCACTGCACCATGATGGGAACTGCTAATGTTTTTTAGTCCACACATCCTACAGGATTCCGTCAGAGTAGACCTAAGAGACTAAGACAGGGGTGTGTGGTTCAGGATGTTAACTGTACGGAACAACCATATGTATTGGTTCTTACCTGTTTTCCTCATGTCACAGGCCACATGAGAAAAGCGCTATGATCCAGTCAGTCATTCAGGGACCTGGGTGCCTTCATTGTGTGGCTCTACCATCTTCCAGGGCCTCAGAGACCTCCGCCGTGTCCTATGGCTGTAGGACAATGCAGGGAACAGAGCAGGACATATTAGGGGCCATTTTTGGAAGTGACACACATCCCTTCTGCCCACCTTCCGAGGGGAATTAGTCACATGTCCTTATGTGAAATTGGGAAATGCATGCCAATGGTGAAGGAAATGGGGATATAGATGAAGAACTAACCAGATTCTGCCTAACGATCCATGGGGATCAGATAAAGTGTTTTAGGTCCAAGTCCCTGGTTACAGAATCTCCTCCCTTCCTCCTTCCCTTCTTCCTTCTTTCCGTTCCTCCCTCACTCCCCGTCTTCCCCTCTCCCTCCACCCCTCCCTGACTCATTCGTTTAGAGTTTGACGTGTATAGCACAGCTCTTGGTCATGACTACAAAAGAAAGGTTAAGAACTAGTCCTTGTCCTGAGGTTCATGTTTCTCATTCCACCTAAACTGATAAAATAAAAAAATCTGAAATACATAAATGCCCGAATCCTACCCCCATCACAGCAACAGTGATGGAAGGGGGAGCTTGGACACCAGACTCAAAAGCAGACCGGATCGGGAACATTTGGCTTATGCATGTGTGAGTTTAAAGCGGTATTTAATTAAAAAGTTGCAAGCTCATGAAACAAAGGGTTTTGTTTGGCTCTCCCTTGTATAATCCCAGTTTCTAGGAAACAATAACTTGTGATTTATGGGTTCCCTTTTCACAGAAGTATGGAAGTTATATGTAGCTCATGTTCAAATGAGAAAAAAAAAAAATTCCCCGATGGTAACTCATTATCTGTCTGGCTAACAAAGGACAAAGGACATATCCTGGAACATCTTTCTTTGCCATTTCATATTTATGACATATCCTGTTGGTAAAACATTATTCTCAAGGCAGGCTCTGGAGTTTATTATTTTCTGTCTTCTCATTCTTCATGACTGCATCATTTTTTAAAAATGCCAGGCCAGATGGAAGCTTTCTTCCTTACGGGTCATGGTGGAAAAGTGACTGTGTGAAACCATGGATGATAAATCCTACAGCATGCACCCCATTTTAAGAGGAAGAGGGTTCTGTCACAATTCATGGGCTTTATGTGACCTTGGTGGAGTTTATTCTGAGGAATGTTCCAGCTGAGAGACTGGTCCTTTGACCTTCTCTGAGAGTCACTTCACCCACACTTTGTGGACATTTTGCCATTTGAAATTTTTAGTGACATTGGTCAGTGTGTATTGTCTGCATCTCCTTCAATGAACTTGTGACCTCTGAGGGGGCAGGAGGCTTTCATGGCTTGGCTTAATCACTGATTTCTCCCCAGTGCCTAAAACAGAGCTCGGCACATCCAATACACTCTGTCGTATTGGGGAGAAGGAGAAGGAACAAATAAGTGACTAAGTGCCTAGTGGCAGGGAACAGATGACAGGCACTTCTGGTCTACCTGTACCACTGTGTCTAGGGCCCAAGAGGGATGAATGCACCCTATGACTTTGTGTCCCCAACACCACCTTGACTGAGAAAAATCACTTCCCATTGACTGGGATCCACGAATTTGTCTTCACTAATCGCTCTGGACAGTTCCCACCAGTGACAAAATAGTGTTCCACTGACTGAAATACTGGTGAGGGGAAGCATCAATAAATTCTCAATTTGTCTCTTGGAAAGAACGTACATTGGTTGTTTGTTTAGAGGCCTTAGTTACTATATTAATCCAATCTAGTCTAAGGACATTGGGTCTCTTTCTTGGAGGACTGTGAGGGAGGAACTATTTTCAGAAAATATTTGTTTTTCCAGATTTCACTTATGAGATTTCCTTCTTAATAGGAACCAAATCAATATGATGTCTGAGAACAAATATTTTACTACCCTCCCAGCTGCTTCTAAGAATATTAATTCATCCTGGCACTGACTGGGTCCCTGGAAAGGACTCAGACATGGAATGAAAATCTTCTCTTGTTCCTGTGGGTTGGTGAGGCTCTGCTCGGCTCCCTGTGCTCATTCCTAGATGTGGATGATCAGCTCAGTCTATGACGGGACGCCTCCTGGTTGGAGGAATCTCAGCACATACCAGCTGTAGAACCTTAGGCAGAATTCTTAACCTACACTATTGGTTCTCCCATTTAGAAGATGAGGATAATGGGAGCACTGCACCTCACAGGTTTCTGAATTAGGTAAGATAGTATTCTGTGAAGGACTTAGCCAAACATGCAGTACCTAGGAGGGGATTTGCCCATGTTATTTACTGTTGGTGTAATTATTATTCCAGCTCCATGACAAATCCCAAGGATGGCTGGATTGTTCACAGGCTGTTTTAGAAGAAGTTAAAGTATATCACATTGTAGATTGAACAAGACAAACTAGGGTACCTTCAATTCCTAGTCTCCTGTCTCTCTGATTTTATGCCCCACTTTAGACAAGATTCTATTAAAAATATGAAATTTTAAAATTCCTTTTCCTGGAAAGTCTGAACTGTCACGACTTATTACATATATTACACCTAAAGGCACTGCTTTGACTCTCGGCAGTTTAGAGCATCATCATGGTCCATGGAGGACAACAGATCTGGTGCCTGGCAACTGATGTCCCACATCCAAAGCACAGAGCAGACATTATGAATCCATCACAGCACTCATTCCACCAAGCCTGGACTGAGTCATGCCTTTGAGCACATCACTCTACACTCTCTTGGCTGACGAGATAATGTTTCCTTCCTAAGGAAACCAGCACAGGCTCTGGTTTCTGGTTGAACCACTTAGAAAGCTATATGGCATTTAACTTCGTTTTTTCTATATTGTAAAGCTTACATTTTATTAAAGCTCAAATAAATATTTCTCCATCTTCCTCATATGGACACTGGGAGATTGACACAAAGGAACACAGTTTTATAGCAACTTAACTCATTGGAAATGTCCTTTAAGCTCTAAAGAGAACTGGCTCAAAATCCCACCTTGTGTGATTTAAGGTAATCTGTTCCTCAGAGCCCCCAGGATAACTGTGACTTCCTGGGTGGGTCTCTTGTTCTTTGTCACATTTATCTTAAAACTGCTACTTCTGCTTAATGTTATCTCATGTCCACTGCCCCATGGGCTGCACAGACCTGGCTAAGGACCCTTCCTAGCCTTTTTTTCTAGATTAACACCCTCTCCCACAGCACATTCCCTGTAATAGCCTTTTCTGAATGTACTAAGTTTGGGCAGATGGAGGTGGATTTGCATATTGGCTATTCCTGTTCTACAAATTCATGTGGCTATTTTACCACTTGTGTATTTTTTCTATCCTTCCATACCCTCCCCTCTGTTTTGCTCCTTCTTTTCCTTTTTTAAAACTCACTACAATACCCCTTATAGTTCTGTGGCCCCTTCATGTATTCTTTGTGCCTTATCTTCTCCCCACTTATGGCCTCTTCTTTCTTGGACACAACAACCAGAGTCAGAATCTTCCCATTTGAAATTGAGCCCTACTTCAGAACTGCCCTCTTTCTCCAGATCCTCACTTAAGCCATATCTCCCCATACCCAAGCAATACCTCATAGTACCTTAGTAATAACAGCCCCTTCTCTAAGAAGAGTTTTGGTTAATAGTTATTAAAATTATGTATACATGTGCTCATGTGTGCTTACATTTGCCTCCTAATATCCTATCCATTCTCCCAGTCTTCCTATTAATAAGGACCTTGATTTTTAGCTGGCTCATTACCACATGATTTAAAAAGAAAACTGTTTCTCTAGTTTACTCTGCAGCCATAGGCAGCCAAGTAAACTGGATTTAGACAGCAGTATTTGTGGGGGGTTTGTGGGAAATCTCCCAAAAAAAGAGAGAAAAGTTCTCTTTCTGTTCCTTCCTTTAATGCCATTTGGATTGCTAGTGAGGTGGCTAGAACCCGAGCAGCCCTCTTGTACCATGAGAACAAGGGACATTCCTAGGGATGATGGAATAGTCTTATGACTTTGTTAAGCTGCCTAGACTCTCCAGCTTCCAATTTCTTAATTATTTGAAAGTAAAACCTCCTTCTTATTTAAGCTCCTTTTAGTCAGACTTCACTGTTATATTAGAATGCTGTTCGTGTTTTTAAAGCTCGTGTCCTCACGCCTCTCTCAAATTTCACTCCAAAGCAGCTGAGATGCATCCATCCTACACACACTCTTTTATTTCTAAGGCTGAATGGGGGAAGCTCTATCATAACAAACAGATGGGTTGAGTGTGAGCCCTTTGCTTTCAAATGGTAGAACAGAGGTGCTCCGAGGGGGCACAGGGACATGGGTGCCACCAAGACTCCTCTGCCCTGAGCTAAACCTCTGACCGAGGCCAAATAGACTCAGATGGTTTCCAGAAGACAGTAGCAGGCAGGGCATTCCGACACTAATGTCAACCTTATAAAGAAGACGAATGAACGTGGTACTGATGGAGGCAATGAACCCCATTATTCCCGTGATGGGCTCCTGGGGAAGCCGCAGACAGTTTTGCGGTAAAAATGACAGACGTCACCCAACAGTTGAGGAGTTCACATCAACCGAAGTGCACATTTAAGAATAATCAAAACATAAAACAGATGTCAATATCAAAATACTGACTGTATAGTTCCCAAATTAAGGTCAAACATGAAAAATAAGTTGAACTAAAGCATGCATTCTTTTCTTGTTCAAATATTTAACTGCTTTCTCAAATGGGAAAAGGTTAGGAAAATCTAAGAAATTGCCAATATTGCGGTGGAGTTACCACCACCTGGAGCCACACAGGACTTTGCTGTTGCTCTTTCATTTCAGTAAGAGAAGTTGTGACCATCTAATGCGTCCCCAGAGTTGTAGTTAGTTGACTGTGTTCATCTTTGGATGATGAGGACTCAGAAGACTTCTTCTGGATTTGTTAAATCTAGACATGTCATTTTGTGTGAGAGCCTTTGTGCATTTATAAGGACAAGCATATTGTTCTTATTTTAAATTTGATAAACAACGATATGTTGATATAGTGGGAAATGCCATTTCAATCTGAATAATGCAAATTCTACCCTTATTTTCTAGTACCCGCAATGCCAAGTCTACCATGCTTTTAACCACCAATAATTTCTACACCTTTCAGAAAGTAATTTTTGCTGATTAAAATAATCAGATATTTTCATTTAAAAACATTCAAACAGTACAGAGAAACAAAGAAGAAAGTAGAAATTACCCTAAATCCCACTAAGTAGAAATTAACTAATGCTCATACATGGCAACCATTTTCCTGAGATGTGTGTTACCCGATAGCTAGCTGGTTTACGCTTTTGTCCCAATCTCTATGACAAGGGCTCTTCCTTTATTACTTACTACTGCTTACCATGTTGCCTTCATGGGTGTCTGGCATACAGTAGGTATTCAAAAATATTTGTTTTAGAATTTATAATTTCACATTTACATGCTTCTTCTTTTTGCTTAACATATTGTAGACATCTTTTAAAGTCAATCACTGTAAATCTACAACATAATTTTTAAAAGGCATGCATTTCATTGGCTATAAAATATTTAGCTTTGCTGTTTGTGCCACACATATGCATGTGTGTGTCTGGTTATCTTCTTAGAACATTTCCCTGTGAATGAAATTATTTGGTCAAAGACTACACACATTCAAAGTTTGGCAAACATTACCAAGCTGCCTTCCGGGAAGTATGTATGAGTTTTCACCATGTCCAAAAAAAAAATAGGCTTATTACTCCCATCCTCCCTTAATTGATCTTTATCAATTTCATGGCTAAAAATGTTATCTTAGTATTGCTTTGATTTGTATTAATGTAATTGTTTGTGAACATGAACATCTTTTCATATATTTACTGGTTCTGAATAGTCAATTTGTGTTCAGTTTCTAATTCTCATTTGGAGTACTGAATAGTCTCTCAGTCATTGATCAACTACTGATTTATCTGTTTTACTGGATTTTCAAAGAATCAGTTCCTGGATTTAGCACAACCCTCATTTTTTTGTTGGCTTGTTTGCTACTATATCAATGTCTAGTTTACTTTTATGACTTCCTCCCTTCAGTTTCCTTATTTATTTTTGCAGTGTTTTCACTGTATTTTCTGAGGAAATGCTCATCTTACTACCTCTATGCTTTCATTTTAATAACAAATGTGTATAAGGGTGAATCTTTACCTTAGTTTTTGCTATATCCTAGAGGTTTGGGAGTGAAATATTCTCACTTATTTTTCCATATGTTGGGCATTTGTGGTTTTGATCTTTTCTTGAACATTAGAGGTGTTGAGATTTTTTTTTTTAATTTTCATTTTTTGGGCAGGGAGTTATTGATATTGTTTGTTCTTTCATGTATTTTATATTTTGTTGCATGTGATTAAAGAGTGTGTCCCATACTATTTTTACTTTGTGGAATCATTTTTGAAGTAGTTTGGAATATTTTTGTAAATGGTTCTTGAATTCCCTCATATATATTCTTGGTTGTGACACATAAAACAGGTATTTATGTAACTGATTATACAATTTGTTGATTTGTTTTATTGATTGCTTTATTGATTTGTTTTCTGCTTGACCTAATGAGGACTAGAGAGGTATATAAGGTAATTCTCCTTATTACGTTTCTTGGAATTTCTTCGTGTAGCTCCGGTAGTTATTTTGTATATTTTGATGCCTTGGAGGTGATTTCTTCAGCTTTTATAGTTTGATAGATGGTCTGTCTTCTTCCTCTTCATAACCTCTCTGGAGTTAGAAAAGCATTCAGTGGCTAATTTTGTGATAAAATCATATTTCCATACCAATAAGGAAACCAAGAATGAGAAGGTTCACGTAATGAGTACTAGCGCTAGGCCACACAGCAGGTGAACGAACAAGCCAGGTGTGTCTATCTCCAAAGCTCATGACCTTGACTTGCTGCTGTCATTATGTTCTGGCATCTACTTCTATGAGAAATCTCCTTGGTCCCTTTTATATTTTTAAGTAACTTGCCTATTCTACATAGGCTTGCAGAATGGTCTCGATCATTGAAGTACAATAATTTTACTGAATTTTTTTTCTCAGCATTCATTGATGTTTACTGATTTTTCCAGGCTTTGTGAGCCCTTTCAGTGTATAGACCAGGGTCTTCATCTAAATATTTGTTTTATTCTAGTAAAAATCATACTTTCCTTTATGATCACCAATGATCTATTTGTCAGGTATGGAAGTATATATAACATATTAAATTATTACAACATATACTTACTTGATATAAGAATAAACATGTATTTATGGCCTTTTCCTCCAGAGCTATGATTCTTGCTTTTCACATTTTTATAAAAAAAATTTTTTTTTGTCTTTTTAGGGCTGTACCCACAACATATGGAAGTTGCCTGGCAAGGGATCAAATTGGAACAGCAGCTGAAGGCCTACTCCATAGCCACAGCAACATGGGATCTGAGCCGTCATTATGACCTACACCACAATGCCAGATTCTAAGCCCACTGAATGAGGCCAGGGATTGAACCTGCATTCTCATGGACACTAGTCGGGTTCATTTCTGCTGAGTCACAATGGGAACTCCTAACATTTTTTAATTGATTTGTGATGATATGCTTCATTGCATGTATTTTCCAAATCCTGTTTACCTTGCTTCGATGGATGGAGTTTTCTGTCCTATTTTTTTTCTCCTCACTTTCTTTCCAAAGCTCTGCTAAATCCATATTCCTTGGATTACACTTTCTTACCATATTTTGGGCACCTTCTCTCATCTGTGTTCTTTAAAATTGATTTGAAAATTCAGTAGAGTGGTCATGTTTGTTTGCTTTCAATTGAAATTCTTCTTGAATGGGCATTCTTAATGTGGCTCAGCAGGGTAAGAAACTGATGTTGTTTCTATGAGGTTGTGGGTTCGATTCCTGGCCTCGCTCAGTGGGTTAAGGATCTGGTGTTGCCACAGGCTGTGACGTAGATGGTAGAGGTGGCTGGGATCCAGCATAGCTGTGGTTGTGGTGTAGGCTGGCAGCTGCAGCTCTGATTTGACCCCTCGCCTGGGAACCTCCATATGCCACATGAGTAGCCATAAAAAAATTAAAAAATAAAAATAAAAAAACAGAAATTCTTCTAAAACGAAACCCTCCCCTTTTCTTCTTCTCCCTACCTGTCTACCTTCTCTCTCACCTTTTCCTCTGGTGGTGGGGGAAGGGAGGACTGGGGACAGAATTTCCATGTAGGACACATGCCAATTTTTCTTTCTTTTTTTTCTTGTTCATTTATTTTTAAAAGTGGGTAGTCTGTCTTGTTTGCCAGAAAAATAACGTCTATCTTAAATGTGTGAACTCGTCTAACACGAGATTTGGACTTAGAGGTTGATGATCTCTCAGCTTCCCCGGAGAGGCAGCCAAGGCTGTTGGTCATTTCATCTGTTTGATTCATCTCCGGTTTTGTTGGAACTTCTACCCCAGAAACCGCCTCAGTGGAGGGAGTGGATTCCATCCCAAAGGGTGGGTATCCTTCAGATTTCATTTTTTCCCATCTGTGGTGTGAGCAGCCTCCTTTACATATAGAGTTCGAGTTTCAGAGAAACCCCGTGGCCAGCAGGCATTTGATGTGGTGTGGTCGCAGGCATGTTCCTCTTTTTAATCCACCTCTTCTGCTGCCAGGCCTTGGTTGAGACACTTGCTGCTCGGATATTATTACTTCCTTGCCTTCCGCCATCCACTAGACTAGAGAAAACTACTACGAAGTTTATCTTCTCCAACTCCAGCCCCATGGCTTCAGAATGCTATTTATGGGGTGAAGAAAGGTGGCTCAGGAAGGCACACTGAGGAACTCTGGGGTCTTCCCATGTCCCCAGTCCCAACCCTTCTCTAATATGAGACATTGATAGTTGGAGGATTCCCTGTCTTGTTTCAACCATTATGTTTACTTCCTCTGGAAAGAAAGTTTTTGGATTTCCAGGGTCTTCTTTACTTTTGGTCCTAATAATTTCTTACCTAAATGACATTTCTGAGTATTTAAAAAGTCATGAAGTTTAGTTGATTGTATCATTTGTCATAAGGAGATTTTTTTCCTAATACTGTGAATAATAAAATTTCATTCTTGGAGTTCCCATTGTGGCTCAGTGGTAACGAACCTGATCAATATCCATGAGGATGCAAGTTCGATTCCTGGCCGTGCTCAGTGGGTTAAGGATCCAGCATTGCTGTGAGCTGTGGTATAGGTTGCAGACACAGCTCAGAGCCTGTGTTGCTGTGGCTGTGGTGTAGGCTGGTGGCTACAGCTCTGATTCAACCCCTAGCCTGGGAACTTCCATCTGCCACAGGTGCAGCCCTAAAAAGACAAAAAAAAAAAAAAAATTATTATTTTTTCTATCTTGAGTAATTTTTGTTCAGCTTGGAAAGGGGAAGTCTGTGACTTCCTAGGCTTCCTGCACCTTTCCACTCATCTCTCAGAATATCCTCCATTAAACTATTTCAGCTTTTTAATTCGTCCTTGCCTGCTTTTGCTTTGTAGTTCCGTCACGTGTGTATTTGACCAGGACTGCTCAAACTGTAAAGAGCTAAGGTAGAGTTGTTTTTTTAATTTTCAATTTGTTGTCGATCCTTACCTTTATAAAATGTAATCAGTACTGAATCTGTCAAAAATGAATTAAAGAGACATAAAATGCAAATTTGAATTTTTGTTACCATATTCAAAAGCCATGATATTATTTGTTGTGCATGTTTCTAAATGCTTACTCTCAGCTCCTCTTCTTATTCATTGTGGAGAGTCACAAACAACCCCCCACCCCCACCCCAGGGTCAGGCACAATCCATGCAGCCTGCTCTGAGTAGCTTCATGATGAACCCCTCAGGCTCAGGGGCCAGGGCTTGCTAACCTGTGTGTCTTCCTTAATGCCCACCTAGCACTATGCCCCCAAAACAGCATCTATTGAAAGATAACTGTTGAGTATATGAGGAAAACAATAATACTCCAAGTAGCAAGCGCCTCTTGAGGTCAAAACTCTTAAGCTTATTTCTGACCTTCACAACTTCCTTTTTGCATTGGAAAGATGCAGGTGCTATTATTTGGATTTATAGCCAAGGTTCAGAGAAGAATGGGTCTACACACAGGAGGACTTTTTATCCATGCTGTTTTATTTGACCCAAGGTAGTTTCCCTCATATGCTATTTCATATCTCTATAGGGAGTACAAAGCACAGTGTGAAAGACAAGGCAGGATATTAACCGGACCGGGGCCTGGACCAGGTGTGAGCATTCTGTCTTCTGTCTGTCACTTTATTTATCATCCTTCTCCTGAGGACTCTGTGAGGACCCTCTGATTCTCGGTCACACCAACAGACTCTCTGCTTGAGGAGCGTGTAATGATGAAATGCTTATTAGGATTAATATGGGCCCTGAGCTAAGACATAATGGTCAGGCTTGTTTATGCTAACGTATTCCTTTCCAGGGCGCTGGTTTACCAATTTGGAGAGAGTGGCTGAGGAACTGGCCTTAAATTGGTGGGAACAGAGAATCAACCACCAATAGTGAGGAAATCACAGTGAATAGGAGGAAGAAAAGGTGTCTTACCTACTGGTCCAATGGCGCCCAGCTCTAGTCCCGAGTGTCAGCGGAGTACGGAGAGCAGAACTGCCCCAAGGGACGTGCAGAGATGGAAAAGCAAGGGCTGCTCTTGCCTGGTGGGGAAGGAAAACACAAAGAAGGCTGTTAGCAAGGTAAAGGCCAGAACAGACTTGTGCCTAAAGGGCTAAGAGGATGCAGAAGACAGAAAGAGCAATTTTTAAGGGCAAAGGGTCACTTCACAGATTACTGCAATACACTGTCACCCTAAATTGTAGGTGTGTCCTCTAAATATTTTACTTGTTGACCTCCCTTGACTGCTTAACATTTGTCCTTTGCCTTCCCAGGTGGCCATCTTATTTTGCATCGATTTCTTTTTGTATTTCTCACGATTACATTCACAGTTTCCTTGTCTATGTCTAACACTACTTTGGGTCAGAGCTGTCGCTGGTGTGTTGCTCTAGTGGAAGAAGGGCTGGTAAACAGGCCTTCTGTCAATGGTTTGCTCTTATTTCCAGCTTTCTGGGGGCTACTATCTGCAAAGAGGGTATCAGTGATGATAACTGCAAACATCAGAGTGAGCTCCTGTTACACCGAGATGAGTAAGCGAAGTCCTAAACAGACAGAGGGATAACTGGTCCCAAGGATTAAAAAGTGATCATGGAGTTCCCGTGGTGGCTCAGCGGCAGCAAACCTGACTAGCATCCATGAGGACATGGGTGCCATCCCTGGCCTCCCTCAGCGTGTTAGGGATCCGATGCCGTGAGTTATGGCATAGGTCGCAGAAGCGGCTCAGACCCTGTGTTGCTGTGACTGTGGTGTAGACCGGAAGCTGCAGCTCTGATTTGACCTCTTTCCAAGAAACTTCCGTATGCTGGGTATGGCCCTATAAAGGAAAAAAAATAAAATAAAATAAAATAAAATAAAAAGGCGATCACATTGTCCAGAAATAGTTCAGAAGCAGGGAAGTTGGCAGTTTTAAAATATTATTACAATTTTTCTTTCCCTTGAGACAGGAAAGGGATTTTACCTCGTGAGAAGCTTCAGGTGGGTCTTCCCAAAACTCTATTACGTGGCATATTGTTTGATAAATATTTGTTGATTTCATGAATGAACCTGAAGAAGTTGTTCTCAAGTACGTCAACACTGCTGCCAAGGAAGGTCTTGGGCTGGTTGCAGTCAATGAGCTTGGATAGTTGAGAAGGGTTTGTTGAGCTGGCACCAGGCTTGGGGAAAACTGTAACCAATCTGAAGTCTCTTGAAAGCACAGTGAGACTGGGGCTCATCAGGGGAACTCGGGCTACTTCTTGGATGAAGTCAAAAACCTGATATTAAACAGATTTCCTAATTTAAAGGGCAACTCTAGGGAAATTATTCCTGATGGCTTTCCTTTAACAGTGATCACCTTAAGGGCCCTCTGGACTCAGTTCCCTGTGTGGTCAGATGACCCTTTGACTTCGAAGTATACCTTTTTTGCTGTACCTACAGATGTGCAGAATCCAGATCACGATCTCCTCCTCCATAAACAAAGCAGGCTCAGGCCAAGTTCTTCATGTCCCCTGCCCTAATGCTGCTCACTGTGTAGATGTTGCAGAGCCTGGGACACTGTCACAGTGTTAGGCACTTGAGATGGGGGCATTTAATGAGAGCCTGACTGGTCCCTACTCTCTGAGAGGTGTGGAGGTGAGGCAGACAGTGAGAGGGCAGCAGGTACTGTCCACTCCACCCACAGTGCTTAGCTCACCTCCCTGCCCACCCTGCTGCCTTCTAACAAGCAATTGCCACCCAGGAATTCTATTGCACTATAGCTCCAGGCCACTGAGGTTTCACTCTTGCCAACTTGCAGCATTCCTGGCCTGGCATATCAATCAGAAAAGGGCCCTGGGAGCTAGAAGGTGTCCTTCATAAGGAGATTTGGTGCTTTCCGAAAACATCTCTGGGGTGTGCGCTTCACTTCTGCTCTGACCAAACCGATCCACGACACAGCAAGCGAAAGATGGCTTTTAACAATCGCTGTTCTGAGCAATGACAAAGATGTCACCTAGATGTATTTCAACCAGTGTGCTTGTGTCAGTTGCGTAGAACTTGGATGATGTGAGCTCACCCCTGGGAAGTGTATACTCTTCAGTTTACACCCCGGCTCTGTGAGAGGCCAGAACTCTTCAGCAGTCCAGCTCAGCAGACAATGAGGGGGCTTCCGCACCATGGCAGGAATTCCCAGATGCAGCCTAGCAGGCAGAAC
Source organism: Catagonus wagneri (assembly GCA_004024745.2). NCBI lineage: Eukaryota > Metazoa > Chordata > Mammalia > Artiodactyla > Tayassuidae > Catagonus > Catagonus wagneri. The sequence goes on along the minus strand of PVHT021183699.1, from coordinate 38,083,411 downwards.
AAAGCCTGGCAGAGTGCACAATGGGCAGGAGGGGTACTCGGCTGGCTCCACCGGAGGTAGATGGAGGAGGCAGGAGAAGAGCTGTCTGCAAAGAGCCTGAGTGGAGACTGAAGGGGTGAGAAGAGGGAAGGTCTCCAGTGGAGCCGCATCAGATGAGAAGGCATTTTGCCACTGACAGTGCAGAGTGAAAAGCCTTCACTGGCTCTGCTCTCCCCTTGAGCTTCTTGTATATTTGCACCTTTCCTCTTCCCCTTCCTTCCTCCTTTTCGCTTTACCTTCTTATCTCCTTTCTTCTGGTGGGCTTCCATTGCTTGGAATTATGAGACGTCTGGCCCAGCAAGGCTCAGACCTCCTCCTTTCTAATTCTTGGTGATGAAAGTGCTGTGGTCTTAAATCCTCGATGGTCAAATTTACAGTACCCGTAAAAGAACAGGTACAATCCAGTGATATTAATTATCAGAATAAAGTGCTCCTGGACTAAACAGTACAATCAACTAAACAGGACATCTTATCCATCGGGGACTTTATAATAAAGAGGAAAGACATGTGCACTAATATTATTATCCACACTGTCACACAAAGTGCCTATCATGGACCAGGCCCTAAGGGAGACATCTTACAAACATTGTTTCATTGTCACCCTTCTCTTTAAGACCAGCCTGATTATTTTCATTTAACAATGAGTTACTGAAGCTAAGAGATTAGAGGCAGGAAAGAACTAAAAAGACAGCCCTGAAATATTTGGAATGGAAGATTTGATTGGCAATAGAATTAAGACCAAAATTTTAATATATTTATCTGAAGCTTTGGGGATGATTGTCATAAAGAATGAGGAAATTTTGATAATAATTAAGATATAATTACAAGCCCATAAATCACATATTTTGCATGTAAAAGCTTGGTATATCTCAACCATCTCAGTGCTTAAAAAAACTATAATATAGTCCATGAGGGGAAAGCAGACAGGAGATAAGCAAGAGTCATGAAACAAAAGATCCAAAGATTGCAGTAGCTGTGGCAGACAGATGAATTTCTTCCTGTGGAATTTTCCAATATAACCGAGTGAGCCTGAGACCCATAATCGCTATTTGCCCTTGAAATTGGACTTGGGTGATTCAGAAACTTCTTACATAGTCTCCATCAGTTGTTCCTATGTTATTAATTACCCTTATTATTAATTATTATTAACCGCGATTCGGGGGATGTTACTTAACTTTCTGAGCCTTGTTTCCTCATTATGAAAAAACATAGATTAAAACAATAATGTCTCTGCAGACTTGTTGTAAGAACCCGATATGAATGGACATAAAAATCCTCAGCATAGTGGCTGGCATAGAGCACGCTGTCAATATAAATAGATGTTATTACCGAATTTTGCCTATTAATGGCTTTGCTGAGGCTAAGAGAAAGATATCTTCTCTTCCTATGTGGCAGATTCTTTCATTTTTTTTTCCAGAAAGGTAGAAGTCATACAATTCTAAGTTATATATAGCCCTAGATTTGAAACTTCCCCTCTATGAGCAAATTCACGTCAATTCCTAATATCTTACAGAAGCACTTGTTCTGTTAATTAACATCACTGACTGCATGTCTATATCCAGCCTCCTCCCACTTCCACAGGTCTGCTGTGGTTGTCCGCATATTCAGATATGAAAGTGTTTTACTGTTGTTGTTTGGTTGGTATGGAATTTCTTTTCCTTGATTCTTTTTCAAATAAAGCCTCGTGCAGGGAGCTGATCTATAAAACAGACTAACACAGATCTGCTGTCTTTGAAACGGGTGGCGTACTTTCCCTCCATTTTGATGTTTGTCTCCCCGCATTCCAGGGAAGACCCTGACTTTTTTCAGGATTTCACTGAATCCATCTTAAGAACCGCTCATTCATAGAGACTGCATCACAGCATTAGTGCTCCTCTTCCCAGGAGGTTTGTAGAAACAGTCCTGGCTTAGCGGAGGGTAGAGAGAGGAAGTGAAGAAGCATGAACTTCCATGGGGTCCCCGCAGTATCCACGTGTAATGCATGAGAATCGGGCTATACAGGACTCAAACATCAGTGCGGAACCAGAGCGTGTAATTCAGTCACCCATATGTCTCCAAATACTTTGACACTTTGATAATTTGACATCACCCCAACGGTCCAGCCATACAACCCGCCTTACCCGCCTTACCAAACATAGAGCAGATTTGCCATCACCACGCCTTTGTCCTCAAGGTTTCCTCCTCCTGGAGTAACACCCATCCTTCCATTTCTGCCTGGCTCTCTGATTCACCCCTCCTCCAAAGCCTTCTCCGGCGAGCTCCTCCCCAATTCCTGGGGCCAGAATTCATCTGTCTTGTGCATTTATTCATTTCTGCCTCCCTCTCATTCTTCGACCCCCTCACCTTCTCATCCCGCCTGGGGCCAATGTCTTACACAGAACAGACAGGGGTAACGCTCACTGCATCAAGTTGAATGGATCCTGTGTTGATCGGGTCCTGTGTCAGCCGCCTGCGTTTTTCACTTGGAATCACTTCATTAACGCTCCCTGCCATCCAGCCAGGGAAGGATCACTTCCAAAGAAAAGCCAAACCTTTTCGTTTCTAATTTCATTCTCTTTGGGTGTCAAATGAAAACTGGGCAAGATCTAATTACCCAGTTTACTCCTTCAACTGCCCTACTTTACCTCTTGAGTCTGAACTTCAGCTGGAGTCTGTGAAATTTCTTCTTTGAGACCATTTTCATTTTGGATCTCAGTGATCGTAATAAACTATTGATCATCTGCTTGTTCCTCGAAAATCGGGTTGGCTGATTTGTGTGACTCTATTCATAATCCAGCAGATTTATGAATAGAATATCTATCTATTCATAATCCAGCAGATTTTAAAAAACCCAGTATTTCCTGTGCCAATACTTTGTTTTGGATATTTCAACGCCTCTTGCCTGAGTGATTGCAGAACTGATGCAGAACTGTTGTTTTAATCATAGGCAGTGCTCATAGAAACTATTTTAGCGGGCTAAATTACATCTACAAATATTTATTGAGAAGTATATTGCATACAAGGCTGAGAAGTATATTGCATAGAAGACTGAGAAATACAAAAACAAATATCATGTTCTAATTAGGGAGACAGAACCTCTGTCCTCAAGTAGCTAATCAAGTACAAGGCAAAAAATGCTGGCACATGACTAACTAGAAACATTCTTCTGTTGTTTATATCCAGCTCTGTGTGAGGAATCTATGGCATCTTACAAAGAAACATATAATAGTGGGAGGAAAAAAGAACCCAAGAGCATGAAGGATCAGGAAAATGGAAAACAAAGTCAACTAGTGCCAAAAATGGAAGCCAGTTCATAAAACGTACCCTCTGGAAACTGCAGAAAAGCAAGCGTTATCTCTGGTGTGTGCACAAAGATAGCCCCAGTGAACGGCACAGTACCTGGCATACAGTGAATAGTCACCAAGCGAAGGATACAGCGGGCACATCTTCCATTTTAGGCTTTTTGCAGCACCTCTATTAACTACACCAAAACTATATTTGGAGAATCCAAAATTTGAAACCACCTTCTCTGGACCAGACTACTCTGAAAAATTTGAAGCTGGAGACCCTGCTGCCATAGCTTCCCTTTCAATCATAGATGAATGTGTCTTGTTTGAAGAAAGGAGCTGGAGGAATATGTATTATAGTCTTATTGCACTAGTTTAGTGGCTGTGATCTTTCTAAAGCATCTCCCTTGAATTGTGTAATTATTACATTTTATTTTGATAGCGGCTTTCTCCCATGTTTATGGCATTCATCTTTTTTTTCCTTTCCTTTTTTTTTTTTTTTTTTTTTTTTTTTTTTTTTTTTTTTTTTTTTTTTTTTTTTTTTTTTTTTTTTTTTTTTTTTTTTTTTTTTTGTCTTTTTATGGCTGCACCTGCAGCAAATGGAATTTTCCATGCTAGGGGTCGAACTGAATGTGCACCTAAAGCCTACATCACAGACAACGGCAACAATGGATTCTTAACACACTGAGCAAGGCCAGGGATGAAACCCACACCCTCAAAGAGACACTGGGTTCTGAATCCACTGAACCACAAAGGGAACTCCACATTCAGCTTTTCAACTGAAGGTACATAGAAAGTAAGCAACTGATATCCTTCACCTTTGCCAATTTCCATTTTTTTAGCTCATCAGACAATACCTTGAATGTAGCAGCCGCCTAATAAACTTTTAAAATTTTTATTTTGTTGGACATCAACAAGTGCTAACTTGAGATGGGACTCTATTATGCAAACACTGATGATGTTCTGCGAAGCCTTGTTTACATATTGATAGCTAGTAGGGTTCAGAAAGTCAGCATGAAGAAAGAAATAAGCCAACAGGTGGGTCTGTGTTTTATTCCATCAATCAGAGTTCTTTGGAAACATGATTCTAGACTTTCGTGATATCAAATTTGGAGTCCGCATAGAAGAAATTAAGACTGGAGAGTCAGGGAGTTCCCATCGTGGCTCAGCGATTAACAAAACCAACTAGGATGCATGAGGATGTGGGTTTGATCCCTGGCCTCGCTCAGTGGCTTAAGGATCCAGCAATGCCATGAGCTGTGGTGTAGGTCATAGACTCAGTTCAGATCCTACATTGCTATGGCTGTGGGGTAGGCTGGCAGCTACAGTTCTGATTCAACCCTTAGACTGGGAATTTCCATACGCCACGGGTGTGGCCCTAAAAAAAAAAAAAGACTGGCGAGTCAAGAGGAAAGGGAATGTGATGTAAAAGATGAGTACTAAGTGCTATGTGATGTTGGATGCAGACTTTGACGGAGAGTATGGATGAAGAGTAAAAGAGAAAGAAGCTTTCAAGCAGCTTTTGAGGTAAGAAGAAAGGAATAAACAGAATAATTTTTAAAGTAATAGCATGGACTATAAATGAGATCTTAAAAAAGTAGTACATTTCATTAAGCAATTTAAAGAGTGATGAGACAGTGTTTTCACCTAGCAGATGAGGAATTATTTTGGAAACAACCTACACCTGGGAAGTAAATTGTAAGTTTTTAATACCCAACTGCCCCCAAGTTAAAAACCCATACATGACTAGTGGGATTATAAATTGAATCACAGTTTTTAGAAAATAATACAGCAACATATGTCAAGAGCCTTAAAACTATTTGTACCCTTTGGTGGAATAATTACCCTAAAGCAATAATTTAAAATGGAGTCAGAATATGGAATGTTGTATACCCATTAAAATCAGGTTTTAATAAAATATGTAAAAAAATAAATATCCATATAAATATAATGACTTCAATTTTGTAGAAATATGTATGCTATATACCCACATAGACAAAAGGCTAGAAGGAAATACTCCAAATGTTAAGTTTTATTAGATTATTAGAATTACGGTTGAGGGTTTTTCTCTGACATTTTTCTTTTTCTTTGCACCCACGACATATGGATGTTCCTAGGCCAGGGATCACATTTGAGCCACAACTGTGACTTGTGCCACAGCTGTGGCAATTCTGCATCCTTAATGCACTGTGCTGGGCCAGGCATCAAACCCGTGCTGCCACAGAGACAATGCCAGGTCCTTAACCTGCTGCTCTGCAGCAGGAACTCCTTTTTCCGCTTTTTAAAATAAAATGTGTATGGTTGGGCATGGGTTTCATAATGTGACAAAAATAAACATTTTAGGGGGGAAAAAAAAAACCAGTCCATAACCTAAGCCAGTCTCCTTCACTTTGCCTAGCAAAGGATTCTGTTCAATTTCCCACCAAAGATACTTGACATGCAGACCTATCAAATAGATTTGTCACTGTCTCTTCAAAGGAGGAAATTCTGTTTCAAATTCATCCTTACCCCAAAGCAGCTAATTTGATTTTATCAGTCATCAGCAAAGACCTTACATTAAATAATTTATGCATTTTTTAGTTCCATCCCTACAGGGCAAGATTCAGCACTTAATGGAAACCATCACACCATTAGACTGTTTGAGCTCAATCTAACAGGCTGGCTTTGAGAAGGCTCAAGCCTGAAGTATTGAGTGGTCACTCAGAGCATGTTTATTTGATCTGACAGCACTAGAGAGGAATGCAGAGGTGGAAACAAGACAAAGAAATCACGATGTGCACGTACCAGCCTTGGGATAGACAGTCTGGAAAAAGATACAAGGACACGTGTGGCAAAAGCAGGTGCAAAGATGATTCTCCAGCCGATGTCCATGGATGGGACATTTTCATAAAAAATCAACAAACTGCCAGCACCAAAGTATCTCTCCTGGGCTGCCTCCTCCTGGGCATCTTCTGTCTGGAAAAGCCTTCAAGTGTCTGTTTCTCATTAAGAGTCTAACTCATCTCCAGCCTTATCTAAAAAAGCATACCTGGGCCCGCTCCTCTGTGCCTCTTCATTTTGCTTTCTTTAGGTTCCTGGCATTAGAACTGAATTTAATTTGTTCATCGTTAAAGGGCTTTTCATCACTAGCTTTCTCAGGAAGTTCTGACACTTGGTGTTTATTCTCCTGACAAGTCAGTTTTGAGGATGAATCAAATGTAGGTTGTCAGCCTCTTTGAAAACAAATCTCCTGGCAGCTAGGGGGTTGCTGCGAATGGTGTTCCAGGCCTCGTTTCAGGACCCAGTGTGAGTCGGAGACAGGTAGCAAAACGAGGAGCCATTTTATTTCTAGAAATGTCATCTCAGTTTCATGTCTGTTGGTGAAAGTAATAGCAGTAAACACACCACAGGGATGCCTTTAGAAGTACAAGGGCTCCAGGGAGTCAGGCAATGGTCTGTATTAAGAGAGATTTGCGAGAAGCTGCATAAAATACAGATGCCTGAATAAAACCTTTCTCCAGAGATGGCAAAGAGGAAAGGCTCCATGAGATTCCTTAAAAAGTTGTCCCTCTGGTTCATCTACAGCCTGAGTTTCACCCTTTTACCAGGAAGTATAACATCAAAGAGGGTGAGGATACAAGCTTCCAGTTAGAAGATAAGGTTCTGGGAATCTAACAGATAGCACGGTGATTATAGGTAGCCGTGTCCTGTATACTTGAAAGTCGTTAACAGAGGAGATCTGAAAATGTCTTCACCACAAAACAGAAATGGTAGTTATGACGGAGGTGTCAGCTAACACCACAGTGGTAATTGTTCTGCAATGTATTAAATACATCAAGTCAACACATTGTCCTCCCCGCTCTTAAATACGGTGCAAAATGTTGTATGTGAATTATATCTCAATAAATCTTGGAAAAAATTGAAGCGGGTAAAACCCAACATTGCACAGCCTTTGTCCAGCTAGAAGAGGCAAGAGGGCAGGACACAGGCTTAAGAGCAGCTCGCCCCTTTGTAAGCCTCTGTGCCAAAAGTCATGCTATATGTACAATGGGAGCTCAGGGTTAATAGATGAGAACTATTGCATTTGGAATGGATAAGCAGTGAGATCCTGCTGTATAGCCCAGGGAACTTTATCTACTCAGTTGTGATGGAACATGATGGAGGATAATGTGAGAAAAAGAAGATATATGTGTGTGTGTGTGTGTGTGCGCGCGTGTGTGTGGTGACTGGACAGTAGAAAATTGACAGAACACTGTAAATCAACTATAACGGAAAAAATAAAAGTCATTAAAATAAAATAAAAACACATCCAACATGGAGAGATAAAACAAGCATAAAACCTATTTTAATCTAGAAAGGCTCAACTTTCAGGCATCTTTCAGGTGTTTCTGAGATACAGTCCACCCAGTCCTTTCTTCAACCTGGCCACCGCTGGCAGGATGGGCGCCACCCTCCACTTTTGTGGTGCAGCCAAGGACTGTGTTTGCCTTCACTTGCTGCAGTTTCATCCAGGGCGACCAGCCCAGGGGTACACGTTTTCAGCTAATATCATGTCTTAGACATTGATTCATTCATTTGCTGGTTTGTTTAGGGCGGAGTGGGGGGATGAGTGATATCACCTTATTTCTGATATTTAAAAAGTTTTCACCCATGCCATGGATTTGGGCCCAATAAATACGTGTGTGGGGCTCCACAGGGAGCTACCCTTGTCAGTGTTGAGCATATTCAGTTACTACGGCCATGACTACAAGTGAGCAGCATGCCCTACTCACACCCCAGGGAAGAATCCTTTTTTTTTTTCCATTTAAAAATTTTATATTACAGTTGATTTACAATGTTCTGTCAATTTCTTTTCTTTTTTCTTTTTTTTGGTCTTTTGTCCTTTTAGAGCCGCACCCGTGGCATATGGAGGTTCCCAGGCTAGGGGTCTAACAAGAGCTGTGGGCAGAATAATGTTCTGTCAATTTCTGCTGTACAGTAAAGTGACCCAGTTATACATATATACACATTCTTTTTCTCACATTATCTTCCATCACAATCTTTCTCCAGTTTTGGTCTGCCTCCCACTCAATGGTCCAAGGTGGGGGCCAGGGACGTGGGGTTTCTCAAGAGTCCCAGGTGACTCTGATGTAGGCAATCTCTTTAATTCAATCCAATATCAGCAGAGTGGTTTTAAAGTCAAACAGGGGATCCCTTGTCCACAGCTCTTACTGTTTTATTCTGAGAGCACTTCTCGTGCTCTATCTTTGGTTCCTCATCCCTCCACGGCATTTTCTGCAATCTCTGTGATCCTCAAACCCCAGGAAAAACTCATTGTCTTTCCTCCCATCTGCACATGGGTATTTCTTAACCTGGGTTTCCTTTCTATTACCGTCATCACACTTGAGATTTCTTATAATAAAGGTGAGAAAATTAGGATCAGAGAGTCCTGAATTCAAAACCCAGCTCTTTTACTTTCTAGCCACGCGACTTGGGCAAGTTCCATAAACATTTCCAGCCCCCTTTTCTATAAAATGGGGAGTAACAGTATTATTTACCTCATAGGATTTAGGTGAACTATAAAAGCGTTAGTGCATGCTAATATTTGCCGAATGAATAAAAGTTTGGCAGAGTGAAGACTCCATATGCTAACTAATCATTTTCAATATTCTTGTTGTTTAATTCAATAGGCATGGATTCCACCCCTACTATGCTTATTATTGCTTCCGAATTACCCTTTAGGGGAATTTTTCATTTTCTTCCCAGACAGAAGTCTTTTTCGCCTACATTAACATTTTCACTTGCCTTAATGTCTCCCTTTTGGATCACGGTAAGTTGTTTCCATCTTCTTTTACGGCTTTTCCTTTAAAGCATTTTGTTAATATTTTTGCTTTTTTCCCTTCTTCTTCCAATTTAGCATATCCCAATTCTTGCCACAGGTGCTGGAAAGAGAACAGGAACCTTTAGTAAGCAAGTGGCTGTGACGTGTGCAAGGAACATTCTTTCCTTTCAATTAAAAGGCACTCGGCTAGGGCCTCCTTCTAATAGGGAGGTAAATCAGCCACATTTCTGAGAAACAATTAGTTCCACTTACATTTTCATTGAATTTTCACTCCCTCAGGTTCATATATGCTGTCTGCCACTTTCTTTTATGTTATCTTGTGCTTATGTAATTCTTTCCCTTTTTTTCACTGTTACCTTCTCTATTGACTTAAATTAAGCTTGGTTGGTATTTCTTTGAAAAGAAAACACAAGCTTGCTGGGTTGGGAGGTTTTTCCAAGGCCTCTCTGCTCTAGTAAAATCCTATATATGTAGGTCCTGCAAACCAACATTATTTTTGCTGTACAAACACCATGTGCATGTTCTAAGACACAAGCCCTCTGCGTAAGATCCTTTCACACATGCAAAAACAGCTGACATGTCAGCACTTCCATAGAGTGAAAACAAAAGGATCCTGGTTCAGAAAGGTCAGAGCTGTTCTACCGGGGCTGATGCATGGCTTACCTTGAAATTCATCCCCAGCATGAGCAATATGATGCTGGGAATTCCATTTTTTATATTCTGATACGTGGTCTGCTCCCAAAGATGTGCCTTAATTTTTGAATTTCTCCAATGGAATAAGTGTTAGTTTTCTATTGTTATATAAATGTACTTCCACAAACTTAATGGCTCAAAACAACAAACATTTATTATCTCACAGTTTCTGTATGTCCGGAGTTCAGGCATGGCTTAGCTGGATCTTCTGATTAGTCTCAAAAGACTTGAGCATTTTGGCTGGGGCTGTGGTCTCACCTGGGACATGAAGGTATAAGGACTTCTAAGTTGTTAGCAGAATTCACTTCCTTCCTCCAGTAGGACTGAGGGCTATTTGCTGGCTGTCAGTCAAGGATGTCATCAGCTCCAAGAGGCTGCCCACAGGTCCTTGCCACATGGGGTTCTCCAACATGGGCTCCTAACTCCATGGGGGAAGAGAAGGGGGAAGAGAAGAGGGAGAAAGAGGAAGAAGGAATTAGCTGTATGGCTAACAGAAGCCTATAAAACTCAAATGTTATATGATCCCATCAAAGTGTGTTTCAGCAGAGAGAAAATAAGGCCAGCAGATCATGCTTTTGAGCAACAACAATGGCTGTATCTGGGTTATAAGTTATGAGTCATCTTGTTTACATTTTTACATTCCCAATGTTTCCAGTAAGCATGCAATAGCTTTCATTTTAGTTTAACATTCAAAGTAATAGATGTATATATTTTAAAAAGTAAAATAGCTCCCTGAGGCTTTAAGATAAAAGCAGCAGTTTTCTGCAGCTCCCTATCTCATCCCTGAATCCCACTTCCAGAAAAAATCATTTCTTCTGGTGTTCTAAATAATATAAAGATAATACTATTACTTTCTTTCTTTCTTTTTCTTTTTTCTTTCGTTCTTTCTCTCTAGTTTTAGGTATTATCCACTGACTTTCTAGAAAGATGAAGACTTAATTCTCCTTCCCCATTTATCCCATTATATGAATATATTTCTCTTCTCTCCAAATTTCTAGTACAGTAACACATTTATGTGTGATTAAGTACATTTATTATTATTATAAATGCTGTTCATTTATAGCATATATGGTATACCAGGATTATATGATTTTTTCTAGGGAACTCTCTGTTTTTCTTAGAACTGATAATTATCTCGCTTTTCCTTATCTTTTGTTTTCTATTTACCTAGCAATAATTCCAGACTCTCTAAGAGAACTTTTTAACTTTCTCTCAGCATGGCCATGCACACCACCTAAATTGATACCTAACCCTCCCATGCTGGTTTAGAAGACCAATAGCATTCTGATCCCCGATCCTTTAAACAAGACTCATTATTCTGCCCACAGCCTTTTAGGTTTTTTTTCTCATTGTGATGTTTGAAATGTCATGATAACGTACCTTGCTCTGAGTCATTTTGTATTCATTTCGTTGAACACTAGGTGTCCCTTTCAATCTGAAAACTCATTTTACGGATCTAAGAAATTTTTCTTATTGTTTTGAAAAATTTCTCCTCTCACTTCACTCATCAACAGGGCTTTAGGGTTTTTGTTTGGTTGGTTTGACTTAGTTTTGCTTTTACTCTTACAGTGAACAACCCTGGGCATATTTCCTTGTTCTATTCGTAAAAATTTTTGTACAATAAATACTGAGATGCAAAGTAAAATTTCTACATCATAGAATGTACATATTTTCAAAGTTCATACAGGAAAGACACACTTCCAATACGGAAAAGTTTCCAATATAAATGGAAAATGTTTTCATTGCATAATTATAATACATCCACATGATAGTATCACATTTTAAAAAAATAATTCTCACAACTTCATCTTTCACACCCTCCCTTAGCCAGTTTGAGTCTCTCTTTTACGGAGGAAAGGGCAGGCAGAACCAGTTCATAATCCTAGCTCCACCACTCCCTACCTGCACAACTCTCAGTAAGACCCTCTCTGAATCTCAGTTTTTTCATGTGTAAAATAGGAATAATATCTACTTCCCAGTGCTACTGAAGAATTAAATGAGATGCTTCTAGCACAGTGCCTGGCATGCAAATAATAGTAAAAAATATTGACGCCCCTTAATGATCAATTCTATGGATTTAGAGAAAATGGAATTAGCATGTGAGCTTAGAAATGCAACTTAAATTCACATCATAGCTAAAACTGGAATCTACAATGACCCTGACCAGACCCGAGTCTACATGTCAAAAATCCAGGCATTCCTTGAAGGTCACCTAGGATCTACTCCAAACCTTATCCCAAGAGGTAGAGCCTGGACAAGTCCCTTTGAAGTAGACATCCCATTTTGTATGTCCTAGCACCTTCCTATCCCTTGGAGAGGTTTGGGGCTGCTCCTTTTTCACCCTGATGGAGCTTTGCATACTTTAGATCCAGGATAGGGACTCATGGTCAGGGAGAACAGGTTCTATTCCCAAATTCCTTTACCCTGTCTCACTATCCAATCCATCTTTTATGACTCTTCATCGTATAAAATGACAATGAACTATATGATTATTGCTTATCTGATTATATCACAACTCTTTGAGCATGTGGTATTTTAACCTGACTTTGCAAAGGTGAGTTTCCCTTCCTTTTCCTTCCTGTCCCTTTCTTCTTCTCTTCCCCTCCTTATGCTACTGAATGGCATGCGTCCCTTGTTTTGTCTCTAGCTTTCTGTCCCATTCCAGTAGCAGGGGACAAAGTGGAGAGAGTACAATGGCATCTTGCCTGTTTACTGCTCATGTCTCTGCATCTTCCCCTTGAACTTGTCACTCCCCGGAATCTCCATATGGAGTCTGGAAAAGAACCCAGCTGCACAGCCCTGCGTTACAACTTTCATTAGTGACTATTACTTATCCTCACACTGAGGGGGTCTGTCATAAAAAGGACAAACAAGAGCAACTCCTGCAGGAGTTTTAGGCAAGATCATAGATCGGGGTACACAGTGAGGATGGGGACATAGTGACGATCCAGAAGTGACTTGATCATATTCTGTGTTCCAGAATGTCTGTTTATCTGTGCTTCTTGGTATAACAAGACCAGTGGGATAACCTTACAGTTTTTACTGGGTATTTCAGAAACAAACAAACAAACAAAAAAACTTGGCAAGTAAAGCATAGCCTCAACTCAATATACTGAAAGACCTGACCTACATGATTCATCCCTTGAGAGAAAATGATTGCGTACCTCTGATGTATCAGGAATTGCATGTGGGGTCAGGCGATTTTCTCCATGGAATATTCCCCTCCCTGGCTCTCTTTCTCCATCCCAGCCATGCCTAGTTCTACTGCAGTGATAAAGATTTAAATTCTAGTTTGTTAAACCATAAAAGTTATCATTTATTGAGCATTTATAATATTCCAAACACTATGCCAAGCACTCTGTCTAGTTAAAATACATTACTTCATTTAATCCTCATTTAAACCCCGTGAGATAGGTACTTTACTTAGAAACGGAGATGCAGAAAATGGGATGTGGAAAGGTTGAGTAACATGCCCACAGACACACAAGTAGGAAAGAGTGCTTTCAGTTTATGCCTATAATGATTACCTGATTTTCCTGCCTCATAAGCACCCAGTATCAGGGATCCCATTTCTCTTCAATACTGAAATTGTAAGGATCCTCTTAATCTTAGGTATTCTCATCTCTTTCTAAATTCTGCTTGAGAGACACGTTTCTCTCAGAATCCCTATTTTTTGAGGTTTCTTCCTAGATCATTTTCCTATCCTTAAATTACTTCTCCTCCAAGCTTTCTCTTTGCTAAAGCAGAATGTTCAACTGGGTTTTGGTAATTCATGGGGAATCTTATTCTTAGCAAAAATCTTGGTAGCTCTTTATGTAGGATTTCCAGGAACTGAAGGATATTCTTTGCTAATCAGCTTCTTGACCAAAACTGGTTCTGTGCAGGTATGCATTTTTAAACAATGAACTGACAATTCAAAATGAGCTTATATCAAATCCCACAAGCGAGCATAGTTTTACACCCTGAGATCATTGTGTTGTTTGTCCCCTCTGCTTTGTTTAGAGCAAAGAGGCATTCAGAACCTCAAGCCTGGGAGGTTACCATAGGTCACCCTCACACAAAAGGACAGCACCTGAAATTCACTCTGGCCCCTCTTCATCCTTTACCTGGTTTTCAAGGTAAAGATGGAGAGAAAAGGAGGGGAAACAAATCATTGTTGATTCATTGATCTGTTTCAAGGCCTAAAAGCAGAAAGTAGGACTCCTCCCATTGCCAAGTATAAGACAGGATTAAATATGAAGCCTTAAATCTAATAAACGGTGCTTATGAGCCTATCTGTTTGTGAGGGAAAGCCTCCAGAAGGTACATGCATTGCATAGATTCTCTGAGGCAAAAAGTAAGAGAGACTATGCTATAAAGATCACATTTTTTTCCCTTGTGTATGGGTCTAGCCTAACCTACCCTCACAACCCACAAGAAAACAAAACAAAATAATAGCAACAGTTCACTTGCTAGTCCTGGCTCCATTTATCTATGGGACAGCTTGAAGACAAGGGCAAGTTTTGCCTGGTTAACCATATATATGCTACTATATTTATTACCTCTTTTACAAATCCAGTTTTGATGCACTTGTCCATCTCCATGGAGCCTGTCACTGTGTCTAATAGCCTTTGACAGTCCCAGGTCACAGGGCACCTCATTTCCAATTTTTGCATTATCCTTCCAACATGACATAGGAAGGACATCTGTAATCTTTACAAATTAGCCACCTAATAGAGTTCCAAGGTGTGTGCGTGTGCGTGTGTGTGTGTGTGCGTGTGCGTGTGTGTGTGCGTGTGTGTGAATGAAAATGATTTTCTCCCTCCAATACCATAACATCTTGGTTTAATGTTACCCATGTAGGGAAACAGGAAAGAAATTAATGGATGAATTTATTATCACAGTTATTATCAAGTAACCACAAGCCTAGGTCTGGTTTCATGACCAGTACTAAATCTATACTTGGCAGGGTTTCATCACCAATGGGAAATCTGACAAGCAGGCAGAGAAACCAATAGGATTTTTAAATGTTTTTTGAATTACCCTTTCAATATGCAAAACCCAGTTTATCTAAAACATTAAAACATAGCAAACCTTATCTTCTGAACAAACTTGTACTCATGACATTTCCCGTACACGTAGTAAATTAGTAAAGCATGCTCGAAATTTGCTTACCTTTAATAAAGATAAATTCTCCAGGGGATGGGAATGAGCTCTCCTTTTAAAATCCATTCCCAGGGTTCTTCTGGTTTGAAATGCAAACTGGGTGCCTCTCACGTTTACATGCAGCTGTTTGTGAGGGCCCCTAATCACAAAAATAAATCAAAGGAGGAAGTCCTATATCTTTATAAAGAGAGCCTTAAATTAGCATAATGTTAGACTGGTTAGGAAAGGAAAACATATTTCTCCTAATTTTCCTTTATATTTTTTTCTTTTCTTTTTCTTTTCTTTTCCCTTTTTTTTTCCCCCAGTGAAGTCTGGATGAAAGATCTCCTTACACATTAAGTGAATCCAGTAGAGAATTAGTCCGGCTGGAATGCTTGCTGGAGTTTTGATAATGAAACCACTGCTGTGGCTGCATTTTGTGGGTTTCACATTGAGTCTTCAAACTCACAACAATAAGTCATCTAAAGAAATGACTTCAGGGCTAGTCAAGCTGAAGAACCAAAGGGCCCCCAAAAGGACTGAGAACCTGAAATTTGCAGGATATAGTTGCATCAGTTGTTTATTTGCTTTTCATGTCACTTCTCCGATATAGATGCGACAGGAATTGTTTTCCATGATTTACAAGGGAGAAAACTGGCTGAAAGGGCATAAGTGGCTTGCTCCAGACCAACTCTACCAGTGGTGACAGAATCACAGTTAGGGCCTTGGTCTCTCATCACAGATGTTTCAAACACCCAGGGGAGGTCTTTGTAATCCAACAAAAAGGAACAACCGTCTGTCTAGGGCATCTTGGTATCACCAGCTTGTAGTCTGGAACAAGTGCTCAGAAAACAGTTGCTAAATAAATGAAAGCAGCAGCAACTTGCAAAGAGAAGAATAAAGCAGTTATGGCCATGGTATGCCACATTCTTAAGTCTCTCCTCCACTGAAGGCAGTCTAACTCATCGTCACTCACATGGCCGGTTTAAGGAAAGCATAACCGGCCTGGTGTGTTGTGGACTTTGTCATAAGACACAGGCCTGCTGTTTCTAAACTTTCTTCCAAAGACCAGTTCTCAGACTTCAGGCGCTCACTCATGTGTGAGTGAATGCGAACCAACAGTGACATTGACACGGACCCAGCTGGAAGCTGTAATACTCATCAGCAGTTACTTCCAACAACATTTGCATTCAGCCAGACAGAAGTGCTAAAACACATTTGTACCTAAGTGACTGTAGGTCCGTCAGTTAAACATCAACAGGAAGTATCAGATAGGGATTAACATATTACAAACTCTAAGCAAAAAATCTCAGATTTCATGAGACTTCAAGATGGGAAAGGCAACAGCTATTCTCTGTTCTTCTTTGTAGCTCAAGTATATGTAATATGTGATGCCATTTCTTGAAAGGACCTCATGTCAAATTCTTCTAGAAACTGAACTCTGTGCAGTAGTCACTGTGATTGGCTGGAATTTTCAGTTTTAACATAGTTCATGTGTCAGGATGGAAGTTTGAAATTCTTTACCTGACACTGGTTCCATTTTCATTACTAGTATATTACTAACCCCATGACCTAAGGGTCATGCTATTAGGTAATGAACCATACGTAAAGGTGTGTTGAACAAATAAAGAAAGGTAACCTGGGATGAACTATTCCTGCATTTAAATACAAACTGAAACAATCCATTCCTTTTTCCAATCTCCAGTCCACAGTCAATTTTTTTTTTATAAGTGACTTGTAACAAAGATTATTTTAAATAAGCATGTTCTTGATCAACAGTCGAAAGCTTTGGCTGCACCACCCATGCATGCTCCAGCCCCAAATTCCAGGCATGAGCTAAGAATAAAATAACTCCCATACAAAACTCTCTCTTGCCCACCATTAGAATTTTAAGTCCCAGGCGAAGACCAGGTCTCTAGCTGAGTACAAATTTCAGTGGGATTTGGAAAAATCCTTTAAATAGACTTTTATTGGTTTTTAAGAACAGAGTTATTTTGTGTTAATAATGGGCATACATTAGGCTTTAGATAATTGCTTTATGTAACTTAGAGTTTTGGCTTTCAGCTAAATAAACACTCTATGTGTTCACAGGTGTATTGTCCTCAAGGGCACTCCGCTTTTAAGGGTGGCAGCTGTTGCCAAGGTGTTGCTGATACAGCGCTGGGGATAATTTATTGGAAACAGGTGCTAGCCCATGATGAAGATAGACAGGAAACTAAAGCAGACAACATGTTCAACCACCATTAAAAAAGTTCAGGTTCAGAGAGACAATGTGTCTGAGATGTTTGGGAGATGTTGCCAGCATCCCAGTGCACGTTTAAAAGCTCCTGCGGATCAGCATAAGGAAGAAATTGTACATGAATTTCAAGCAGCCCAGCCTAATGAGTGCCTGATGCTATGCTGCCAGATTTAATTGATTACACAAAAAAAAATTTAGTTTGTGTAAGGCTAGCAAAAAATTATGAAATACTTTCCTAAACTAATTGTTAAAAATTACTTTCAAATGAGGTAATAACTGTTGGTTTTCAATGATCTGGACAGTGGATTAGGCTATAATGTGTTTTCTTTATGCTCAGAGTATTTGCTTTGGAATCTGTCTGTGGCTGCTTCGGTGCTGGGAAGAGGCTGGGATTCATGTCCACGGGGCATTGGCACAGGTTAGGGCAAAGAAGCCGGAGACAGGATTTAGAACCAGGAGATAGGGATGCTCACCTCTTTCTTTGGATGTTATTCTGCTGTGGAGCTGGTCACAGGCCTGGGATGGCCACCACATTCCGTGTCTTCTAGACCCCTGGATGAGGGAGAATGCCTGGGACTCTCTTCACTCTAGGAGTGAGCCCTCAGGACCCGGGTTTACCTCTTACAAATCAGTAAAAAGAGAAGACACCCCCCCACCCCCCCCACCCCCGTGAAGAGGCATTTGTATATTTTCCCAACTAATCTCGTCTAAACGGCGTGCTACAGAAGACACATGTGCAATAAATATGCATACTAAATACAGCTGAAAAAGAAGTCGTTAAGCGTGCGTGCACAGTTTTTCAACCTCAAAAGCCTAAATATCTTAGCCATTTACATGTTTAAAAAATACCCACAGGCATTAGACCACATTATGGACTAATAGCCTGCCAAATTTCATTTTTTGGAAAAGAATCTATGTTTGAGTTACAACACACGAGTGTAAAAAAAGCAACTGAAACAACAAAATTTGGTTAAAAACATTTCTTGACCCCCAGGCTCAGACCCTGTGTGCCAAAAATGTTGACAAAAATTTATACCAACACCAGCGGGCATGCACAGTTTAATATCTGCTTTATGTGAAAAATCATTGACAATTTAATGCTTGCATTAATTTGAAAGAATTTTATGCAGTAGGTAGAAACTTTTACATTACCATTCCTAATCTCTACCAGCCGTCATGTTCACTTCTCAAAGAGAAAGTGACTGACAGGGCTGAAAAAAAAAACCCAAATCTGCTGAAGGGGCCGTGCAGTTGCTTTTATCACCCTTCCAACAGCCCCATCCTGACCTGAAATGCAGGAATTTGGTTTGCATGCTGCTCAGAGCCTTGAACTGAGGTTTAGCATAGGAAAGCAAATAGCTGATGTAAAAATAAACCTTTATTTAAAAAAAAAACTTTATAAGGCCCCTTTATTTAGAGGGAGAGTCACTCAAATAAATACACCGTTAACAAACTTCTATAATGAATAATAATATATACTGTAGCAAGTGATGAAATGGAATCCCACAAAACAAGTGCTGAAATCCAATGATTGATTATCAAACCTATAGGATAAATAAACCTTCTCCAATTAATAGCTAGTCTTGGGGATGAGTTTCTAGAGAAATACCCCACACGGAAAAGCACCAGTTGCAGAGAGTTACATTCTGAACTCAGCTGGACTGGGCTGGAACACAACATTCTTTCCAGTGTCGTTATGAACTTGGGGGTCATAGTGAGATGAGTCCAACTTACTGATGGAGAAAAATGTTTTCTCCATCTGAGCTAATGAATTATCCTGGCCATTTGGGACCCATGTGTCTAAGTATCAGAAGAAGCTATTTTTAATTTATGAAAAAGGGAATTGAGAATCAACCTGGTTTCCTTGAATGTGCTTCTTGCCAACAAGCCAATGAAAGTGCCCATTCAGAGATTTTTATTCTCTAGCTTTGCTTTTCTAACTCTGCATCCTTATTCTCCTTTCCTATTTGATGCAGATAGCCCAGTCAAAAGTTTCTGATTGATTTTGGAAGGAAGCTGTCATCATGTTTTGTAAATGGCCACACTCTGATGTCTCAGTGGCAGAATTATGGGGAATAAAAGCTAACGTGAAATCACAGATGGCCAGCTGTGCTCCTACAATCTCCCTTCACATCATTTAGAAGGGTCTTCATTTCGAAAAAATGGAAGAAATATCTACACAGGGGTTGCATGAATTCTGCTTCGTGACTATGCTTTATCCCTGATCTTGAAATAGGAAAGTTCCCCCTGAAATGACCACATGTATTTAAGCTACAACTATGGACATCAGCAAGAATAAATATTACATATCTACTGGTCCATTTGATCAACCATCCATCCATCTATCCATCCCTCCATCCATTCATCCTAATTATGTCCTGTTTGCTCAGTTTCTTCTTAGAAGGATAGCCTTAAGTCTGTTCTCTTCTGGGGTGGTGTGTTAGGCATGTCTTTTTATTTACAGCTCATCAGGGAGTGCACCTTTATATGCAAACTAACAAATAGGAAGCCTATACCTCAATCACTTCTCACCAGGAGGCCACTATCCTCCTGCCCTAATCACCTCAGGGCCAGGTACCAGACAACTAAGGACAATCCCAGTGCCTAAAAGCTCACAAAATTGTTCAAACTAGACAATCCAAAACCCATTTAGCTTCGTTACCCTGCTTGACCCATTCCTTCCCAAAGAAACACCAATAGAGTTTTTTGCCAACTGTTTCCCCTCATGCCCTCGCCCTTCTGACTGATCCTGGTGTTTCTATGTGGCCCTACATGGAATGGCATGTTCTCCTCTCTTGGGAACTATAAGTAACAGATGATCTTTTCAAAGGCAGTTGTCTCCTGATCTGTTTGCTTCATCACACCATAATAGCAACAATAAAAACCTACATTTCCAAACAGGTAGAATAAATAAACATAGCTTCCTTCAGGGCCTCAAAGCAGTTCTGGTAGAATGGAACTACCCCTGAAATCAGAGATCAAGAAACATAGACCTGGCTACATCATATACACAGATGGCTGGTTTGGGCCAAGCCATTCGACCTTGCCAAGGTTCAGTTTGTACTTTCTTTTTTTTTTTGTCTTTTTGCCTTTTATGTAGAGCCGCTCCCGCGGCATATGGAGGTTCCCAGGCTCGGGATCTAACAGGAGCTGTAGATGCCGGCCTTCGCCACAGCCACAGCAACGCGGGATCCGAGCCGCGTCTGCAACCTACACCACAGCTCACGGCAACGCCGGATCCTTAACCCGCTGAGCAAGGCCAGGGATCGAACCCACAACCTCACGGTTCCTAGTCGGATTCGTTAACCACTGAGCCACGAAGGGAACTCCTCAGTTTGTACTTTCAACAACATTGAAAAATCTCATTTTGCTGGATTTTATAAAGATCACACAGGTTTGCATAAACGAGTCTCAAGCATGTGTTAGGAACAGGAATGAATCTGATATTATTCTCTTAAGTATCTTGTCCTTTCTGGCTCAAGTTTTATAAACCCGGCCCCCCCCCGACACTCTTCTTGTGCATCGCCCCAACCTGCTGGCAGGGACCACAAAGAGACCCACGCTCCTGCTCTGGATGAGCGATAGTGTTGAGAGTGGTGGCTGAGAGCACAGAAAGTTCAGTCAGATTTCTTGGGGGATTCACACCCCATGACTAGTGGTCGTTGGAAAGCTACTATGCTTCTCTGTGCCTTGGTTTCCTGATCTGTAAAGGGAAGATAATTCCTTACTTGAAAGGTTTATTTTAAAGATAAATTGAGTAACACATTTAGAAAATAGTGGGTGTTCCTTGAGTATGAGTAAGTAGAAATAGGAGCAGGTATGGGGTAGTAATATTACTACAGGTAGGAGTTCCCGTCGTGGCTCAGTGGTTAATGAATCTGAGTAGGAACCATGAGGTTGCGGGTTCGATCCCTGGCCTTGCTCAGTGGGTAAGAATCCGGCGTTGCCGTGAGCTGTGGTGAAGGTTGCAGACGCAGCTCAGATCCCGCGCTGCTGTGGCTGTGGCGAAGGCCGGCAGCTACAGCTCCTGTTAGACCCCTAGCCTGGGAACCTCCATATGCCGTGGGTGCGGCCTTAATACAGGCAGAAGTACTAGCATGTCCAGTACATCTTGAGGCACCATCATAATATGTTCCTCTTACTGCTAAGATGCAATTTCACAGGTCAGCTGCCTTCTAGGGAAGGAGGCAGCTGGTTTAACCAGGCAACTTTCGACACAGACATGACACACCTCCCAGCTAAATCTAGAATTCAAAGGTTATATGTTGATAGAATTTCATAACAATTTTTACTGTTATGAATAAGATTTAAAAAACCAGTATCAAGTCCTGCAGGTTTATGAAATGACTACTGGAACATCTGAACAGGTTTTTAAAAACCTGATATTTGAGCTGATTTTAACTGAGGCCTGAGCCAGACCGTGTCCTTCCATTCAGTTATGAAAGCTGAGCTTCTCTCTTGCTCAATGTTCAATTCTTTTTCCCTTCAAGAAACTTTGTCTTAGACTATAAAACTCCTAGAGGAAAACACTGAACACTCTCTGACATAAATCGTTGCAATATCTTTTGATCCACCTCCTAAAGTAATGAAAATAAAAACAAAAATAAACAAATGGGACCTAATCAAACTTAAAAGCTTCTGCACAGCAAAGGAAACCATAAAAAAAGAAAAGACAATCCACAGAATGGGAGAAAAGTTTTGCAAATGAAGCAACCAACAAGGAATTAAACTCCAAAATATACAAACATCTCATGTAGCTTTATATCAAAAAACAGACAATCCAGTGAAAAAATGGTCAGAAGATCTAAACAGTTCTCCAGAGAAGACAGACAGATGACCAAAAAGCACAAGAAAAGATGTTTCACTAGTTATTAGAGAAATGCAAATTAAAACTATAATGAAGTATCATCAAAAAGTCTACAAACAATTCTGGAGAGGGTGTGGAGAAAAAGGAACCTTCCTAAGCTGTTGGTGAGAATGTAAATCGGCACAACTACTATGGAGAAAATTATGGAGATTCCTTAAAAAACTAAAAACATAACTACCATCTGACCCAGAAATCCCACTCCTGGGAATCTATCCAGAGAAAACCTTAATTTGAAAAGATACATGCACCCCAGTGGTCACTGCAGCACTATTTACAACAGCCAAGACATGGAAGCAGCCTAAATGTCCATCAACAGAGGAATGGATAAAGATGATGTGGCACATATATGTATATGGAATATTACACAGTCATAAAATAGAATCAAATGATGTCATTTGCAGCAAACATGGATGGACCTAGAGATTATCATATTAAGTGAAGTAAATCAGATGGTGAAAGGCAAACATCATATGATATCACTTATATGTGGAAGCTAATAAAAATGATACAAAAGAACTTATTTATAAAACAGAAATAAACTCTCAGATTTTGACATCAGACTTATGGTTACCAAAGGGGAAACCCTGGGGAGGAGGCTAAATTGGAAGGATGGTATTAACACATACACATTACTGTGCATAAAATAAAATAACTAACAAGGACCATGGGTATAGCTCAGGGAGGTCTAGTCAATGTTCTGTGATAACCTATACGGGGGCGGGGGAATAATGGACATATGTATATGTGTAGCTGATTCACTCTGCTATAAACCTGAAGCTAATACGACATTGTAAATCAACTACATACAAATTAAAAAAAAAAAAACCTTTCTGCTGGGTGCATAATTCTCATAAATACTGGAATAATAACCAATAGATAAATGACTGAAATGTATAAACACTGATGCAGAAGGAAGCACATGGGTTCCAGAGTTCATGTGACCTGCATTTGAATTTAAATGCTATACTTTCGCACAGTGTTTGCCTTCCCTGAGCCTTGTCTGCACATCAATAGAAAAACAAGGGCAAATTGAGCTTGCAAGGCTATAAACCCTGGCTGCATAAAAACAGCACTCATGACAGTCGATGCTCATGGAGCACTTACCACTAGGCTGGCACTGTATGAATTCATTCTCGCCCAGGAACAGCCCTAAGGTGGTTACTGTTATTATCATCACAGTTTATAGCTGAAAGTCCTGAGGCATAGAGAGGTAGGGTAATAACTGCAATCGAGATTTGAACCCGAGCCTGGTCTGGAGCCCGGGTCCTTATCTACTCAATTTTGTGCTCTCCCAGGAATATGCCCTCAGAGTGGTCAAAGCACATTTTTCTTGATTTCAAGTTGCTTTGGTGCCCCTGGGACAAGGACTCTGAAGACCCCTCCCATCCCCTCCCCACGACCTTTTCCTCTCATGGCTTCACTGCCACCCACCCTCGCTGCTAAGCCCCATCTGTTACCAGCTCGTTTCTCTGAAAACACAACACTCCCTCCACTTCCAAATTCAGGCGTCAGGAGCTAGTAGAAATGGGGGAGTCCGAAAGGCCAGGGAGGGGGCCGGCTGCCTAGAGGAGGGGCCCAGGGAAACTTGGAAGCAAGGCCAGAATGAGTCAATCAGTCAGCAAGTATTTATTTAGTGCTAGGCAGCTTGGGGGATACAAGAAGTTATAAGACGCCATCCGGTCCCTGGCTGGATTTCTGGCCAGGTTCCCCGAATAAGAACCAGGCCTGGAGCTGGGGCCTGCCCAGCCTGTGGAAGGCTGCCATGGCTTATGAGGCCCGCTGCTCTACGGAGCAGCCCCCAGTGGTGGTAAGAGCAGGAGCTGGGAACAGTGGGCTGAGAAGTCCTTGTCCCTGCAAGGCCACACACTGGGGGCGAGTCATCTCCCCATCCTGGACCTACGGTCCACAAATGTAAAAAGGGAATAATACCAGTACCTGCCCAGTCAGGTGAGGCCAGGAATGGGTAAATGGATGCATGGAAAGTGTTTAACCCAGTGCTGGGCACACAGTACGCTCAACACATGCGGCTTCCTACTAGGAGCTATGGATTGCACTAGGCAGTAAGAGGAGGTGTTCTGGAAGCCCGCTCGGCCCTGCCTCACACCCCCGGTCACTGCTGTGACAGCCGCCTGACCCAGGTGTACCTGACAGTGCTTCCTTCACATTCTGCCCGGGGGTGCCCCTGACAAGGTGTGGTTGCTCGGGGAGCTCCTGAGAACACCCTCTGTGGCCCTGGCGGTGGGAGACACTTAACACCTTTAGGGGCCCTTGACCAGCCAGCAGAGCGGGTGGACAAACACTCCCCATTCTGTCCCTCAGGTGGACGACCCTGAGGTGCATCCCACATGGCAACTCCAAGGGTCTGGCTGGACGGGACGAAGCCCCGTCACAGAGGCAGCTCGGACACACCCTCACATGCTGTTAGGGAGAATGGCCCTTCTTGCATCTGTCTGGCAGGGAGCTCGGGCACTGCCTCCCTTCCCCTAGTGAACAAGTTCAAATTATTGAGTATCTCTGTGACTCAAGACCTGGTTAGCTTCTTTGGTTGCCCTCTTGGAGCTCTGTTACTTTTCTTAAAATCATTGACCTCAGCTCATAATTGTACTTTCCTGTGTCCCGTAATTGGCCATCTTTCCAACTAAATCTTAAGTTCTGCTTTTGCTCACCATCAAATCCCCAGGGCCTTGCATGGTGCTCTCCGGCGTGGTATAATCTACTTAGCGAACGAATGCGTGTCTCCTAGTTCCTTCCCTACTCTTGAAAACTTAGGCCCCAAACAGAGAATAAGGATTCCCAACTGTATAAACCACGCTGCTTCTTTATCCTCCTAATTAAAATCAAACCCAAAGCACCAACTTCTTCTCTTTCCAGTTCCTCTGTTCAGTTGTATGTGCCCTCGTGGTGTCCATGGTTTCCATTATGTTCTGAGTTTCCTGTTGGGCACCTCTAGGGTCTGCCTGTCCTCAGGTAGCCTGATGAAGCCGGTGGGCTTTCTCAGTAGCTTCAGATACGGAGCTAATCCACTGCTCAGTTGTCAGAGCCTGAAGAAACTTTAATTACAGAAAACATGAGTATCACAGAAGATGTTTCTAAGCTTTTCAAACTACAGATCTCATCCAGAAAATTTCAAAAAGGTTGTCCACGTGGCATATGCCATGTTATATAACCCATGCCCAACACCATTGCTCATGTTCACAGACACTCCAGAAAAAATGTTCAGGACATTTTCCCCCCAAAGTATCTGGAGTTCTTATGGAAAATCTTCTCAAAATGTTCATGTTTATGCCCAAATTCAACACGTGAACCTTTTGCTTTGCTTTCCCCTTCAAACACCCATGTGGGAATAGGATCTTATGCTATCTGAAGATTCCTTGAGTCATTGGGCTGCCCCATGTCAGGTGGTAATCACCACTTTAAAACATCAGGATTAGTGCAGTAAAAAAGATTTATGAATATTAATTCATTTTATTGCGGGTCATAATGTGAGCTGGAGAACAAACAGAGTAGGGTTTCACTCCAATGTTTTACTGCAAACAAGAATGGGGTTGCGTGTTGTGGAAAATATTAGTTGGAGATGCTGGTTTGAAAACCAATTTGTTTAGAAGGCTTTGGCTACAACTTGCCAGACACCCTGAATTTGTGGAGAGTCTGTTCTGGAGAGTAAGGACCATAAATTTTATAGCTGTCATGTTTTTCATAATTGGAAGCATTATCCAAAGAAGTTTTTAAAATATATTCTTAAAATGCAAACCACACAACACTGAAGTTGCTGGGATTAAGAGAAAGGATGAGCCTTTCTCGGCCTTTCTAGAGTTGTAGTTTAAAAGACTGAGCTGTCTTGCTGGCTGGTCACTGCTCTAAAGCCAGCGAGCCCTGAAATAGTACTTTTGGAAGTCGCTGGAGTGTCACATCCAATGGTCTCCTCCTCACCATCTTTGCGGTATTGGACATCCCGGATGCTTCTTTTCCCTGCCTTGCTTCTATGCGCATCAGCAAGGAATATCCTGCAAAGCTGTGCAACCACAATTAAGGGGACAGATTCTGGATTCAGCCAGGTTATCAGGGTTCAGAATGCAGCTCCATCCTTTACTGGTGATGTGACTTTTGACAAGTTTATTAACCTAGTGTCCTCATCTGTAAAGTGTGTGTGTGTGGGGGGGTAACAAGAGCACTCAAGAAGAGTGAATGATCCAGTGTTTATAAAGTACTCAGAACAGTACCCGATACACAGTAACTGCTCCATTAAGAGTCTCACTGTTTAACTGATGACATTACAGGGTCAAGAGTAAGTCTGACCTCTCTGCCTGATAACTTTGTCTGTGGTGTAATTTTGAGGGGAAATCTTTCATTTTGATACCAGAGCCATCAATTCATCTCTTTAGGGTTTATGTGTTGGAGTCTGGATTAAGAAGCTTCTCCTATCCCAAGGGTGTAAAGATTTTGTCTACATTTCCTTCATTAAATCTATACTTTTAACTTTCAGTTTAGTTCTTACTCTACACAGTTTATTTGATTTGAGGTAATGATTTAATTTAAAATTTCTATAGAGTAGGGAATTTTTCCCATTCTATTTACTGAATAATCAGTCCTTTTTCCCACTCTCCTGTGATGTTTCTTCTGTGACATGCCAGGTCTCAGAGGCATCAGGAGTCAATGGAGTGCTTGAATCTGCCCCCTTAGTCTCCTGTCCTGCTCCTATTTTATTGCCTACTGTCTTAATTACTATTGCTGTTTTGATATGTCTTAATATCTGGCAAGAAGAATCTCCCTATCCTTCTATTTCAAAATATTCTTTGCCATCCATGAACTTTTATTCAGCCGTATATATTTCAGAACACATTTCTAGAAAAAAAAATCATACCTGATTTTTTTAATTGGAATTGCATTTATTTTTAGCTTAATTCAGGGTATACTGACTGACATCATTTCAATGTTAAATTGACCCAAACCTTAGGCAGAATACTGATTCAGGTCATCTTTCATGTTTTATAATAAAATTTAAAATTTTCCACAAAGGTCCTGTGCAATCGTAATTAAATTAACTATTAACTAAATTCAGACTTTTAGTTACTGTTGTAAATGTTATTTTCTTATCATACTTTCTATTAGGAATTTGCTTTAGTACGTGCCTACCACTGGTTTTTATAACTTAATCTTGTTTCGGGCAAACTTGCTTCACTCCTACAAATTCTAATAGTTTTCTCCTGATTCTCGTGTATTACTATTAATGAATATTTTATCTTGTCCTTTCCAATTCAATATTTTTGCTATTTACTTTATTATCTTTTTGCTTTTCCAAATATTAGGAATAGCAGTTGTTACAGTAGTTAACTTTTATTGTTTCTGATCTTAAAAAAATGCTTATAAAATTTCTTTATGAAAATGATACTTTCAATGGATTTGGGGTGATAAATTTTATTAGATTATTTCTAGTTTTCTAAGAATGTTTTCTTTCAGAGGTGCATGTTGATTTTTTTCATCTGCTTTCCCTAATTCTATTGTGACCCTGAGTCTTTTAACCTATTCTTTCTTTTTATTTTTGCTTTTTATGGCTGCACCCGTGGCATATGGAGGTTCCCAGGCTAGGGGTCTAATAGGAGCTGTAGCCTCCGGTCTACACCACAGCCACAGCAATGTGGGATCCAAGCCACATCTGCGACCTACACCACAGCTCATGGCAACGCAGGATCGATAACCCACTGAGCAAGGCCAGGGATTGAACCCGCAACCTCATGGTTCCTAGTCAGATTCGTTAACTGCTACACCACGACAGGAACTCCCTTTTAACCTATTTTTTAAGGTGAATTATATTGCTAGTTTTTATGTTCGGCCATCTTTGAATCATTTTAATATACTCTTGGAAATAAACAGGTAATATTTAAGACTTTTAAAAGTCAGTTCAGAAGTTAAATTGAATTATGTATTTTTTGCCTTGAACTCTTTTCTTTCTTTTTTTTTGTCTTTTGTTTTTTTTAAGGCCCTACCCAGGCTAGGGATCTAATCTGAGCTATAGCTGTCAGCCTATACCACAGCCATAGCAACTCAGCCTATATCACAGATGTACACCACAGCTCACAGCAATGCCAGATCTTTAACCCACTGAGCAAGGCCAGGGATCATACCCGCAACCTCATGGTTCACGGTCGGATTTGTTTCCGCTGCACCATGACGAGAACTCCTTGTCTTGAAATCTTTTCATTTGGTTTAGCTATTAAAATTATACTAGCCTCGTGAAATGAGCCACCCAGACTGCCCACATTTTCAACTTTCTAAGACAAAGTGTCTAAGTTAGGAATTGCGTATTCCTTACCTCAACTGTAAAACCTTTTATATATGCCATTTATCTTTATACTGACATTTTTCTTGTTTCTTTGAATTTACTCTGTTGTCCTTTTTCTCCCATCTTTAGATGATCACTTAGCTTATTTATTTTTCAATCTTCTTTATTTTCAGAATGTATTCAGAGCTATAAATTGCACTCTAGGAACCAAGTTCACAACATCCAGCAAATGCTGACATGTATTACTTTCATTGTCTTTAAACTGTAGAATTTTCCCTTTTGTTTTCTAGTTTCCCCAAGTTTTACCTGATAGTAGATTTTTAAATTTTTTTCTTAGATTATAAACACATTGATTTTTATATTTAGCTAACTCAGATTTATTAATTGTAAATTTTATTATATTGAAGTTAGAGAATATGGTCTGATATTGAGCCATAGAAACATATTGATTTTTTTTTCCTTTCTCTTTCTTTTTTTTTAATGGCCACACCTATGGCATGTGGAAGTTCCCAGGCCAAGGACTGAATCAAAGTCACAGCTGCAGGATCACTGGATCTTTTAACCCACTGCAACAGGCCAGGGATGGAATCTGTACCTCTGCAACAACCTGAACTGCTGCAATTGGATTCCGTTTTTTGTTGTTGTTGTTGTCTCTTTTGTTGTTTTAGCGCTGCACCGCAGCAAGTGGAGGTTCCCAGGCTAGGAGTCTAATCAGAGCTACAGCCGCCAGCCTAGGCCACAGCCATAGCAAAGCGGGATCCAAGCTGCATCTGCAACCTACACCACAGCTCACGGCAATGACGGATCCTAAACCCACTGAGTGAGGACAGGGATTGAACCCGCAACCTCATGGTTCCTAGTAGGATTCGTTTCTGCTGAGCCATGAAGGGAACTCCTTTTTTTCTTTTTTTAAATTTTTATGGTCATACCTATGGCACAGGTAAATTCCTGGGCCAGGGATCGAATCAGAGCTGCAACTGTGGCCTATGCTACAGGTCGCAGGAATGCAGGATCCTTAACCCACTGAGCAAGGCCAGGGATCAAACCCACATCCTTACAGAGACAACGTTGGGTCCTTAACCTGCTGAGCCACAACAGGAACTCGGGCAGTCAGATTCTTAATCCACTGAGCCATGGCAGTAACTCCTGCTCCACACTTCTTAAGCCTCATACTTTCACTTATTTTTTTAAACAATGCTTAAAGTTATAAATATTTATATACTTTCCTTTTACAAGTGTCTGGTCTCCTGTCACCTACTTTAGTGTCTCTCAAGTCCCATTTTATATCACCCCTATAGGGAACTGCAACTAAAGAATTTTATTGATTTTGAATTACACAATATTTCCCTTCAGACTCATCTAAGTCCATGGGAGAAAATATCTTCTCTTTAAAGTTGCTTTATAGTTTAATCACACATTATACTGATTAATAAAATTTGCTATGAGACTAAGTAAGAAAATTAGTATAAATTGTTTGCAACAACTTCTGGATTCCAGTAAGTATTCTTAAAATGGCTTATTAGTATCAAGCAATTTGTACACTATTTAAAGGAATGTCATGACCCAGGTGCCCCAGTGGATTAAACAAATGGTGGAATCTCTATACCGAGGGATAATATTCAGCAATAACAGGATGAACTATTGACATATACTACAACTTGAATGAATCTCCAGAGAATTATGCTAAATGAAAAAAGTCAATCTCAATGGGTAGTATATTGTGTGACTTCATTTATATAAAATTCACGAAATGACAAAATTAGAGAAATGGAGAAAGGATTAGCAGTTGCCAGAGATTAAGGCACAGCTGACAGTAAAATCTTGGGTGTATCTAGAAAAGGGCAGCAGAAGTGATCTTTGCAGTGATACAGATGTTCTGCATCTTGACTGTCTCAAGGTCAGTACCCTGGTTGTGACCCTGTACTACAGTTTTGTAAGATGTTACCCTGGGGGGAGACTGGACAAAGGGTAGAAGGGACCTCTTTGTATTATTTCTTGCATCTACCTGTGAATCTACAGTCATTTACAAACAAAAATCTGAAAACAACAACAAATGCAGAAGTTCTCATTGTGGCTCAGCAGGTTAAAAACCTGATCCAGTGTCCATGAGGATGCAGGCTTGATCCCTGACCTTGCTCAGTGGATTAAGGATCCGTCATGGCTGTGGCTGTGGTACAGGCCAGCAGCTGCAGCTCTGATAGGACCCCTAGCCCAGGAACTTCCATATGCCTGAGTGAGGCCATAAAAATAAAAAAATTGAAAAATAAAAAAAAACAACAACAAATGCAAAAACAGCCATTTCTCATCAGATAGAATTTAACTAAAATTGTACTTGGCTTTGTTTTACTACGGAATTTACCTGAACTAAATTGGTTGGTGAAGACATCTGGTTTCACCCAGACTTGCTGTATTTCCCTCACTATGCTTTTCAAGAAAGAGTTACTCAGGCATTTTCATCCTGCCCCATTCAAAAGGCCTAGTTAGACCTCCTGACTCAGTTCTCAGAGCCTTATTCCCTTAGTCATTTACACTGGAGGGCAGTCTGGATGAGACCAACAGCCTACAATGACTCAGTCTAACCCATTTAAACTAAGGGAATTAAGGAAATAGACACATCCAATTTCATCAATTTGAAATGGTGAAGGAGTCATACCATCCTCAACAGAGATGAAATACAAGAAATAGAGGAGAAATACCATTTTAACCAACCAAGAAAATGAAAGGCCAGTAACATCAAGAGAAAATGTAAAAAATAGTAAACCCATTAAAAACTGATTTGGTGAAATGTTTTTGTCTGAGGCTCATTACTGGAAAGGAGAATCTTCAGGACTATTAATACAGAACAGCCATTCATGACTGGAAAGTGAGCTGCAAAAAATGCATTGAATCTTCCTTGAATTCCTAATTGGCCTGCCTCCTGCAGTTAGCTTTGTCATGAGGTCATGGACCTCATACCACTTTTTGATTGTTTCAAACTCTTTTTTTTTTTTCTGCCTTTTTAGGGTCGTACCCACAGCATATGGTGGTTCCCAGGCTAGGGGTCCAGTCAGAGCCACAGCTGGCGGCCTGCACCACAGCCACAGCAACGCGGGATCCAAGCCACATCTGCAACCTACACCACAGCTCACGGCAACGCTGGATCCTTAACCCACTGAGTGAGGCCAGGGATCGAACCCGTGTCCTCCGGGATACTGGTCGGGTTGGTTACCGCTGAGCCACAAAGGGAACCCTCTCAAATGCATTTTTTTATTGTGTGAGACTTATTTCATGTGGGTTTTTTTAATTGATATCTTGCTCCTAGGCAACGGGCCATTTATGGGTCACTGGCATGCCTGAGTGTCTGGCCTTTACATACATGATCACACAGCACTCTTGGCATGAACACAATCGGCTGTGAGATCTAGTGGCTATATTTTCTTTCTTTTATTTCCCTTTTTTTTCTTTTTTTTGGCTTGTAAGGTCGCACCCACTGCATATGGAGGTTCCCAGGCTAGAGGTTGAATCAGAGCTACAGCTGCCGGCCTACACGACAGACACAGCAACGCAGAATCTGAGCTGCATCTGCGCCCTACACCACAGCTCCCAGCAATGCCGGATCCTTAATCCACTGAGAGAGGCCAGGGATCAAACCTGCAACCTCATGGTTCCCAGCTGGATTCGTTTCTGCTGTGCCAAAATGGGTACTCCCAGATTTTCTCAACCATAGCATGATATTTGGGATACGTGCAAGTAAAAGTTAGTTCTGAGACTCTAGGAAGATCAATGCAAGAGTTTCGATATGTTCATATGTTACTATTTGTAATCAGTGTTTTGTTTGTAAAAA
Source organism: Catagonus wagneri (assembly GCA_004024745.2). Lineage (NCBI taxonomy): Eukaryota > Metazoa > Chordata > Mammalia > Artiodactyla > Tayassuidae > Catagonus > Catagonus wagneri. Next base: position 38,051,280 of record PVHT021183699.1, on the reverse strand, counting down.
TTAAATAGGTTCTCCAAATCACCTACATTTAACCCCACTTCATTAATAGAGGCTTGATTATTTAAATTTGTCTAAAGTTTGATATTTAATTATAGTAAGGAATACATATATATAAAACATAAAAAAATATAACTTGTTTACATATATTATTACATATCATCCAAATACATATTATATATTGATGATGAGTCAATATACAGAAATTATTTATTGACCCAATATCTATATGTCCTTTAAAGCCAAACTGAGATAAAAGTTATAATAACGCTGTACCTAGACCTTATTATCATAATATTTCCTTGTTGTTAGAAAATCTTATATATCACAGGGCATGTGTTAGAAAGAGGGAGTGGAAGCTGATTTAAGTCCTCTCCAAAAATCGTATTCACATCCTTTCTTGGAGGCCCTTGACCTCTGCAAACCCGTATGTTATCTGTCCTTTCGTCCCTCAAGCATGTGGTCACTGGCTGTGGGCAGGCTCCACACCGTGGGTTTGCTTTGATTAATGAACAGTTGACTCAGATTCCATGGGTGACCTGGTTGAAACTGAGCCCTCAGGTCTCTGAAATTTTGGGGATGGAGTCGGGGTGGTAGTAGGTGTGGAGAAAAGCGGCATCGGTTCCAAAACGGTTTCCATTTCCATTGTTGGAATCGTTGACTCACATTCAGCAGACTGTGTTGTCTGGAGGGTGTGGATTAATGAAGATGGGATCATTTCTGAACACTGCTGATTCTGAGAAGTTTGCCGAGCTGTTTTGGGAAATAAGGAATGAGTTGGAGGCCCAGGTAGCTGAGGAGAGTCCTTTCTCCTAGCTGCGTCCAGGACCCAGTGCCACCAGGTCACCCCAGGGGAGCGATGACAGAGGGGACACAAGACAGCATCTCTGGCTTGGACTCTGGTGACTTAATAACAAGGAACACAACTGCAGTGACAATAAAGAACAGGAAAACGTTTGGATTAAGATGACGGAATAAAAGGACTGGAGCTCAACTTCTCTCCCGAAAAACAGCAAAACTACAACCAAATGCCAAGCAGCCTTCAACCAGCTGGACTGTAAACTTCCAAAGAAGATATTCTACTCCAGAAGACAAAGAGGAGACCACATAAGGAGGTAGGAGGGGCGATTACACGATAGAAGCAACCCCATACCTCCTGGGTGGGAAGCCCCACAGACTGGAAACTAACTGCAGCACAGAGACTTGGCTACAGGACTGAGAGTTCTGAGCCCCATGTCAAAACTCCATGTCTGGGGATGGGGCACAGGGAGAAAGAGCCCCAGGAGCATCTGGCATTGAAGGCCAGTGGGGCTTGTGTGCAGGAGCTCCACAGAACTGGGGGAAACAGAGACCCCATCCTTGAAAGGCACACACAGACTTTCACGTGCACTGGGTCCCAGGGCAAAGCAGTCTCCATAGGAATCCGGGTGGAACCTGACTGCAATTCTTGGAGGATCTCCTGGGAAAAGAGGGGTGACTGTGGCTTGTTGTGGGGGAAGGACATTGGAGGTGAAGCTCTCGGGAACATTCATTAGCCTGCATTTCTCTGGAGGGGGCCATTTCTGGGAAAATCTGGTCCCTCCCATCAGTGCTGAGAAGCCCCAGGCCAAACAATAATCCAGGTGGGATCACAGCCTCACCCATCAGTAAACAGGCTGCCTAAAGACCCCTCAGGGACACAGCCAGCCTCTAATCTCATCCAGAGACAAAACCCCACCCATCAGCAGGCTAGGAATCAACCCCACCTACCAGTGGGCAGGCATCAGTCCCTCCCATCAGGAAGCCTACAGCAAGCCCCGCCCATACCAGCTTTAGTCATAGGGGAGGCAAAAGCCAGAACTAAGAGAGGCTACCACTCTGTTGTTGGCAAAAAGGTCACCATGCCAAAAACCTATAAAAATGAAAAGACAGAAAACTGTAACCGAGATAAGGGAGAAAGAGAAAAGCCCAGAAAAACAGTGATGAGGATATTACCAGCCTCTCAGAAAGAGACTTTAGACTGTTGATGCTCAAGATGATGCACGGCATTGGAAATAGACTGGAGGCAAAGATTGATAATTTACAGGAAACACTGAGCAGAGAAATACAAGCTGTAAAAATTAAACAAGAAGAGATGCAAAATACAATAACTGAAATAAAAAATTCCTTAGAAGAAGCCAGCAATAGAATACAGGAGGCAGGAGAACGAATTAGCGAGGTGGAGGACAGATTAGTGGAAATCACTAATGCAGAAGAGAAAAGAGATAAAAGATTTAAAAGAAATGAGCAGAGTCTCAGAGAACTCTGGGTTACTGTTAAACGCAACAACATCCGTATTATAGGGGTGCCAGAGGGAGAAGAGAGAGAGAAGGGGACAGAAAAAATATTCGAG
>PVHT021183699.1:38002388-38042876 GCA_004024745.2 Catagonus wagneri | reverse complement strand
CCTCAATGTCTTGCCTGCTTTGTGTCTTTCACTTGCCTTTGAGATGTTCCTTTGACTTTAATTAAACTCAAGAGCCTGGAAAATGTATTCAGTTCTGTCAAAAAAAAAAAAAATAGACAAGTATAATTTCCAGACCTTTTTTTTTTCTTTTCCACTTCCTACACACTTTTTAGACTCTCGGTGACTATAATCTCTTATTTCATACACTTTTTTTTTTCCTATAGTCGACCAACTTGGCCTCCAGTCAAGTCAACGTTGATTATTACTTTTCTTTTTTTCAGTGCTAGGATAAAGAAGCTGAGCAGAATGAAAAGGATCTAGTGGCAGTCAGAATGATTGGCCCCACGTTTTCAGTCCTTCTGAAAATGATTTTTTGTTTAAGAGATGCTTTTGACTCTAGTCCAGAACAAAACAAAGCAAGGTCAAAACTTCCTGAGAATCACAATGCAGTGAAGCCTGGGAAATATCGGGAAAATCTCTCATGATGAGATTTCCAGTTCATATTTCCAGGTGTGGAAAGTATTTTCCCAGAAGTTTAATGACAGTGCCAGTGGGGTAGGTGCTTGTCTGATTCAAACAGGTAAATAGATTTGTGGTCTCCCATCACACGTGGGTTTTATTGATTCTGCTGTTGTTAGTGACATGGGATTACGAAAATGTTGAAATGAACTCACCGTGAGCGGGTGCTAGAGAAAAAAATCCATGTCTCACACGGATGAGTCTCAGTGAGTGTGCTTGGCTCCCGGACTGCGTATCCCCTGGGAGCCTTGGAGTTTGGAAAAGGAGCCATTCCTGAAGAATGGGGCAAAACCACTTATGAAAATTCCAGCCTTCACTTAGGAGAAGAGCAGATGATGGTGAGAAATAAGGAGAAACCAAATGGTAGCAAAGGAAAGCGAGCTTCCACGCATCTCACTGCGCCATCTCAAAAGGTCTTGCAGGAAGGAATTCTCTCTGAGCAACCCTACCACAGCTGCCCCGCATTCCACCGATGAGGAAACGGAGCTGGGGAGTCTAAACAACTTGCTCAAGTTATACACAGTTGGTAGGCGGTGACGGCTAGGTTTGAGATTAGGATCTGAAACCTGACACGTGTATCTTTCCACCAACTAGTACTATACATACTCAATAATTTGTTTTAATTACTGGTGTTTTTTTTTTTTTAAGGCCAAGAAATAAAAACAAGAGAAATGGGAACTTATAATATCCCAAAATATTTTGACAGCAATCTGGGTGAAGGATGCAGTAGACTAAGGCAAACTTTGGTTGAATTCGAGTTGTGCTACTGAAAGAGATCTGTGACTTTGGCTAAGACAGCTGACCCTCATGAAGCTCGGTCTCTCCTCATACATGAAAGGAGGGGCTGGCGTCATTGGGGCAGGGTAGGAGGTGGGGGAGGGGGTGGACACGTGAGGGAAGGGCACAGCCATGGTTAGGAGCCTGAGATCAGTGGTCTGCTCTGGGCACGTTATCCCTCCACCCTTCTGGGTCAGCATTACAACCGTCACATTGAAGTCCTTCAAAGGGGAGTATCATCGCTGGAGTTCCCCTCTAAGCGACTAAGAACCATGAGGTTGCGGGTTCGATCCCTGGCCTTGCTCAGTGGGTTAAGGATTCGGTGTTGCCGTGAGCTGTGGTGTAGGTTGCAGACGCGGCTCGGATCCTGCATTGCTGTGGCTGTGGCGTACAGCTCCTGTTAGACCCTTAGCCTGGGAACCTCCATATGCCGCGGGAGTGACTCTAGATAAAGGCAAAAAGACAAAAAAAAAGGGGGTGGGTGCTTATCATCGTAAAGATGACATTCATCACTCCTTAAATGAAAAGAAACCAGAGAGAATTATTAACTATTGCAGTATCACATATGCTACGTCTTATTTAGAACTCACTGGAGACTGAAACTACTGTTTACAATAATACTGTCTGGGTGCCAAGTGCTTTCACTGAGATTACCTATGCAGAGGAAAAACACATTGAGAATGTTTTCTATTTGAATGCTAGACTGGAGAGGTTACCTTGTTAAAAATCCCAGTTCCCTTGTTTATTTAAATGCCGGCTGTTTATAAAGTACAATAGTTCATAAATATTGCTTCTACTGAGATCATCTCCTACTTAGCCCATGTCTTTACCATGGTACCAGGAAAAGTGTCAGAACTTACATAAACACTTTGAATCAAGAATAAAGTAGGAACTTTTTTTTTAATCAATGTAAAAACTCCTGAGAACAACGGAGACAAGCCAAAAAAAAAAAATGGACTTGTCTTTTTAGGAGTTTCCAGTGAGTGAGAAGGAGAATCCTGCAGAGGGGTTCCAAACTGGGTGAAAAATGGTTGAAAAATGGAACCAAAGATTAATGGCTTCTCCAGGAGTCAAGCCAGGCATGGAGGATAAACGGAAGACAGTTTCTGAATCCGAGCATCTATACCAAAGGCCCCTCAAGATGTGCGAGTTAGTGTGATCTTCTCTCTCCCTTCCTGGAATGTGCTTTCACTTCCTTGTCTCCGGTCCCTCCTCACTCCCTCTCTAACGCACCTGTGGGGTGGGGTAGGGGACTCCCTTTCAGAACCAAGTTTTGGCCCCAAGCAGGAAGCTGCATAAGAAAAAGGTCATTCTGGGCTTGTCTCATTAACAACCTGTAAATTAAGCCTGAGCCTGTCTGCCAGAGTGGAAAAAAATGGGGGTGTGTGGGTGGGGAGACTTTGAATATCAACGCAGTTCAGTGGTTCTCAAAGTGTGGTCCCTGGACCGGCAGCATCAACATCATCTCAGCGGTTTTTTCAGAAATACAAAACAAGAGGGCCTAGGACTTACTGAATCAGATTCTCTTGAGTAGGGCCCCGCATCTGTGTTGCAATGAGCCCTCCAGATGCTGATGATAGTGATGCACACTGACATTTGAGAACCACTGGCCTGGTTCATTGGGTAATGGTAACCCCCAGGGCCATTCCGGACTGATCCTATGCTTCCATTTACGGAGTGCTTACTGTCCTTTAAGCATTTCCTTTAGTCCTTCCTGCCACTTTTGTGGTTGGCACTAACGTTTTTCCCATTTTACAAATGAGGAAATGGACATCATAGAGGTTAATGACTCCAGATCACTCAGCTAGTAAGCGGGAGGGTCAAGGTTTAAATCTGCATCTGTCTTATAACACTCTTTGCAAGCATTATAATCCTCTCCAAACCAGATATTTCTTTTGTTTGTTTGTTTGCTTTTTTTTGCTTTATCTAGGGCCGCACCCGCGGCATATGGAGGTTCCCAGGCTAGGGGTCTAACAGGAGCTGTAGCTGCCAGCCTTCGCCACAGCCACAGCAACGCGGGATCCGAGCCGCGTCTGCAGCCTACACCAGAGCTCACGGCAACGCTGGATCCTTAACTCACTGAGCAAGGCCAGGGATCAAACCCGCAACCTCATGGTTCTTAGTCGGATTCATTACCAATGAGCCATGACGGGAACTCCTGACACCAGATATTTCTTGAATATCCACCTTGAACCCTCCTACACTGTTGCTGGGAATGTAAATTGACATAACCACAATGGAAAACAGTATGGAGGTGCCTCAGAAAGCTAAAACAGAATTACCATATGATCTAGCAATCCCACTTCTGGGCATACATCTGGACAACATTTTTATTGAAAAAGATATATTTACCCCTATGTTCATGGCAGCACTATTCACAATAGCCAAGACACAGAAACAACCTAAATGTCCATCGACAGATGAATGGATTAAGATAAGGTACACATACACACTGGAATACTACTCAGCCATAAAAAGGAACAAAATGATGCCATTTGCAGCAACATGGATGCAACCAGAGACTCTCATAATAAGTCAGAAAGAGAAAGACAAATACCATATGATATGACTTATATCTGGAATCTAATATATGGCACAAATGAACCTATCTACAGAAAAGAAATAAACTCATGGACATGGAAAATATACTTGTGGTTGCCAAAGGGGACTGACAGAACACTGTAAACCAACTATAATAAAAAATTTTTTTAAAAAAGACCACAGACCTGGGAGCCTTGCTCAACAGTAAGCTTTGGAAAGCAGTATCCAGGTGACTGCCTGCTAGCAAGTTCTCGGCATTGAGTGGAACCCTCCTCCCTATAGCCTTCTGCCATTGCTGCTTGCCAAGGCTGAGCGACTCCAGTCCCTCTTCCACATCCTCCCTATTTGGAGATAGGAAGTCAGGTTCTACATTCCCAACTAAGACTTGTTTCTCCAGGGTTCAATTCCTAGGGCTTCCGGCCATTTTTCATGACTCTATTGCCATTCCTTTTAGGCTGAACTGTTGCAATAGCCTTTCCCCTTGTGATTTTATACCTTCTCTAATCCTCCGCAACAAAAGCAAAGGTACAGAATGATCCTATCTGGCCCCAGCTTAAAACCCTTCCATGACTCTTCATTGAATTCAGGTCGAAATCCACTCCCTAAAACTGCCTAAATCCTCTCAGGCAACTTCCTCCTCCTTATCCCCAGGCCTTTGCCCCTGCTGTTCCCTGTGCCTGGACTGCTCTGTCACTGGTTGAGAGGCTGCCTCTCCCTGACCTCTTAGGTCTCAGTTTAAATGTCACTTTCTCACAGGCCTTCCCAGAAATCCAGTCTAACTTAAGGAGACTGTTATACCCTGCCTTCACCGTTTTGTCCTTTCCCGCTTGGCACAGCCCACGCTTCCTAATTCTATGTGTAGTCATTGATTTAATGTCTGTACACCCTGCTCACAAGTAAAATTATTTGCATATCCAACAAAGGGCCTGTGACTTGCATGTGTTAGGCTCTCAGAATGTTTGGATAGATGCACAGCTGCTGATCTCCAGACCTTTCATATCTTTCACTTCCATCGTCTCAGATCCTGGTGTGTTCTGCCTGGGGTAGGTTAAATGGAACCATCACCTGCCATGCCCTGGATATCATACTTCAATTAAAGTAAAACCAAAGACCAAATCAGCTTTTCCAGTGGCCGCCTCCAAACTTGGGCTCACATCAGACTTACATTAAGTCTTCAGACACACCCCACTCTTTCCATATGTGTTCTCCTGTGGTATGATGTTCCCGGGCTAAACATATGCTGCAAATCCCCAGGCCTCAGCACATGTCCTCTGTCTCAACATCTGTCATCTGCTTCTCTTGTTTTCCAGCATGAAGTCATGGCTCACACCTATTGGAGTCACTGATAACTTGCAGAGACGTAGGCTGAGGAGGACAGGGTCCTGTGACCCAGACCTTCAAAGGCTGCCCACTAGACGGGCACTATCCTTTGATGCTAGTTCCTCATTCACTCAAGGGCTAATGTTGGCATGTCAGGCGTTACATCATCTGATGGAGGGAGAGCTGACCGGCAGTCCGTCCACATAGACTGACATGACTGTGGCCCAGTTTGAGCAGAGAAACGATGTCCCTCCATTCTCACTGGCACTTTATTGCACACATTTCAGGTCCCAGGTCTCCTTTTCTGCTGCCTATCTTGGGGCATATATCCTGATCTCGAAGGTTCTGGACCTTTCTTATTTATTGATTGATTGATTGATTGATTGTCTTTTTAGTGTTGTACCCATGGCATATGGAGGTTCCCAACTGGAGCTGCAGCTGCAGGCCTATGCCACAGCTACAGCAATGACAGATCTGAGCCACTTCCGTGATCTACACCACAGCTCATGGCAACACCGGATTCTTGACCAACTGAGCGAGGCCAGGGATTCAACTTGTAGCCTCACAGCTAGTAGTCAGATTTGTTTCCACTGAGCCACGATGGGAACTCCTGGACTTTTCTGAACTGAGTATATTTTCTTCTTCCATACGGTCATTTTTTTTTCACATAGTCATTTTTTAATTTAAAATACTCTCTGCATTGCCTTTAGTAGTCACCGTAGGAATGAAATTAAACTGAAGAGGAAGAAAGGAGTATGAGAGTTAATGACTAAAATTGTGGTCTTTAGATGCAGACAGAATTGGGTTGGAATTCTAGCTTCACAAGTATGAGATGTAACCTCAGGGAAGGTATTTAACCTCCTACAGGCTTCAGGATACTTACACACAAAACGGACAGTTCAAACGCATCTTTTAGAACTGAGGCAAGGATCTAATTAGCACTGTGATTGGCAGGATAAAAGGGGGCTGGAGCTGTTGATGTTTCTTCTTATTACTATTGTTGGAGCTCTGATATGTCTTTTGTCTATAGCTAGCTGCTCTCAGGGAGAAGTCGGCAAACTTTCTATGGTGGTCTAGGGATAGTAAATATTTTAGGCTTTACAGGCTATTTTTTCACTGTTGAAACTACTCAGCTCAGCCATCGTAGTACAAAGACTTATGAAGATAACATATAAACCAGTGGGCATGTCTGTGCTTCAATAAAACTTAATTTAGAAGAGCAGATTTAAGGTGGAATTTGGTCTGCGGGTTACACTTTTAGTTAGAACATCACTTTCAGTTGCCTATTTGATTGCTTTGGAAATTGGACTCCAGGCTGCTGTACCACTTGACTTTTGGCCTGAAGGGAGGCAGGGATCTTTGTCATTGTGATCACGTAATTTTCAGTTTTACCAGACGAATCTGTGCTATTTGTTGGAAACCCTGCAGGTAGTCCAGGAAGAATGACCCCAGTCAGCCAAGAAAATATCCCTTCTTCGGAAATACCACGGCAGCAGCAACATCAGTCTGAGGAAGGAGGATAGGAGGTTTGTCCAATCAGTTGAAATAATAAGGATAAGGTCCTGTACCAAAGGCCAAGTCAGAAGAGATTCTGACCAACAGCAGTTTGTGAAGAGGAAGGAATCTAATATAGCTTGCTGTAATTCTTGGCTGGCTCTAAATTCTCTCCATTAATGAAGATTGCATTTGGCTGCTTGTAGCTGAAATCTGACTACAGTGGCTGAATCCAATAGAGATTTTATATGAATAATCTAATGCGAAGTCTGGATGCAGTAGTCCAGGGAGGTATAGCTGGTCAAAGTTTCAAAGAAATTAGCTCCTCCTAGCTTCCTGTCCTGTGATCCTTAGAGTAATGGCTTTTGACTTCATAGTCACATAATGGCTGCTGTGCCACCAGGCATCAACTGCAAATTTCAGGCTTAAGAAAGGAAGAAGATTCAAGGAGCAAAGGCCTCTCAGAGTCCTCTGTTCCAGGAGCCTCATGCATGTGGCAAGGGAGTCTAGAGAAGGGGGTGTTTTTAAATGGGTACACTGATACCTCAAACAGATCTGGGGTTCTCCTAGTGAGGGGGAAAGGAGGGTGAATTTGAGGGAGGCAACAGCAGTATCTGGCATGTTCTCCAAAATGGCAGGTCTGGGCTGCACAAGGGCTAAGAGCAGGGCTATAAAATCAAATTTTCTTAGCCGAGTTTCTTCATTTCCAAACGGGAATCATAGCATCTTATAGTGTTGTTCTTCGGATTAGATAAAATAATTCATGTTAAGTACCAAACATTATTTATTCATGTAAATACTAAACATCATTGGTCATATTGCTACTACCCTCTCAAAAAAACTGCCATTTTTCTTTGAAGTAAATTGTCTGATTCTCTAATAGCCTACCTATGAACTTACCTAGGAAGTACTGTCACCACCTAATCTATTAGCTGTCATGATTTTTAATATAAAACAGTAGCAAACACCTGGAAGCACTGAGTAATTCTGTTTGCAGGAGACCCAAGGAAACATTTGAACTAGGTTCTGAAAAATGAACAAGAATTTACCAAGTAGAAAGGAGGGAACCAGAGAGGGCACTCCAGAAAAAAAGGAACATCATGAGCAGAAGTCTGGTATCAAAAAAAGGGCATCTTGCCTCATTATATCACCAAGTGGCAGCCATTTCTAACTGCAGAATATCAGTGGAATTTTTCTAATAGGTCCCAAAGACATGACTAGAGGGTTGATAGGCTATTACAGTGTTGCAACAATCAAAGATGAGTTCTTTCTGAAAGAATTATGTTTGTCAGATGGAGATAAGCAGAAACTTGGGGCTACCTGTTCAGAAGCTTTTAGACCACATTTTATTCTGCACTTGCTATTCCTGGAGTCGGTACTCTACAATCACCTTTAGGTTGTGACATTCTGATAACTTTCTGAGTAAGTTTGTTCATGTGTGAGCAAACTGGAGTTCAAGGAGTTTAAACCATTGCCCAATTCACCCAAGCAAGAGCATTTGAGCCTACACCCTATCTCTCAACCACAAATTGGTCATCTCTTCAGGCAAGCCACCTACCCCCTGTATCATCATTTTTATGTCATCTTGATATAGGAGATGGTAGCAAGGTTTCTCAAGACTTAGAATTTTAGGGCTAGAAGAGCCCAGGGCTGTGCTACCCAATAGGATGACTAACTAGTTACACGTGGCTATTAAGCACTTGAACATGGTCAGATGGTAGTATGATTGATGGGTTGAATTTTGAATTTTATTTATTTTAGTGAGTTTTAATTTAAAAACCGACACTCATTTCAGAAAACTTTTAAGTATGTCTGGAATAACTTGGGTATGAGAATCTATTTTTTCACCTATAAGCATTATTAGAATAAATACATATAAATATGACTGATGAAAATTTAGTGTTTGAATTGAGATGTGCTATAAGACACTGTATTTTGAAGATGTGGTGCAAAATGTGTACTATCTCAGTAATAAATTTTCATGTTGATTCCATGTTGAGATGATAAGGTTTTGGATATATTAGGTTAAGTGGACTGTAGTATTAAAATTAATTTAATGCTTCTTTTTACTTTTTAAAATGTGACTACTAGAAAATTTAAAATGACCTATATGATTCCTACTATAATTCTACCAAGAAGTACGGCTGTAGAGAACATACCTCACTTTTCAGGTGAGGGAAGCTGGCTTCTCTCTGTCTCAAAGAGAAACTGACCACTGGACAGGGACAGATCCACTCACAGTTTGTCCCAAATGGCACAGCCTTGGGAAGGACACCGTGCTTTCGTGGATCCGCTTCTCAAAAACTGGTAGAATTCTTCCACACTCCAAGTGTCCATTGTCCTATGAAAATCTTCAAGAGTTCCAAAGATATTAATCACCATAAGTCTACAGAAAAAAAATCAGAATTTAAGATGTAATATAGGGAGTTCCCTTCGTGGCTTTGCAGTTAGTGAAACTGACTAGGATCCAGGAGGATGCAGGTTTGATCCCTGGCCTCACTCAGTGGGTTAAGGATCCGGCGTTGCCATGAGCTGGGGATCCCACATTGCTTTGGCTGTGGTGTAGGCCGGCAGCTACAGATCTAATTCAACCTCTAGACTGGGAACCTCCATATGCCACAGGTGCGGCCCTAAAATAGCAAAAAGAAAATGAAAACAAAAACAAAAGATGTAACACAGAAAACTGGTGATGAGTTACGCTGGTATAATAGACTTGATTCAAAAACTAAATTTATTAATAATTATCCTTATTGGAGACATATATATTGTATATACAGATACATTTTTATCTCTAAATGAGGTGCTGGTCTCATTTCCATATTTTAGTTAGGAAACTGGTTAAATAACTTGCCCATGGTCACTTAGTTGGTAAGGGGTAGAGCTCAGACTCAGGTTGTGGTCTGTTTGACCCTAAAATCTGCACCTGTACAAACTACCCTGGCATGTCAGTGCCTGGAGATGCTACGTGGCAAACCTCTTGAAAATGCCCTTTCCTTTGAGTACTCAGCTGTCCACCAAGGACTGCACGCGGATCTGTGCCAGGGAAGGAATTTAGAGTCTGGATGCCCTGAAATCAGCCCAAGAAGTTTTCAGGGAATGTCGAGGTGGGAGGTTATGAATTAGCCTCCCAGACCAAAGGGAGGGCCGCCCATTTGTTAATTTGATTTTGTTTAGGTTACTGAGCCATGATTCATCCTTAATTGCATTGTTTCGAATGACTAAATAGTCTAAGTATTAACCAACTGCTAAGTGGTTGCCCAGCCCCAGTTTAACTAGGCCATCTTCAGCTTAGGAGTTATTAAAATCAAAACCCTGCTGGCCCTCCACTGGGTACTGGGTGATCTGCCCACTGAATGATGGCCCTGGAGCCTGGGGCGGTGGACCTCTAGCAGAGGAAGGATGCAGCCCTTCTGTCCCTGTTGCCTAAGTGAGAGCCGGGCCTCCCCCTTCCTCTGTGGCTGAAGTTTCCCGCAGAAGGCGCCAGAGGACAGACTAACCTGGTTCAACAACTAGACCTTCCTTCTGACCATGCACCTTCACAACGTGCTCCACCAGAAACGTTTTGAAACATGATAAAGCATAGCAAGAATTCTAGATGAAAGGTACCCTCAGAACATGATCTACTGGGCCTTGGAGTCCTGACTTATCAAATGGGAATAATAAAGTCAGCTCTACCCTTTATCCCTCTAAGTATCTGAGCAGAGAAAATGAAATGATCTCTGAAAATGGGCTTTGGAAACATTTTTCAAATAGTATTTCAAACAAAAAAGATTACTGGCTGAATACTGGTCTTTTCCAGCACATTTGTAGGTGTTGGTCTTTGAAAATGGAGCTTAACTATTAATGTTGAATTCCATACCACATTGCCAGCCCATATTTAAAACAAATAATGTCAAAATATCCCAGTAACTTGTGAAGGACTATCAGGTACTAAGAAAGGACATAAACTCAGGCTCCATTTACAGTTAAGTTTCTAGAATACAAAGGTTGAAAAGGAAAGAGATTACCACAGGAATGACAGTACCAGGTCAACAGGCAGGCTTGGCTTTAACTATAGTTTCAGGGGATGGCACGCCCCACATCTCAGGTTGATGCTTCTCAACCTTCGTGCATGAAAACTACCTGGAGAACTTGTTAAAACAGATCCTTGGGCCTGATGCCTGGAGACTAATTCAGTAGGTCTGGGATGAGGCTGGGAAAAGCCTGGTTCCATTTCTAAGCCAGTCCTAGTAGATGACGATACTGTTGGTCCAGAGGCTGTAATGTGGCTAGGACTGTCCCAGGTGAATCCGGAAGATGATCCCAGCTACCTGGACCATTCTAATCACCCTCAGACTCTTCACCTACCTGGACAGTTGGCTAATGCCCCCCAAGGAACTTCCTCATCCTAGACATTGCCAAGCCCAAACTTCTCCGTTTCCATTTATCCCAAGTGAGTGCAGTGGCCCCTTGAGTAATCTCTCTGTCACAGAATGCTCTTAAGACCACACATAAATTTACTAAAAATAAGCACAGGTGTGAACATGCAAAAATCTACTTAACATGAAGACTGACAGATTTCAGAATAATGTCCTTGTACTACAAATTCCCCCACCCCAGGATGGATCGTGGAGGGCTTAGAAAGGAAAGCCTGGATGGATAGTCACATCTGTGAGCAAGAAAGGGAGAAAGCCTCTGTCACACCATCCTGCTCACAGTCCTTTGCCTGCTCATTGTGAAAGGGCGGTGAATGAATGGCGCGATCTGTGAAAGGAGCCCTTTTGACCCTTTCCACATTCTGACTCCTGAGTCAGGCTGCTGTGCTGCAGACATGAGAACATTCTTAAAGGCAGAACATCTGGATGTGGCAAGAAAGGGACTGACTGCACGTACTGGTGGCCTGCTCCAGCTGTCTCACAGGAATGAAGATATTTCCTTCTGGAGCATCAGCGTAATCTGAGCATGCTGCAAAATGAGTTTTATTTTGAATTTACATATAGGTAAAAGGTCCTAAATTTAAGTCCACACAATGACCTGCCACCAAAAGACTATGACAATAAAAACTCACAAGGAGGACGTGTGAGTGACACTGCAGTAGATTACAACTCCGTTAGCAACGTCAACATGGCGGAGCACGTGGCTATGGGTTGTTTTAATCCAAGTAAGTAAGTACTAATATACAGATCTAAGTTCATTCCCTATCCTGATTGGCACAGTTTCATATTATCTTAGTATAACATTAGCTTAATTTAATACAGAAGTATTAACTCGGGGGATTCCTTTCAAGACAAGGAATATTTCTATAGCAACTTAGTATTTTATTGTTCTGAGACAATGAATGCAGTACTGATTTGCTTCTCTTCCAAAATAGACCCTAATAAACCCAGGCTTCTTTGTTGCCTGCTGTGGATTCAGGGCAGCCATTGGACAGACAAAAGATAAAGTCCTCGTCCCCCATAGATCAGACATTCTGCATCTGCACCACTGTCACAAGCTCCCTGGTATTGTTGATAATCTGTTTGCATGCCTTTCTCTCTTGCCCCAGGGGAGTCAGATGGGATGGATGAGGTCCTTACCAACTTCTAGATTCTAGGATTTAAAACAGAGCTATAATGTGCCTGCTATATCCCAAGACAGGAGATGATTTCACCCTTCTGGGCTCCCTGGAATCCCTGTGGAACTAGGGCTTGAGTCTCATTTAAGTGGAAAAGTACAAGCATGACTGAAAGGAAAATGTTGGTCTGGGTCAAGTCAAGGTCAAGGCCATTGAAAAACACCGGAGGTCAGTACAGTTTTCCCAGAGTACAAGCTCGCTGACCTGCTCCCCCGAGCAAAGCCCCCTACCCTCCTGCTCCTTAAACACAGTGTAAGTCTGAGACTCAGAGAGGGGCCATGCTGGCCTTGACCATGAGAGATGGCTGCTCCTGCGGAACCTGCTTCCTGTCAGCTTTACCTCCCACAGGGACTCCTGAACATCTGCTCCTTCTAGGACTCTGTCCCTGTCCCGACCTTGGTCAAGCTTTCCTTAACTCTTGCCCAGGCTTTTGAAGTAGTCTTTCAAGTGTAAGTCTCTGCCTCCAGTGTTTTTTCTTACAATCCAGCTTCTGCCCTGCTGTAAAAGAATCATTTAACAATATAGTTCTCAATACTCCTCTACTCTGAAGATTTCCGTGGCTCCCTACTGCCTATAGAACAAAATACAAATTTTTATGGCTTTTAAGGCTCTGATTATGTTTCCAGTTCCCTCCTCTGCCACCGCCCCCCACTATAAGACTTACATACATTTGTCTGCTGCCTCAGCAAATCCAGAGGTCTTCAAATGCACAATTACCTGCTCCGTCTCTGGGTCTTTGCCATCTTGGATCCTGCTGCCAGGAATTCTGTCTCTTGTGCCTTTGGACCACTATTCAAACTTCAAAGCAAAATTCAGATTCCTTCTTCTCCAGAACATTTTCCTGGAGATAGACAGATAGACAAACAGATAAATATATAGATCTTTGAAAAAATTATCAACTGTTTCCAAATAATACTTTTGACTCCAAGACTCATAGAAAATTTGAGCTAGCAACACTCAGTGACTGGGAGTGACTGCATCTGGACCTACACCCCTCTCTGAACCCACAGCAGACACTGATAATAAATATTGGTTCCCTTTCCTATGGCCCCAGATGCAACTTTCCCAACTTTCCAAACCAGTGCTCAAGCAGCAGCCACTAATTGATCAGAACTGACATCCATTTGTCATCCCCTCTCTAGTCCTCATCCCTCATGTTCTAGTTTCCATGCCCCTCTTCTTTATGGCTGGCATTGCACAGAACTTCTGCTGGAGGCCCTTGAGAAAGGTCCATTCTGGAATCACTGAAGTTTCCCCTATTCCTTTAGAAGCCTTCAGTAACTAAATTGGTTACCGGAGCTTCAAAAGAAGGCCGACTCAATTCTTTTGAGATGATTCACCTGGTTTTCCTTTACCTCAAAGAAAATTCAACCCGGAGTCTAGTTCGGCCAACTTTCTTCATTAATGAGGCTAAAAGGAGATGGTCTGGGCTCACTTTCAATTTTATGAGATTGACTCGAGCCCATAAATGCCACCTTAACTCCTAAAATACCAGACAGTAGGCAGTAGAGAAATGCTCTCCTTGGATATGAAACCACCAGTTTCTAATACAGAAATGAGCCAGTTTAGAAAAATTTTACAAAATTGTTCCTTTTCTTTTTTGAAAAGTCTATGTCCATGCGTGGAAAGCTCAGTGCTATAAAGGAGCTACTGATATCTCTGAGGTGTGCTCATCCCACAGGTCAGAGCTGCAGGAGGGCTGGGCACACCTGCCTACCGCTGCCTCAGAAAGCTCTTTTAGGCAGTGAGACATGAGCAGGCCATAAAGAGATGTTCCCGAAATAGAGATTTTCGACCACTTCTTCTAGTACTGGGCATAGAAGATTTTAGAAAATGGTTTCCCTTTGCTTTGGTAAATTGGAAAACCATGAATCATAATTGAATTGCACTCTGTGGATAAACACTATGTCGATTCACACCAACTGATCCATTCAGATCCAGGCAAGGGTTATGTGCTGGAAATATGGCAATGATTTGCCTCAGAGGAATCCCTGTCCTTGGAGAACCATGCATTCATGGAATAAATGCATGAGCAAGCAACATTCAATTCAAGATTTCCAGAAAAGGACAAAGACTTAGGGCTTCTAGTGCTGCCATAATGCTGCTTCCCCTTGAAGTGAACATGGGACATCCTCTGCATGCACCCTGCTTGGCTTCTCACTTCCCTTCCCCTTGCTCACTCTGGCTCATCTCTAAGAGCCACTGCCCTTCATACTTCTTCACGTCACCTCCTTTGCGACCTCCTGCTTCCCCAAACTGGTAAATGAGCTCTGTCTCTACACTTACCCCTTATTTCCAAACTCCTCTGATCTACTCAAAGTAGCACCTGTCCCAGCCCCGTCCTGTTAACTATTGTCACTCTGTCACTAAGATGTTGCCGCTGAAACATTGTAATTGCTCCATAAATTGCTGCTGGATGAATGATTTGAATGAAGCTACTTAGAGAAAACTTGAACTTTGGGAGGAAAATATTAGCTGAGCTGCAGATCATCGAACAATCATTCAATTTCAACTCTGCCAAAGAAAAAGAACACAACACACACACAAAAAATGTAGAAATAACTTATTTATGTGCAGTTCCTTAGGAACTTTATAACATGAATCTTGTCTTATTGCCCTTGGTCAGAATCATCCTTTAATCCCATGCAGTTTGTTCTCCATAACAGGTTGTGTGTTCCTCAGAGTTAGGGACTGGATATTCCATTTCACTCACAGCACCCTCTGAAGTGCAATGACCACGTGTCTTTTGTTATAGAGCTGTTGCATCTCCCTTTCTCTCATTCTGTCTCTCTCTTCCCAAGGATCTCAGTTAAAAAGCAAATAAAATCCTTTGGCTGGACCTGTTGACTATGTGGTGCCAGACAAATGGCTTGGTGGTTTTTCAGATTGGTTTTGTCTTTTGTTCTCTGAATTTAGCATCATGTGAAGACAGAGCATAGCCTAAAGGTGTACTTAAAATGTCATCCTGTTCCTGAGCTTACTCAGACAGGCAATAGAAAATGGTACCCTTGATAATTAATGCCCTTAAAGAAATTCAGCACAGGCTAGCAACTGTAAACAATAAGTTATTAGTCAGGGAACACGCTTACAACATAAGCATGAAATTCCCATGCATCTTCAGAGGGCAGGCAAGGGAAAAGGGAAGAGTCTCTGGATAATTGCATTATCATTTTTGCTTGTTTTATGCATAAGCAGACTATTCCATCACCATCATCCCAACTTCTTCTGCTAGCTTGAATTCCTCTTAATTCATTTATCAAACAAAATTGGAGTGTTGACTGCAACCTTTAAATAAAGTCCACATCTTTGTTTAATTATAGATCCTATATAAACTATTTTAGCATTGCTGAAGGTATATAAAGAAGGGATAAAAGATTATTATCTTATTAAAATGTCAATTAAAAATATTTTTTAAAATGTACATTCATATCGTGGGAAGAGACTGTGTTAAAATCGCCCAAACTCACAAAATATTTTAAGAATTATGCCATTGCACTGAAGAAAGAAAAATACAAAACTGGTTGAACACAGGATGTGAGTGGTCGAAATACGGTTACTTTTTTTTCTTTTAGCCCCTTCCCCCCTCTTTGGAAACTGATAAAAGATTTTCTATTTTCTAAAGAAATTGACCTCATTTTTAGTATATTTTCTAGAAATAGAGATGTCTTTTCATATGTTTGAAAGTACGTCTGTCAAACCTTTGGAAGACTTTTCAGAGGGAAGAAACCTACAATGCATATCTGAAAAATTGTTTGGGGATTTTCCGCTTTTATGTGTTTGGGCATTTTTCCCTCTTAAACATCAAAACTTAATAATCATGGTGGAAGGTTAAATATTTTCCATACTTTGTTTCTGAAATTTATTCCTTACCAAGAGCATATGGGGAAAAGAAATTTATACATCCAGTCTATTACTGATGGTTACCTTTGGGGCTAGGGAGTGGAATTTGGGTTTGGGGGCAAGAGCAGAAGCCTCTCTCACTTCATTTTTCTTTTTGTTTTTTGGGTTTTTTTGTGTGTGTATGTGTGTCTTTTCAGGGCCACACCCACGGCATATGGAGGTTCCCAGGCTAGGGGTCTGATTGGAGCTACAGCTGCCTTCCTACGCCACAGCCACAGCAACACTAGACCGGAGCCGTGTCTGTGACCTACACCCCATCTCATGCCAGTGCCAGATCCTTAACCCACTGAGAAAGGCCAGGGATCGAACCCATAACCTCATGGTTCCTAGTCAGATTTGTTTCCGTTGCACCACAATGGGAACTCCCAGGCTCTTTCACTTTTTTCTCCATTTTATTTACAATGAAAATGTATATGTGTGCCACTTGAATAATTTTTATGGCACTTAATAAGAAAGAAAATATTATATTTAGCGAAAAAATACCTATATGGATAATTTAAAAAGTGATATGATATCCCTGCTTTGAGCACTGCATGTAGGTTTCCAAGATGGAAAGGTAGAGAGGAATTACTATCTGCTCTACTGGTTATATGCATCTTCTAAAACATTTCTGTACAAAAAGATTAAATAAAAATGGGGACAAGGAAGCAGGGAGAAGCAAAATGGAGAATCTAATATCCAAAATGGAAGGTTTCTACTGGGAAAAGCTTTAAAAGTAAACACTTTGATTATTTATATCGAGATCACATTGAATTCATTTCCCCTAATGCTGCTTTGTTTCAACTCAATAGTCTTAAAAGAAAAAAAAAAAAAAACAACCTATGCCTTTATGACATCATAGGTCCATTTCTTGGGGCTTTAGAACAGAAACTTAAACTGTTCATGTCCCAACCAAACTCTTGAGAGCACCTTATTTAAATTCCTAATTCACTTAGGGGCTAGGAATAAAGTGTAATGCTAATTTAATTTAATAATTTGTTCTCTTTCCACCGAAATACACAATCACTGCTTGTGAAAGCCTCATCCCCTCCCCTTTCTTTTTTCATCAGGCTGTGATGGAATTAAAAATTGCTTTGAAGAGCAAGGTCCAATTGCATCTCAGACCCCGGTCTCCAAACATCCAGGGTCAAGGGATGTTTCCTGACCACAGTGTACCCATCATTTCATTTTCCAAACACAGGTTGTGGACGTTGAATAGCGGGGAGTGGAAGTGGGAGCTTTTTATTCTGCCAGAATTGAAAACCATGTATACATAAAGCAAGCAGCTTCCACAAGTCTTTTGTTCACACGTGTGTGTACGTGTGTGTGTGTGTGTGTGTTAAGGAGAAAGAGTTGGATCAGATGAGTGATTTCCTTTGTAGAGCAGGACACAAGTTTCATTCCATGAAAGGAAATATAATTGATTCCAATTCTATCAGCACATCAAGAGGACAGCCCGGTATCTCACTTCCTCCCAGCCCCAACTTGGGGCCGATGTGACCCAGGGGAGGTGACCCTTCACCAGGCCTAGGACAGGCTCTCACTGGCCAGGGAAAGCATACACCCACACGGCCCCTCACCTCTCATGGTCCCCTTGGAGTCTGTCAACATTTGAGTTCTGTCCTTTTTCCGCTCTTGGGAGGACACACGACATCCCTCCAGGTCCTACAGTCTGGGTTTGATTAAATAATTATAAACTCCCAGCAGCAGATCTATCATTTATGTTCCGAAACATGCCAGCACGTGTCTTTTGTGGCCATGCCAGCCAATCATCAAGCCACTCTTGTTATTGTCACTGAGAACACAGTGGTTCAATGTTTGTGCTAGTTCCTGGATTTTGGCGATAGAATGTTGCCCAGCAGTGTGCTCTGGTGCCAACATCACTACAGAACTTCATAATAAATCCTTTCTATATTTATTCAGTCCACCACTCTGACACTGAAATTGCCTTTTATGAGCTTATGATCGGAGGCTCCGATTTTCCACTTCTAACTCTGGGTGATTATATATTCTAACAGCAAAGAAGTTGCAGCCTCTCGTCTGTATGTGCAGTATGGCGTGGTGGCTGCTGGCTGGTTGGGGAAGGTAGGACACTGAAAGCCAGTTAAGGGCTGATCTTTCCCCCCACACAAAGGATGCTCAGAGACCATTTCTTTAGTCTGCTGGGTTAATGTGTTTAAGATTTTCCACTTCCTCCATAGCTAAAGCCCCAAATAAAGCAGCAATATCTCATATTAACATGTTACCGCCTTCAAACACATAAAGGGAGCTGGGAGACACCTAACTGAATTCAGAGAACGTTTAAGGAGGTATCTTTGGCTCTTTCTTTAATTGAGCCACAAATGATCTCTAAATTGTTCCCATTTAAAGTCTGTAATACCTGCTGTATAGCACAGGGAACTGTATTCAGTCACTTGTGATGGAACATGACGGAGGATAATGTGAGAAAAATAATATATATATATATTTATATGAATGACTGGGTCACTTTGCTCTACAGTAGAAATTGACAGAACACTGTAAATCAACTATAATGGAAAAAATAAAAGTCATAAAGTTAAAAAAAGTAAAGTCTATAATATTAGCCATCACTTGGAAAATAACCAAAATACCTGAACAGCAAGTCTCTATTTTTGTGTACGTGAAGAAAGATCATGCTGGCAGCAATACTCATGGCCCGAGTTACCCTCCTATTCCACTGTCCCACCAAAGACAGAACAAGAAGATGGTTCTAGAAACGATGATGTATACAAAAGTAGTGATGAAATGCAAGCCATGTTTTGGAAAGGGAAATATGTGCTTTCTTTTGTTTTTTATAATTTTGTACAAAAGGGTTGAGAAAAACTAACTCGCATGGCTCGTGCGTGTTTTCATCTTTGAAAAATGATCAAAGGCACTCACCTACATAAAGGAGTATGATGAAGTGAGATAATAAAGATTAGTGAGAAGAAATTGTATAAACTGAGAGAAGAGTGCTAGAATCACAAAATCAAACTCACCCATCACTAGTCCATCATCACGGCCTTTCTTTTCCCTTTACATGCACTGAAATGCCAGGAACATACATTAATACTCAGAGGAAATATGAATCTTGAAAGAAGAGTTACTTTATCCAAAGGCAGAACCGGCTGAGGGTTGTATGCATTTGGTTTTACTGCTTCCTTTTAAAGGATGATTAAGGCCTTTCCATTTAATGCAGAAAACACAAACTTCTGTCATCACAGGAAAGGCTTCAGGTATTTAATTTTATTTTTAAGGGAACAGGTTTTAGAATAAATACTAATGAAACATATTTAAATTGTGTACAATTTGACATCATTTTTCCCAAGGGAAAAGGTCTTATTTTCAAAAAATATATAAATTGTTATTGTTGCTTTGTTACGAAGATGTGAGGTATAACTTCTTTCAGTATTATAATTTCTCAGGCTATCGCATTCACCTCAACACTCCTCAAATGTTTCAGTATTTTGGAAAATGAAGTCTTTTAAAAGAACTTAAAAAATAAGTTCTTTTAAATGAACTTATACTTCAAGCTTAAAAAAGTATGCTACCGTTCTATGAGTCAGACTCAAGTTGAAGGAAAAACTGGATAATAAAGACAATCCAGTGTGAAATATATAGTAGCATATCATGACAGGTTCTTTGGATGAGTGTTCCTGGAGGGAAAAAAAAATTGGTTAGGAAAAAGCAAAAGCTTCAAATAGACTAGTAGCCAAAAGAGAAACAAATATGATTCTGTTCTCCCTTAGCTTTATGCAGGAAGGAGTTCTTATGTCTGTAAACATAGCAAAAGACATAGAAAAGAATTCTTACAAGAGAATGAATATTTAAACTGTAGAAGCCCATTTGCGAGAATAGCTGATTTTTAAAGGTGCTTCTGATAATAATAGTGCTTAAATAGAAATGCAACTCTGTGCAGGACTGTTTTTCGTTAAGAATTTTGGACGTGCCCACGGAGAGACAGAATCGGTAACTGGCCACTAGGGGGCCTTCCTATTGGTCCTTCCTTAAAACTGGGAAAGTCATTAATAAAAAACAAGCTGCAGGATGTACCACCCATATTTTCTGCAATACACATAGTTAGCTGGTTGAGAAGTTGCAAAAATCCCATCATATGGCTATTCAGATAGTATGGAAACTACTGATTCATTGTTCCCCTTCACTGAACTTTAAAAAAAAAAATCAGTTACTGGGTTCTGGGTTTTGTTTTGTTTTGTTTTTTTGTTGTTGTTTTTGTTTTTGTTCAAGTAATGGTTGTTTTATCTGCTTTTCATGTAATTTTCTTTTGTTTTGTTGATTTGTCCCAGAGCTTGAAGTTAGGAAATTTAATATAATACTGCCAGTGTGTTGACTGAGTTTGGAAGAAGAACTTGAAGTCTGTTTCCTCAGATGAACCTAATCAGATTAAGCTCATGTTGGCCTACTCTCCACAGCTCTCCACACCGCACCCGCTCAAGCCAGGGAGGCCAGGATGCAATATTTATTAGGCAAGATTTATAAGTACTTTTTTATGCACTGGGTGCTATGCTTGGTGTTGGGCTACAGCTGGAAACCAGTGTGGTGTGGCTGCCCTCACAGAGACAGCAAGAAACAAAAGAAGACTTTAAAAACAGGAAATCTAAGAGGCAGAAAAATAATGCCTTGAGAAACATTAAAATAAGGTACAATATGAGAGGGGCCAGGGGCGCTCAGTGCTGATGTGTTTGAGGCGGTTCCCTGTGGTTCAAAAGAGGAGGCAGTGGGAGGCTGGAGTCCAGCAGGTGGGACAGAGGGTTTATAATCAGGAGACTCGGGTCAGGTCCTGCTTCCCATCTCACCAGGAGAACCCCAGCTTGGGGAGGCTGTGGGCGCACTCAGACTTCGCTGCAGGGATGTTAACAGTGCCGGCTCCTCCTCTCACCAGATTTTGGGAGGATCAGATCAAAGGAAGTGAGTTATTTGAGAATGCTTTATAAGGGGACATTCAAAAGTTATATGATGGTTGGCTCAAAACCACCAAAGGTTTTCACTGAGTTCTTTTTTTTGTTTGTTTTGTTTTTGGTTTTTTTTTTTTTTTTTTGCTTTTTAGGGCCGTACCCGAGGCATGCAGAAGTTACCAGGCTAGGGGTCGAATCACAGCTACAGCTTCAGGCCTATGTCACAGCTACACCAATGGCAGGATCCAAGCTGCTTCTAAGACCTACACCACAGCTCAGGGCAATGCCAGATCCCCGACCCACTGAGCAAGGCCAGGGATGGAACCCGTATCCTCGTGGATTCTAGTTGGATTCATTTCCACTGTGCCACAAAGGGAACTCCCCTGAGTGAATTCTTGATGACAGCACTTCGATGGACAGGAGGCATTCTTGGCCCCAGGTTTTAAAATATCTAATGATTTATTAGTATGAAAAGTGTTTTGATACATTAAGTTTAAAAATTTTTTGCAAACCTGTATCTTTTTTTTTTTTGTATTTTGGATACATGTATGCATAAGAGGACTGGCAAAGATATAATCCAAGGTTAATACTGTTGGTTAAATCATGAGTATTTTAATTTTTTCCCTTTCTTACTTTTTTACTATCTGTAACTTCTGGTTTTCTGCAGTGACCCTGAAAAGTTTTACAATAAAATAATATTGTATTAATAAAACAAAATAGAGAAAAAGAAATATTGCTAAATTGGTGGAAAAATTCTATTTTCAGCCATAATGATTTTTTTCCTTGTAAATATTTTGTTAAAGTCAGGTGAAGAGACTTTCATTAACTTTTTTTAGAAAATTCATAAATCCCTGCAAAAACATTAGTATCAAATATTTGAAAGATTTAAATGGTATTCTCCTTTTACAGCATAAATATCTTTCCCCTGTCTATTCATCCCAAAAGGGAACTGTATAAAAATCATGAGCTATTTTCAGTTTAAATATATGTCTACTTATTGACATCCATGTCAGAGCATGTTCCTTTAAGATTTATATTTAGAAGAGGAAGCTCTTCCCAATGGCTCAGCTTCTGTGGCCTTGCATTTGGTGCACAGGAGGGTGACTTCTGCTAATTTATATCACATTACAGAGTACATTTGAAAAGTGTCCCTAACATTACCCTTTCCACATTGCTCTGATCTTGTTTTAAGAGGCATTTTGTGCATTTGCAACTTGCTTTCATAAGCCAGGCAACTTTGATCTATCTACTTATTTTCTCGTCTGAGGCCCCTGGATGCCTTGAAACTTCTTTGACCTTTTACTTTTTTGTTTATTTTTAAGAACACAAGTACTGAATCAATAGTTTGGCTGCTAAAAATACAAACACATCAGGTAATATCAGATTTATCCCCTCCATTTTATGCCCTTTCTAGAGATTGTACTGTTGTCAGCATGTTGAATAGCCTTTATGTTGTTACTGTGGTTTTCCTATGTACTCAAATTCAGAGATATATACCTAAGGAAACAAACCATTTGCAGGTTGCTTTCTTTTTTAAACAATGTAAGTGTGATCAAATTGTAAGTACTGTTCCATACTTTTCCTTTCCTCAAGATTATATTTTAGAGATCTGTGTCAGGATATATAGATCTACATTATTTTAAAATAGTCTTCTTTTTTAAAAGAAACTCACAAACCTGGAGAACAGACTTGTGGTTGCCAAGAGGGAAGGGGAGGGAGTGGTACGGACTGAGAGTCTGGGGTTAATAGATGCAGACTATTGCCTTTGGAATGCATAAGCAATGAGATCCTGCTGTACAGCACTGGGAACTATATCTAGTCACTTGTGATGGAGCATGATAATGTGAGAAAAAGAATATGTGTGTGTGTGTGTGTGTGTGTGTGTGTGTGTGTGTGTGTGTAAGAGAGAGAGAGAGACTGGGCCACTTTGCTGTACAGTAGACATTTGACAGAACACTGTAAACCAACTAGAATTGAAAAATAAAAATCATATAAAAACTAAAAATAAATAAAATAATAAAATAAAATATTCTTTTGTTTTAAAGACTTAAAATCCTTAGCCCTCTTTGGGTAGCTCAGGTTTGTAAGGAACTTAACTATCCAGTGATCAAAACACGTGGTTTCAAATCAAGTCAGAATATACTGGACTCCCTACTTCATGTGGATCCTGAGAGGAATAATGTTATTATCCCTGCCCTCAAGGGTAATCCACGGTATTTCTTAGGAGAGGGAAAGAGCTAATAAACCCCAGGGCCATTAATTCTTCTGCCATACCATACGCTTCATCGTCAGGAAATAAGCAGTTCCACTGAGGAACAAAATTAAATTCCAAGTTCAAAGACAGAAGAGCTGCAGGGGATCATCTGGATCTATCCTCTATCTTTAGACACAGGATGGAAAATTAAGTCTCAGGAAAAATGAATAACCAGGTGACACTGGGTACATAACCCAAAAGAGTTTAACATGCTGCCACAGAATCTGTGATCCTGTAGCCCTGTAGCTACCATTTCTTTCTTCTGCATGTGTTTTGTACTGACTTTTCCCCATAGTAAGGAAGACTTCTACGTTTTCCAAGAAAAGGCTTGGTCAGTACCAACAAGGAGCAAGCAGATGGACAAGGAGTTTGCAGAAGTACTTTTTAAGTGGTAGAAGCTTCCTCACTGAGAGGCCAGGCAGGGCAAATGCGTGCAGGATTCTGAGACCTGCCTCAGCAGTGACTCAGCTAAATGCTGCCAAGGTTTTAGGGATCTCAGGGTGGAAGCTCCCGCTCATCCCTTCATTGGTATCTTCCATTCCCTGGGTGCTCATATTTCTCAGAACATGGGTCTAGGTTTTCTAAGAATTATCAAAAATGATCAAACCCTGTGGGTGTGCTCAATGTTTTTCTAAATTGGCTTGGCAGGAATAGGAAATAGGATGCATGTCGGGCTCCAGGTAAGACAGAAAAGTGAGTAGAACTCAACGCCCCAAGGAAGCTGTAATCATTCTGTAAGAAATAGGCAGCCTGACATGTTCAGTTACAGCTCTAAGATCCCTCGATCCCAAGAGACTGACAGACGGGTGCCTAGACCACAGCAAGGAGCAGGGCAGAGTTTTTGAAAATCCTTATTATTTCTGCAACTATCACTGAGCTTTAACAGAATGATCACTGTAAGGAAACAGTATTCTCCCTGAGACAATGAGCAATGTTTCAATAGACTGTACTATCAAATATGTAAAAAAAAAAAAAAAATAGCACTTCCTAATGCAATCAATCCCAAATGCCCGAATTACACAAGCCTAAGAAGGACTTCTATTTCTTCGTATTCAACTTAGTTTAGATATAAGAAGATGAGCTTTTTTTTTTAAAGCAGATACATCAGGAACTGATTACTGATATCATAGAAAGATCTCCCAAGTGTTACTTTAAAATATAATAGCCAACTGATGCCCTTATATTTTTATTTAACTTTTTAAAAATTTGCATTTTTTTCAGTTGTGTTTAGGAAAAAAATGTGTACTTAGGATCTTTGAATAATAAAACATTAGGTTCTATTCCAAGAACAGAACAGGACATCTTAATGGGTCCTGGTAATTTAAGATATTTTGTTAAAACACTTGTCAACTAATAAAAATAGGGTAGAATCCATCTCTGGCTGAGAAAATTATCTGTTAATACATTTTTGTTTTGTTTTATTTTAATTTGGGCTTTTCTATAAGTAGGTAACATTTTAAGTCAATACCATACAATTTGTATGCGCAGTTATATTTTCCTGCTGTACCAGAGACATGGGAAATCCTAATAAAAGCCAGGCTTTAAAGCTTGCTGAAGCTCTCTTGTTTATTATGGACCTCATTTCTGAGCAAATGTAACAGAGATCTATTCCAGTCTGTTCATACATATAATATGTTTTATCAAAAATCAATTACTCTGATTTACTAACAACAGTATTTTCATTTTGATTTATGAGCACACCGTATTTATCAATTAATTATATGCAAATAAAGCATTACTAAAATTTTACTCAACGAGAAGATAATTCTTCAAACCAGAAAACTTTTACCAAAATCACGTCTGATAAATTTCTTGGGAAATATAGCTGTTCTCGCGACGTCAACCAAAATGTCAAAGATAACACAAGTATGCCAGACTGATTTTTAGCACTCTTGCTTTCTATATGATTCACTTAGAATTAGTTATTTATAAAACATATTCTTGAAACAATTTTGAGTTTAATTTGAAGCAACAGAGCACTTAATGTGTGTCACTTTCAGAAGCAGGGAGGTAAGAGTTAAAGGCATTTACTCCAAAAAAAAAAAATACGCAAATTGGGCTTCCTTTAATTTGGACTCAGCTTACCTCCCTTTAGTAGTGATCTGGAGTGTAGAGAACACACTTCTGCTCACACCAGCCACCCCTTCAGAAACTGCACATGACTCTAAGAGCCTCAGTTTTCTAAACCTGAGTTGTCACCCTTTGGAGATTCATATGTTGCAGACACTGCCTGGGGACCTTGTCCAGCAAAGGTGGGATGGAAACCACATGTATCGAACCACAGTCCAGGTCAAGGTGCCCTTAAGAGAGAGGGGCTAGTATAGGACTTTGAAGGCTGGGGAGAACAAAGAGTCTGGAAAATGCTTTGGAAAATAGCAAAGCAGTCTGCAAAGATTTTAGTTTTATGTGTGTTTAGGAAAGGCCAAACAGACAGGATATAATTTGACATTTAGATTTAATACTGTTTATGATCTACAGTGTTGGGAACATGCATCCTCGAGGGTCCAGTGCCAGCAGGAGCTGGCTGTATGTAAGAAATGGTACTCACTGGAGTTCCCTTTGTGGCGTAGCAGAAACAAATCCAACTAGTATCCATGAGGATGTGGGTTTGATCCCTGGCCTCACTCAGTGGGTTGGGGATCAGGCGTTGTGGTAAGTTGTGGTGTAGGTTGCAGATGCAGCTCAGATCCTGCATTGCTGTGGCTGTGGTTTGGGCCAGCAACTGTAGCTCTGATTTGATCCCTAGCCTAGGAATTTTCATATGCCGTGGGTGTGGCCCTAAAAAGTGTGTGTGTGTGGGGGGAGGGACTGATATTCATTTACAGATTTTTCACAGAAAATCCTGAAGATACTATAAGTGAGTACTACTCTTGAGTAGAGCTAGCTACCAATGACACTGGACAATCTAGGGTGCACGAAATGCAAACCAAAACGACAATGAGACCTCACACAAGTCAGAATGGCCATCACCAAAAAGTCTATAACCAATAAATGCTGGAGAGGGTGTGGAAAAAAGGGAACCCTCCCACACTGCTGGCAGGAATATAGGTTAGTGCAGCCACTGTGAAGAGCAGGGTAGAGGTTCTTTAAAAAACTAAATATAGAACTACCATATGATCCAGTAATCCCACTCCTGGGCATATAACTGAAGAAAACCATAATTCTAAAGGATACATGCAGCCCAGTGTTCACTGTAGCACTATTAGCACTATTTGCAAAGGTCAAGACATGGAAGCAACCTAAATATCCATCAGCAGAGAAACAGATAAAGAAAATGTGCTACATATAAACAATAGAATATTACTCAGCCATTAAAAAGAATGAAACAATGCCATTTGCAGCAACATGGATGGCCCTGGAGATTATCAAACTAAATGAAAAAAGTCAGAGAAGGACAAATGTTGTGAAATCACTAATATGTGGAAGATACTTTTAAAATGATATAAAAGGACTTATTCACAAAACAGAAACAAATGCAAAGATTTTGAAACCAAACTTATGGTTACCAAAGAGGAAACGCTGGAAGGAGGGATGGATTGCGAGGTTAGGATTGGCATATACACACTACTATACAAAATCAATTGATAACAAGGACCTACTTTATAACTTGGGGAAATCTATTCAGTACTTCATGATAGCCTATATGGGGACAGAATCCGAAAAAGAATGGCTATATATGCATATGTATTGCTGACTCACTTTGCTGTACACCTGAAACTAAAACAATATTTTAAGTCATTTCTACTCCAATCAAAATTTTTTTAAAAGAGTGGTACTTGCTTTGAAGAGATGAACTATCAAAACTGTCTGCTGTCATACTCTGGATCTCAATGAAAATGTAGTGGCAAGTTGGCTAGATAAAAGAACACAAAGTTAAAAGTAAGGTCAACCCACGTTTCCACCTGTTATCTACCCCTGATGAGCTGTGTAACCCCAGGCAAGTGATATAACTTCTCTG
Source organism: Catagonus wagneri (assembly GCA_004024745.2). Lineage (NCBI taxonomy): Eukaryota > Metazoa > Chordata > Mammalia > Artiodactyla > Tayassuidae > Catagonus > Catagonus wagneri. Next base: position 38,015,625 of record PVHT021183699.1, on the reverse strand, counting down.
GTCCTCTGTTTTCTCATCTGCAACATGGTGCTAGTATTATTAATAATGTTTTTTAGGGCCACACCCACGGCATATGGAAATTCCCAGGCTAGGGGTCAAATCTGAGCTAAAGCTGCCAGCCTACACCACAGCCACACCAACGCAGGACCTGAGCCTTGTCTGTAACCTACACCACAGCTCACGGCAATGCCAGATCCACCACCAATTGAGTGAGGCCAGGGATCAAACCCACATCCTCATGGATACTAGTTAGACTCATTCATGCTGCACCACAATGGGAAGTCCAATAATGTCTTATTGTTGTTGTTGTTTAGGGTTTTTTTTTTTTTTTGCTTTTTAGGGCTGCATCTGCAGCATATGGAGGTTCCCAGGCTAGGGGTCGAACTGGAGCTACAGCTGTCGGCCTACGCCAGAGCCACACCAATGCCATATCTGAGCCACGTCTGTGACCTACACCACAGATCACAGCAATGCCAGATCATTAACCCACTGAGCAATGCCAGGGATTGAACCTACAACCTCATGGTTCTTAGTTGGATTCATTAACCGCTGTGCCACGACGGAACTCCTCCAGTCCAATAACGTTTTCTTTTGTTTTCAACAAGGGTTTCACACATGCCAAGCATTGCTCTAGAAAAATGTGTTCACTCAGTCCTCATAGAAAGTTTTTGAGTTTAAAATCTCTACTATCTTTGTCCAGCTGAAGAAACTGAGGCTTGAATGGGTTAGGTAAGTGATTGCATCTCATACAGCTAGAAGGTGCAGGGTCAGTCTTCAGATAGCAAGCAGCCCAGGCCCAGAGAAGATGCTTTGACCCCAACACTGTGAGAGGCAAGCAAGCTGCAGCTGAGGCCAGGACCGGGTTCCCATCAGGCCTCCATCACTTACCTTCATCTTGCCAAGGCGCAGGCCTGCTGGGCCTTTCCTCCCCGGCACGTACATCAGGAATAATAACGGCATCGGCCTCCTGGCATTACTGTGAAGATTAAATGAGTTAATGTTTGTTAAAAACTTGGGACAATTCTTGGTAAGGACTAAATAAGGACTTAGGTGCAAATATTATTGTATTAGAACTTATCAGTGAGGTGGATTGGAGGAAAGATTCATCAACATGTATAAATTATCTCCAAGTACACAACAATCACCAAATACATGATTCCTTCTAGGAGACTCAGTGCTGAGGATGACACATGATTTAGGAGCTAGAGAGCGTTGCGGACATGGGGCACAGGTCCACCTGCCACAGGGCTCACGTCTAATGGAGGCAAAGGTTAGTTTTCTGAGCTCCAGGTACTAGAATGTTCTATTTTTAGGCAGCTAGCTCTACGAGGTTTCTCACCTGCCTGTACTAATGGCACATGTATTGGGATAAATGGGCTGGGGAGCATTCACCGGTCCACCCCCTGTGTCAGCCCAGCAGAGAGAATCCTACGGTGAAGCCTCCATTTCTCCCCCTCAGAGGCTGGGTGGGGCTGAGTCAGTCTCTATAATAAATCACCCAGTGTAGAGGGAGGAGGAGGGAAGAAAGGTGCCATCCTCAGAGCACGCAGGAGTGTGAGCATGTGTGCATGCTGGATGTGCATATTGCGGCTGCATGCGTGTGTATGGGTTGTGAGTGTGAGCATGAGTGCATGCTTATGTGGCGGGGGGGCTGGAGTGATTCAGGTACAGCTGCAAAGTCTGGGGAAGGTAAAAGACAAGAAATGGAATTGTAATAAGTATTGCAAGGACTTGCATCTTCTTCTTATTTTCAAAACACAGGAGTAAAGGAACTCTATTCCTTTTTATTACTTTTGACTCATTAATTGTGTTTAGGCACGCCATGCCTCCTGGAGACCAAACAGCCATGTGGTTTATGGGGTCTGGAGTCCCTCTATTTGCCAGGAGCTGTGTTGGGACCATTTGTTCAATAGAGGCTGTCAGTTCTTGCCTGTCCTTGGACATGCCCTCATAGCAAATATTTCAGGACTGGCTGGCCTGGTCTCAGGGCGGCCACAGCCAGCAGCCAGGACTGGCCAAAGAAGGGAAAGCCAGACTGAAGTGGGCTCAGAAGCCAAGAGAGCTTGCCTTGAAAGTCAGGCTTCAACCTCTGCTGCTTTACATGATCACATCGGCCTCCCACCCCTGTCGAAGGTTGCCCTGGCGTACACCAAGGAGAAGTGAGGCTGCTTGTGTCATCCTCTTCCAACAGAGGAAACTCAGAACTGGAGTAGGTTGACTCCATGGGAGCAGATGGGCTTGCTAAGGGCGGCATTTTTATGCGGGAAGGTAGAGGACTGATGGGGAAGAAGAAGTGACTGAAGCTAAGATAGGAGCCCTCCTGACTGGGCTGCTTGGTCCAGAGGAAACAGGGACAGACAGCGGAGGCAGGGTAAGAGGCTTTGGCTGACCTCCCCCAGACCAGGAAGGTTCAAGTGCACTCTGTCTGCGAGCATTAATTTTGGTGCATGCGTTTTATTTCCCAAAGAGTCTCGGCAGAAGACCAGCTCTCAGATGGTACCTTCCTCGGTACGTGGGTGTGCGGGGATGGTCAAGGCTGGGTCCCGACCCGGTCCATTCGGAAAGTGTATCAGTGCACCCTTTTGCTATAGGGATTCTCTCAGCTTTCTATGAGGTACTTGGGGCGAATCAGGGGTTTTCAAGTGGGCACCACTTCCCAATCATGGAATGCAGCCACCTCTCCAACACAGCATAAGAACCACTGACATCATACTAGACAAATCCTGCAAGCAGTCATGCACAGAAGTTGCCCAAACCATCCTGATAACACAAGTCACAGGAGAGACTGATGAAAGCCCTGATTCCTGGGCCCAGCCTAGACCCACCGAAAGCAGGAATTCCAGGGGAGAGTTCTAGAAATCTGGAGTTTTACTACACATTGCAGGTAATTTTTATCAGTGAAGTCTGGGACAATCTGGTGGATATTTTCAGCATCACAGTCACTCCCTACCTCAGGGAAGCGGAGAAACTAGCTGTGGTAACTGAAGCTGGAGCTGACAGAGATTAAGAGCCATACCCTGAAGCAGGCATGTGCAACTCCGGAACCCTCCCAACTCCCAACTTTGCAACATCAGAAATCATCTTCGAGACCATTTGTTCAGGCAGAGGCAAGGTACCTTGCAGATGCAGCTCCAGAACAGAAGCTTCTAGCTGCCTCACCCTTCTTGCCTCTCTGTCTCACATTCCTCCTTGGGCCCCCTACCTGCTTCCTCTGGGCTCCCTCTACCACTGTGAACTCCTGAGGTTGTTAAATATGCTAGCTTGACGCCCCCAGGTGAGCTCACCACTCCATCTCCTGAAACAAATTTCCCAGCAGAACACATCTGCCTCCTGGCAGGGGCTGGGGATCAGTATTCAACCTCCTTTACTGTGCGACCTCCTCCCAAAGGCTCAGGGCTTCCCTGCAGCTGACCATCAGCTGGGGCTCTTGTGCCATGCTCCGACCATCGACAACAGCGTGCCCTTAGTTCCAAGGTTACCTTATAGGTTTTTACTGAGACATTGTGACCCTTCCTATGCACCTTTAATTAAAAAATATTGTGCAGTTTTAGTCGTTTCCTGTTACTGTTTAACAGTGTCATCACAAACTTAGCAGCGCCACACAGCACACATCTGTCTCATAATTTCTGAGAATCCCAGGCTTAGATAGGTCCTCTGATCAAATCTCACAAGACTGCAGTCAAAGTGTTGTCTGGGGCTGTGATCTCATCTGAGGCTTGATTAGGGAAGGATCGTTGCCCCAGCTCATGCAGGCTGTTGACAGAATTGAGTTTCAAGTGGCCACAGCACTAAGTTTCTCTTCTCTCTTTCTTTTTTTTTTTGTCTTTTTGCCTTATCTAGGGCTGCACCCGCGGCACATGGAGGTTCCCAGGCTAGGGGTCTAACAGGAGCTGTAGCTGCCGGCCTTCACCACAGCCACAGCAATGCGGGATCTGAGCCGCATCTGCAACCTACACCACAGCTCACGGCAACGCCGGATCCTTAACCCACTGAGCAAGGCCAGGGATGAACCCGCAACCTCATGGCTCTTAGTCGGATTCATTAACCACTGAGCCTCGACGGGAACTCCAGCGTTAAGTTTCTTGATGGCTTTTGACTAGAGGCTGCCCTCAGCTCCTCAGCATGTGATTACCTGCTACCTCAAAGCAATTAAGGGAAGGAAAGACTATAGCAAGAAGGAGGCTATAAGCTTATGTTACATAATCATATATCTGTAATCACATATATCACCTTTGTCCTAATCTCTTGATCGAAAGCATGTTACAGGCCTTGCCCACACTCGTGGTCACAAACACCAGATGAGGATCACGGGGTCACCAAGTGAGTCTGTCTGTCATAGCAGTGGTCACCAACTGATGTGTCTGTTCAACCACAAAATAACATTCATTCCTTCTCTAAGAACAGAGTCCACCTTGGCAGCTGTGTATGAGCCATGGTACCCCACACCCGGACAGCGTTGTCTCAGATCTGGCTCCAAGATAAACAACCAGATTCTTCCTTCCAGGATTTTGGCCTTGAGATTTATAGATAGCCAATTAGTCTGGACCCGTTCTTTCAAGAAAAAGGGGCATCTAGTTATTAGGTGGCCTTTTCCCAACATGTGTAACCAGGACAGAGAAGAACGAAGTTGAAGCAGAGAAGAATGAAGTTGAGCCACAGGGAAAAACGGAGATTAGAGATGGAGAAAAAAGCGTCTGGGTCTTGAAAAGCTCTTCAGTAGCAGATTCTATTTTCTTGTGTAACCCAGTGGTTTTCGAGTTTCAGAGTTCTTCCGATATCCTAGCCATAAAATTTTTGCATAAGTTTACTCAAGTTGGCTCCTGTTACTTGTCAAGGTCAAGAACCATGACTAAGTTGAGATGTCAGAGTGGGTCTTATTTATTCTTCACTTGGAACTTCCCTATCATCCTGCCATCAACCTGCCATCTACTAAAAAATATTTCTCTACTCCTCATCCTTCATTGTCACCTTTGTCATGCACCTGTCATCCAGCCACTACCCTGGGTGCCAGGCTACATGAGCAAACAAGACTCAGAGTTCCCACACTCACCAACTCACAGTCCCCAGAAGCACCAGGAGGCATGTAAGCAGTTACGGGCGGGACGTGCTGAGGAGCAACAAAAAGGAGCACACACCTGAGCTCTGGGAAGAGGCCTTCCAGGAATACTTCCTGGAGGAGGTAACTAAGCAGAGGTCCCCCCAAATAAAGAGGAACTAACCAGCTGCAAGGGAGAAGAGATGATTATTGCAGACAATGAGAACAGCGAGTGCAGAGGGCTCAGAAGAGTGACAGATTTGAGGATTAGAGAGCTGAGTGCGCGTGAAAAGATCTTTTATGGAAATGGCGAGGAAGCTAACATTTTACATGCCTCTCCCCCAAAATGATTACTCCCTTGAAGCTGGGAGCTGTATTTTTAAATTATTACTATGAAAATCTAGATTGACCATTGGGGATTTACTAATTAAAAATTGTGTGTGGGCATTTACTTTGTATTTATATATATTAAAAGTCACTCTTGGAGTTCCCACTGTGGCACCGAGAGTTAAGGATCCGGTTTTGTCTCGGTGGCAGTGCTGGCTCGATCCCAGCCAATGCAGTGGGTTAACGATCCAGTATTGCCTCCGCTTCAGTGTAGGTCACAGCTGTTGCTCAAATTTGATTCCTGGCCTGGGAACTTCCATTTGCTCTGGGTGCAGCCAAAAAAAAAAAAAAGTCACTTTTTTTCGATGTATAGAACTATGACTTCTGACAGGTACACACAGGTGTGTACCCACCGCCCCTGTCAAGGTTTAGAAAAGATTCACCTCTCTAAAAAACATCCTCATGCCGCCATTCTGTAGTCAACCCCTCTCCCCACCCAATTCACTTACTGGTATTCTCCACATACTGTATTTTGTTTCTTCCTTCTCTGACCCCCTTCACTCAAGAAGTCGAGGGATTCAAGTGTGTGAAGATAAGGGACTCTCAGATCACCAGAGAAGACACTCAGAATTCTCAGGTCAGGCACAGGGAAAGATTTGTTCAGTTCAGAAAATCACACCTTGGGGAGTTCCCGTCAGGGTGTGGCGGAAATGCATCCAACTAAGAACCATGAGGATGCAGGTTCGATTCCTAGCCTTGCTCAGTGGGTTAAGGGTCCAGCATTGCTGTGAGCTGTGGTGTAGGTCACGGATGAGGCTCAGATCCAGAATTGCTGTGGCTGTGTTGTAGGCCGACAACTGTAGCTCTGATTAGACCCCTCACCTGGGAAACTGGGAACTTCCATATGTGTCGGGTGTGGTCCTAAAAACCAAAAAAAAAAAAAAAAACCCAAAAAAAGGAAAATCACACCTTGTTTCCCAGACTCGGGCTCTCTGCTGAAAGGATGTAAGAACAAAAACCCGGCATTATCTCTGGGTCAGGTCTGCCTATCCCAGCCTTTTGCGGAGAAGCTAAAGGCACAGGTTTCACTGAGCCAATAAAATGCACCTTCTTCTCAAGAAATGTTACCACAGCTGGCTTCCAGATTCTCTGCCCGTTATGTCTTTTTCAAGAAGTATTCACTAATTACTTTTAATTGTGTCTTGATTTTACCAGTGACGTCTATTACAGGCAGCTCACTGATAAATTGGGGACTGTTTTCATTTGGGATTTTTCCTGGGGTGAGGTGTAACTTTCTTTGTCATCAATACACATACGTCAAAGCAGACTAACTCGAGTATTTCCGCAGCCACAGCATATGGTTGGGTCATGCACACAACCATCGTAAATCCTCCTTGACAAAGGCCCAAAATGATATCATGACCTGGTCCCGTTGGAATCCAGATTTATGAAGATCTGAATGTGAGAACTGAGTGTTAGGAGTATGGGTTTTTAAAAATGTGCCACGTGAATAGGTTGGTCTCCTATATGGCTACTTGCCTCCATATGTGGCAAGTGAGCGAAAAATACGTGCAGAGGTAGTTGAAAAATTCTTGAGATGCTTCAATAAGCTTGCCTAGAGCCCAGTGCAGAGTAAGCACCCAATAAATATTCATGAGTGAGTGGATGAATGAGTGGATGAATGAAGTGGAACTGGAGTGAGTTACAAGGTCATCTTGTTTTTTTAGAAAGCAGATCATCCTAGGAAGGTGATTGGTTGCCTTTCCAACACCTTTTTTCCTTTTCTACTTGTGAATGCACATCCAGTTTTGCTCACGAAACATCTCTAACCTTAGCCCCAGGGGTAAATCTTATTTACTCTAAGTCAATCAGAACACGGGGCTTTTCATGGAGATTTTGATTAGTCTGGGACCAGGCACACGACCTTTTTTGACCCAGGCAGACTGAAAGGGAGAGTTCAAGTTCATGGCATGGGGAGAAACTTTCCACTTCTTCAGATAGAGATGGGCAAGGATGTATGTCACTGTATCTGCTACCCTAGGGTTTTCCCTTCCATGCAATTAGGACCCTGCCTGGGCTGCCCTACTTACCTTATGGCTTTGAGGGGAACTGGCTTTGGTCTGACGCTAATGCTCTATGAACCAGAGTGGGAAAGAATCTCATCCATGACGACACAGTTGAGCTTTTAGACCTTCCTGGAGAACACCCAGATTCTGGATCACCTGTTATTTGAGAGATGAATTTTCTTCTGGCCTAAGTCACCTTGAGTTGGGATTTCTCCTGCTTTGACCTGAAAACAAAAAACTAAAGTAAAAGCTTGAAGTTGAAAATAATAAGAAAGAAGAATGGGCTATTTTGCGTTGATAAGTAATAACAACAACATCTGCACGTGGAGCACAAGTGAAGATCACTTTCAAGTCTTTTTTTTTTTTTTTTCATTGTAAGTACCCTAGTGGGTAAGTACTGTTATTCTGGTTTTACTCACTTCCTTCAGGTAAGACTTGCCCATCTGGAAAGGTAGTCCTCCTCCTTGTCCAGTTGGAGTAACTGTGTACTTTTTTTACTTAGGGATTTTACATGATTCCTCTGGTAACACAGATAAAAAGAAATTTCTATCATCTCATATTCCACAACCCTCCCATATTTTCAGCCATTAATACTACTGTCCCTCTACTAGCACATGAAATTCAGAAAACACCTGGACAAATATTCATTTTATTGTTGTTGTAGGCGGGGTGCCAGGAAAGCTACACAAATAAATATAAAATAACTCTTGCTTACAAAGATCTTATCCTCCAGTTGGGATGACAGAGCAGACTATTTCAGATGGTGATAGCAGACTTGAAAAAAAATAGAAATACTAAACTGTGTTAACCATCAAAAAAAGGTAAGTCATTAATTCTGAGTAAGTTAACCTGAGTAAGATGAGGGGAACATGATAACAGCTCTCAAATCCACACGTCTGTGGTCTCTGTCCCCACCACCATCGTCTGCCTGGAAGGCTGCAGCAGTTTCCAGATCTCCCTGCTTCTACCCTGAGTAACATCTGCTCAGTTCTCCACATTGAAGCCAGAAAGATCTTGAGGAGAAGAAAAACAGACACTGACATTCTTCTGCTCTTCCTCCACTGCCTCTTAGACCCGGCCCAGCCTGCCCCTCCAACCTCTGCAGCCGAGTCTCATAACATGCCGCATCCTATTCTTTCTGTTTTTTTCCTCTTGGGGCTCTTTGGACCCACCCAGGAAACCATGTGCTATTCCCCATGCCTGGAACACCTTCTCCGTTTCCTCTCCAACCAGTCAACATCTACTCGTCCTTTTCCCAATTTCAGCTCAAGCATTCTGTCCTCAGAAAACTCTCTCTCTGCTTTTTGTTTGTTTGTTTGTTTTTGTCTTTTTAGGGCCACACCCGTGGCATATGGAGGTTCCCAGGCTAGGGGTCTAACAGGATCCTCCGCCACAGCCACAGCCACGCAGGATTTGAACTGTGTCTGTGACCTACACCACAGCTCATGGCAACACCAGATCTTAACCCACTGAGCAAAGCCAGGGATTGAATCCGCAACTTCATGGTTCCTAGTCAGATTCATTACCACTGAGTCATGACGGGAACTCCAGAAAACTCTCTTCTGACCTCCCTGAGTAAGACAGAACCTACAGGCTCTCACAGCAATAAGACTCTTTTCTTTGGACTTGTCCCCATTGAAGCTCCACAGTTGTTGTGCCATAATTTGAAACATCACCTATGTTTCAAATTATGAAACATTTATGTGTGAAACATTTGTGTGTGTTTCACACATACCTCTAGGTGGGCAGGGATTTTATCTATGTTTACTCACCATTGTCTTTCCAGATCCTGACAAGGTGTCTAGCATGTGGTAGATGCTCAATAAATAATGATTGAAAAAAAGAATGAGTACAAACATGGAATCCACACTCACTTTGAGTTAGGCACCATGTGATGAACCTAACCACATTGTCCTTTACTTCTTAAAACCGTCCTACAAGAGAAGTGCTATTGCTGTTGTCCAATTATGTAGTTGGAGTACACAGCGAGATAAAACAACACAGCCAAGGTCACACATAGCGATTCCAACAAATAGGGATTCCAGCTAGGCACATGACTTTAGAAACTGAACTCTTAACCACTGGCCGCCATCAGGTCTCCCAGATAAAGTTCTGGGAGTTTAGAAGATTAAGAAGCTTAGTGAGTGAGCAGGAATTTGGGCTAGTCTTATAAGAAAAGATGGCTTTAGCCAGAGAAGTGATAAGTAGGAGGGTAGGGACACTGCTGGCTACAGACATCTTTGAGTAAGGCTCCCCTCCTCTGTACATGAATTAGAAAGAAAATGGCCCATCCTCCCTGCAGATACAGCCCCACACCAGGACAATCAAGTTGATGAGCCAAGCTTCAGGTCCTACCCTCCTTCTCAACTGGGCATTTTTTTTTTTCAGTGCACAAACAACACAGCTTTATACAATACCCTGTAGACTTGAATGTTTAGAGACAAAGAAGCAAGAGGTGAAAAAAAATTCATTAGGCTAGAGTGAATTCTTTTCAAGGGAAATGCAAAAGTGTAAGAATTGTGCTATCTAATAAAGTAGCTGCCTATGACTATTGAAAACCATATAAGTTAAAATTAAATAAAATTTAAAATTATGCTTTTCAACCATACTCTTTTCAAGTGCTCAATGGTTCCAAGTACCCAGTGGCTACCACCTTGGTCAGCACATGTAGAGAATATTTCCATTACTGCAGAAAGTTCTATTGCACAGTACTTGTATAGAAAGCAAGCAGGATCCATAGTTTGTAAAAAAGGAGCTCAGCCTTTATGTCGTGGTCCATGGAGAGTCACGAAAGGGTTGTAAGTTGGGAAGTAATGGTACTAGGTGAATAACAGTGATCATTTATGGAAGAATTCTGGTGTGTTGGGTAGTGCACTAAGCAACTTTACAGACATTATCCCATTTAATCTTCATAAGAGCCCTTTTCTTATGGTGAGAAAATTGAGGCCCAGTGAGGTTAAATAGCTTACAGTTCCCGGTCTGTCTGACTCCAAGAGGCTCTACTTTATATCATGCTCCTCCTACTCTGTATCCAAATTAGCCTGATGATGGGAATGGATTATTCAGAGATCAGGGAAGTCTGTTCAGCAGCCTTAGAGATATTCTAGGCATGAGATGATAATGGCTTCAACTGGGGATCAGGAGCTCCCTTTGTAGAAATCTTCAGATGTCCTGTCTTCTTTGTTCCCAGCCTGTAGTTTGCTATGGGTTTCCTCCCTTCCTCCCTAACCAGTCATCGCAATGGGCTACATTTTCTTTGGAATCATCTTTGCTTATCCTTTTGCTCCTGGTGTTGGTGTTTCTAGAGAAAATTTGTTTGCATTAGGTTTTAACCTAATAAATTTTTATCCCTAGGAGGACATCTTCCGCCTCATCCTGCTGCTAGGCCTCCCCCTAGAGATCGCAGGACACAGCTGGAGAGCCTGTGTGGGCCCCACCACAAGCCAAACCCAGAAATCCCATCTGGAACCGTACGTGGCAGAAGCCTTGCCTCTCCTCCCAGTCCCCTACCAAAGGTAAATGGAAATGCACCGATGGATCCCACTTCCTGCTGGGAGGTGGGGTCTCTCTGCTTCTTTGGCCTCCTGGTGCGAAAGGCAAACTTTCCCATGGAGCACTTCTACCTTCAACTCCAGCTCTAGCAGTCCTGAATTTCGGTCTGTTTCAGCTTTAAGGTGAAGCCTGTCAAGTGAGGGAGATGGATTGGCCCTCCCTCAGTGTTGTAAAGAAAACTGGTTTCCAGGATTTGGTTTCCTGGATTATGAACCAGGGGAGCCCCACGAGCCCCTCTGAGGAAGTCTAGTGAATATTCATCTATGTGCAACAGCAGGGGACACTGAGGCATGGGAGGATCGAGAGAATTTCACATGTGTCAGAATTAACTAGAACGAGAAAGAAAACCATGACATCCAGGTTGCCTGGTCATGCTTTAACCACAACCCACACTTGCCTATTTAGTTACAACAAACACAAAAGAGATAAACATAGATGTAAGTTAGTCTAAACACCAAATTTTAGAAGTTTTTCCTCTGATGTCTAGTCAGCCATCCTGACCTTTATTGGAGGATAAACCAACTTGCAACAGCTGTGGACAATTATTTACGGTAAGTCAGAGACTAAAGAGCTCGGATAATGAAGTGAATTTAGCATTAGAAGAAAAGCAGAGTCCTTGGTACCAGAAAGTTACCTTTTAAGTCACTTCTTGACTGCCAAACATCAAGAAACCGAGTTCACAACAGAAAGGGTCCGAGAAAGGCCCAGGATGTGTGTAGCAGTGGGCTTTGCTCACATCTGAGGGATGTTGCCAGAATGTACAGCCACACCTGGACCTTCCTCAACTCGCAGTCATCCAGGAAGATACTCTGTGCAGATGCTACCGAGATGACACGTCCCTGGCCATCCATAAAAGTGATCGATGGCTGGCTATGGAGTTACCCAACCATCCTGGCTACTCAATAAGAAACAGATTTGGATTCCTTCACTCAGGCTGTCAGATTTTACAGCCACCCGACGGGCTCTGGCAGTGTGGCCTCTCAGCAAAACACTGCCCAAGGGGGGCTCAGAAACATTTGGCAGTCAAGAGAGGGACAAAAGCTTTGCATGATTCAGGGGTGAGTTCAAAGCCAATAACATTTACACTCTGTGCCAAGAAAGCATTTTAAAGCCAGTGAGGTGCCTCTAAAGCCAGTAAGGTGTTATTACCTTTAAGCATATCCCTTTTACCCTTGGAATATAAGCGCCATTCTGACGTATATGAAAATACCATCCACAATTTAAAACGGGATATGCCACCTCTGCACTTTGAAGTTTCAAGGGGAAAAGAAGCCTTGCTTGAAGCTGATGCACTTGATTACAGGCACGCACACGCAAGCACACACGTACACACACACATTCTTGTCCTCACCTGTGCTGCAAAATAATGGAATCTGGCCACCCTTGAGTGTGGCAGGAGGATCAATGAGGCTAATGAATCTCCTCCCTAGGGGCCTCCTGCCCTAGAGCCCAACCACAGTACAGGAGAAAATTTACTGTAAACACTCCCATCTTTTGAATGGGGTTCAGCCCCATGATGCTTTCAGAGCAAGCCCTCATTCTGAAGGAAAAGAAGCTGAGGACTCAGTGTTCCACAATTTTAACTAAGAAGACCACAAAACCCACTTGCGCCCAAATTGAATTGTAAGTCTGAATGTGAGAACAACTGCAGTCCTTCAAATACAAATGGCAACAAGCAGGGAATACCATTCTTGTCCTGGAAAAATCATTAAGCTTAACAGCATAGAGGCAATATAAGGTTTGAAAAAGAAAAAAAAACGAGAGCAGAGTCTAAAACAAGACGGCTTGTGTTCAAATGCTGGCTCTGCTGTTCTCTCACTGCATAACCTTGGGTCTATTAATTTAGGTGGCTGGTGAATCCATGTGGCTTGGAATCATGACTCGGAACTGGAAGAACCTGGAAACCATTTTGTTCCACCTTTATCCCCCTACGTCATACCCAGAAACTCCAGAATCCCCAATTCTCAGCCCTTCCTATATTTGTATCAGAGACCATGAAGGTCTCCTCAGTGGTAGAGGAAGAGGAAAAGTGGGAGGTCAACTGAATCTTTTGCCAAATACCTTGGTTTACATTGGAAAATATCTGCCAGTCACTCATGCTCTGGGGGTAGATAACAAACTTAGGAGCTCAGGAGGCTGACTGACAGCTAAGAAACTGCTTCTTATCTTCTCCCTCTCTCTACGATTCCGACCCCTGGTTTCTGGAATGAGGACCACCCTGCCACAATCTACTGGTTACTGCATAAAGCATGACATT
>PVHT021183699.1:37919084-37997500 GCA_004024745.2 Catagonus wagneri | reverse complement strand
AATGTCATGCTTTATGCAGTAACCAGTAGATTGTGGCAGGGTGGTCCTCATTCCAGAAACCAGGGGTCGGAATCGTAGAGAGAGGGAGAAGATAAGAAGCAGTTTCTTAGCTGTCAGTCAGCCTCCTGAGCTCCTAAGTTTGTTATCTACCCCCAGAGCATGAGTGACTGGCAGATATTTTCCAATGTAAACCAAGGTACAGCATAGTGTACATATGAACAGCTAAATAAGTTGAAGAGACTTCTTTTCTCCCATCCAAGTACTAACCAGGCCTGACCCTGCTTAGCTTCTGAGATCAGATGAGACTGGGTGTGTTCAGGGTGGTATGGCCGTAGACAAGAAACTTCTTTTCTAATGAAAAAGGCAGATACTGAATTTTTCAGAAGATGAAATGTGACCTATGCACTGAGTGTAACAGAAGTGAATTGAGAGGAGTTCTGTCGACCAGACAGTGGAAGACTCCTGGGTGGGGCTGCGGCTGGAGCACCATCTTCTATCAAGATAGGGTGAGCCTGGGAGCCAAACAAAGGGTTGTTGTTGCTGGAGGATGAATGTTCTGTTCACTCAGGAACCAGGACCACTTCAAAGACCATTTGTCAGCTTGGTGAGAAGCTATTGCCAAGGTGAAGAGTCCCTGTGTCCCAAATGCCCATAAACATGTCTTCGAACAGCAGGAAGGAGCTGCACAAAGTGGCTGTGGCTGCCAGAGCGGGGAGCGGAGCCTCAGGAAGCGGGTGCGTCTCCCTCGGTAGCACACACGGAGCCAGGAAGGGTTCCACGTGCCGATTGGCCAAGACAAACACAGCCCAGCGCTGCCGGGGAGGTGGCCGTCGGGGAGCAGCTGAACCACCACAGTCATGCAGCCTCTCGAAAGACCGTGGCCGCAAGAGCGCAACCAGGGCCTGTGGTTTCCTGCCGTCCTCTCCAGTACACAGCTCGGGCTCCCGATGACTCATGGCCAGTGGTGTGCCAAGACTTCACGTCCCATCTCCAAGGGAGCCCGACCTGTGCAGAGCCACGGCCGTTCCCACGACTTCCTCCTCCCGAGGAGCTTAATGAGGGGATTAACCAGGACCAGGATGTGAGTGGACGTCTTCACCCGAGCAGCCGGCTGGAAAAGCGCCCAGCTCAGGCACGCGAGGACAAAGCAGAGGGCCAGGAACCGTCAGCTGTGCCGAGCTGAGGCTGCTGTGTCTCAACTCTCCTGGATGAGTGTGTGTGTGAGGGGGTGGCCGAGGGGGCTGGAAACTAACATTTATTAACGTCAGGCCTCTGGAGAGATGGTGTGGTTGGGTGGTTAAGAGTGTGGGCGTCAGACTGCATCTGGTGGGAGCATGGCCTAACTGAGTGATCTCGGGAAGTGACTTAGTCTTCGAACCTCAACATTCTCATGCAGAAAAAAAGGAAAAATAGTAGTATCTACCCCCCTCTGATGGTTCTGAAGGTCAAATAGAGATTATAAATTCAAAGTTTGGTAAACGTTAACTTTTATCATTGCTATTACCACTGTTGCTGGTGGAGCTGAAGAACAGAAAGAATTGTTTCATAGGGAATCAGTGCCCGTTACTGAGTAGAAATGCTTTATGGAAGTTGATCACTGGGCTACAGTTACATGTTGGCAGTGCAGGGTGCATGCCATGGACAATGAAGCCTAAAGACCCTTTGGGATCTGTAGGTACCACGGCAGAGGTGAACTGACCAGAGGAACCATCTCATCCCCCACCTGGCACCATCAGTAATAATCCACACCCCAATCACACTATTCAATTCTGCCAAAATATACCGAAGGCTTGTCACATGCCAGACACTGCACTAGGCACAGACGTGGGGACTGGGCAGGATAATGAAGAAAAGTTAAACACGACCCCTGCTTTGGAGACGCTAGTGAGAGAGGCACGTGTACACTCAGCTAGTACTAGGGCAGGAAAATTATTGCCCTGGTGCAAACTACATGTAGGACACATGAGGGAGAGACTGATGCCGAGTGGGGATACCTATAAAGTCTCCTTGGGAAGGTGTATGTTTTTAGATGCCTCAAAGGTTGAGGTGATGGAGGGGAAAGGCGTACAGAGAAAGGGACCGTCATTTGCAAAAGCAGGAGCCTAGAGCGGAAGGAACAGATAAGTTGGGACCTCAAGCTGGAAAAGTAGGAAAAGACCACGTTTTGTCAAGTTGTGATTATCAGGCTGAAATTTATGTTGGGAAGGAATATGCGCTGGGACTATCAGCTCAGTCACTGATGCTCAAACGAATTTGAGTCACGGCTCTTCTTCACGTGACTGTGGAAAAAGAGTTTGCCTCTGAACCCTTGTCCCCCCACTGTAAGGCGAGGATCGTGGCAGTGGCTAATTCGCAGGGTTGCGGATGCTCACAGGCTGCTCAGCACGCACCTCAACACAGTCAGCTCTCATTAAAAATATTAGCTATTGTTATCATTGTCAGCAATCAAGAAGCTGTGACAAGGGCTTAGGGAGAAATAATGAGCATCTGGACGGGACAGTGGGCAATAAGAGGAAGGGATAAATGTACCTTTCAGAGTCAGGATAGGGACTTTAATAGGCTATTGGGTGTAAGAAGCAAGAGACAAGGAGTCGGCAGTGATGCCTCAAGGATTCAAGCTCAGGAGATGAGGAGTTTGGGATGGGGTTGCCAAGGTGGGGTCACGGAGAATGATCTCGGTTTTGGGTGCAGTGAATCAAAACTGGCTAGTGAGTTCTTTAGGTTAGTCTTTTCCACATAAACTTCATACGAAAAGATCTATATTCGGTAGAATTTTTTTTAGGATAAAAGACTCAGATTAGAGGGTTATATACGTAGAAGTAAAAGTTAACCTAAGCCTTTGGAATGATAGAATGGTCCTCTAACAGTATTTGTGAGCGATAAAGTTGATAGGAAACAGACATTTCGAAATGTGTTTTTATAAAAGAGGCTAGAAGAAGGGAAGTAGAAGAAGAACAAATCAGTCACTGTGTTCCAGAAACATCATTTGATGGGGGTTTCAGAAAGGCTGTGGTAGTCAGCTCTGCAGACAGAGATGAGGTCACTAGTTTAATGACACCTTCCATATGCATCTCAAAAGAGGATAGGGAAGAGGTTGGTCTGTAAGGGATTAAGGAGAAAATAAAGGGGATAACATGGTGTGTATTTCATTCGTAAACAAGTTCAGAAGTTAAGGGAACATGACATAGAGTGGGAAGGAGTTTAAAACCAAACTAGCACAAGGCAAGACTGAGTTTGGGGTGGAAACTATTTGAACGTATTGTAGAATTGAGGAAATACCCACTGGGGAAGAACTGAAGACATACAAGAGGAAAGACATCCAAGGAGAGGCAGAAAAGTTTGTGAGTTACTGACTCGGGAGCAATGTTTTTTGGAGCAAACCAGGACCACATCTTATGTAGATTCCAGAGCATGGAAGAAAGGCCGTGTTTAAAGGCAAAGAAAAATTCTATTTGGGTAATTGGTCAAGTTCAGTTTGGAGTACTTTTATTTTCTAGAAAACTGTATACTTTCCTTTAATAATTTAACGAATTTTTGTAACTTACACACACACACGACAATGTTGAGTGGGATTTGTTTCCTTACTTCTCTTGAGAGGCAGAGTAGGGGAGTAGGAATAACCATGAGAGTTGATTTGAAGCCAGAAGTCCAGGCTAATCATAACCTCATTAAATCTCAGCAACCTAACCTACAAAAAGAGAATGCCCACCCAGAGGACAGACCAGGGTTCCTATGAGATAAACTATGTATCTGGCTTTGGAAAATTGATCTGTAATTAACTAGAGTTTATTATTTTTCTTTGCCATAGTCATCACATTTTGTTCCTAAAGCTGCTTTTGTCTTGGAGTTTCCATCGTGGCTCATGGGAAACAAATCTGACTAGTATCCACGAGGACGCAGGTTCGATTCCTGGCCTCACTCAGTGGGTTAAGGATCCAGTGTTGCCATGAGCTGTGGTGTAGGTCACAGACATGGTTGGGATCCTGTGTGGCTGTGGCTGTGGTGTAGTCCGGCAGCTGTAGCTCTGATTCGACCCCTAGCCTGGGAACCTCCATATGCCTCGGGTGCGGCCCTAAAAAGAAGAGAAAAAAGAAAGAAAACTTGCCTTGAGTTACAAAGCTTTGAAACTTTGACTTGAAGAGATAATGACGCCTAGGACATGAGTGAATGGAGAGCTTGTGCCATAGGTAGACAGCGTATGAGGCAGAAGAAAACAGGACATACTTGGAAGTCAGTCTCTGTCAAAAGCTGTGAGAAATGTGCCACTATAACACTAGGGGGTACTTCATGGACTTTGCACTAAGAAAGACCCTTTCTCCCACAATTTTTTTCCAGTGATGTCTCCAGCATGGTTTTGAATGACTCAAGCTTTGGGATTCCTACCACTTCCCCAGTGATGCACGTTTGCCATTTCCCAGATTTCATCATTAGGGCATTTCCTGAAATTCAGCCCAATGTGTTCTTTTTTTCTGATTTCAGAAAGGATTCTATTTCAAGCTTCAGCTGTCAAATGGGGAACCCAACTGTGAACAGTAGCAAATTTGAGTGTGACATCAGAGTTTCCAATGGGAACCTAGCTTTCCGCCCTGAGATCCAAGTCCCCCCTTGATTGAGGATATAAGAATAATGCACAGTCTTCTCCAGACCTCACCGAGGTGCCACTGCTGGAGCCAATAGCAGCAGGATCCCAAATTGCCTTTGAGGTTGGCAGCCTGCAAGGCCTGTCTGCCAAGAAGCCCCTTGGAACCTCATCACCTTTCCAAGACCCTGTTTTTAGGCAGATCAAAGTACTTTCCTCAGACTGGTGAAAGCCAGAGGTCCAGGTCAAGGTGAATGAGTGTGAGATTCTGAAGGAAGCTGGCAGAACATCAAAGAAGGTTGGGTGGGACCTGAGTCCTTTCCTGGAAAACTCTTTTCCATTGTTTCCCAGACTTTTTCAGTCTGACACATCATTGAACTTACTTCTCTGCTCCCACTCCTAGTCTCTATAACTGCCTTAGTTCAGTCATCTGATGCTTAGATTCCTTAGGTGCTTACATGTTCCAAAAGCCAGGGAACATATGTACATACAGATCCATACGTGGGAATAAATGTCCACGTTCACCCACACTTACTAACCACCTTATCTTAAACCCTGAACTCATAATTAAACTTTCTTTTTATTCTGTACTTAGTTGTAGCCCCAAAACACTTAATACCTAGTTTCGTGTCTCCCCACCAGAATGTACACACCCTAAGGACAATAAGCTGTGTCTTCTAATTCATCTCTGTGCCACCTCCACCCCCTTCCCGGCTCAGGCCGAACTCAGGACCTGCTGCACTTAGGTATTTCATGCGTGGCTAGTGAGAACTACAAGCGGCCTTTGGCTTCCTCCTCACTTTAACAAGGAACCATTTACGCCACAGCAAGGACTTTTGGGGAACTGAATCTGTCACTCTTGAATGCCAGAAGAAAAGATATATTTGAGGTCATTGCTTCTTAACTTAGATCAATACAAAAAACAAGCAAGTTATGGATACGGTAAATATAATCGTACATATGCCATCACAGACACCACCCGCTGAGCATTTACTCTGGGTCACACAAGTGCAGTGTGTGTTCTGCCATATGTTATCTCAGTTGGCTCTTCTCAGTTGGCTGGACTGTCCTGGGCTCAGCCCTTGATCTTCGCACATATACGTTTCCCCTGGTGTTCCCACATGGCAACTCTATGCCACGAATTCCCAACTTCCCCAAACCAGACTTCTCTCGCAAAACCCAAACTCCTATAGGCAGTACTTCCAAGGGATGTCACAAATTTGGCATGTCCAAATTCACCCGATCCCCATGCAGAGGCCGCTCTACCTTCCTCTATCCCCAGCTCAGGCTCCTAGTTGCTCAGGCCCAAATCCTTGGAGTCCTCTAAAGTCTACTCCTTCTCGTTTCCCGCAGCCAACGCACAGGACAGTCAATTCTGCTGCTTCTCTCTCAAGACAGATGCTTTAATTCTGCAGTTTCTAACACTTTCCTTCTACTCCAGTCCAAGCCATGACCACCTCTTTCTTAGGTGGAAATCTAGCCTACAAACACGGCTTTGTTCTTCCACCCTTTTCCCCCGTGGGAATCAAAGCAATCAAAGTACACATTCTGTCAGATTCAACCACTCTCCTTTCACACAGAGGAATGGCCAAAGTCTTCCCAAGGCCTGGCACGATTTAGAGTTCATCTGTTCTCTCTGACCCTGTGTCCTAGCCCTCCCTCCTCGCTCTTCTGACTCCTGGCACATTGTGCTCCTTGCTCTCCCACAGGCTCCCACCTCTGGGTCTTTGCTCCAGCAGTTCCCTCTGCCTGAAGCATTCTTCCTGCAGGTACTCTGGCCAACCTTTCACCCCTCTCAAGTCTCATGGAGATTTGCCCAAACCAAACCACCTTTTTTTTTCTTTCCTTTTCTTTTTTCTTTTCTTTTCTTTTTTGTCTTTTTAGGGCCACACCCATGACATATTGAAGTTCCCAGGCTAGGGGTCGAATCGGAGCTTTAGCCACCAGCCTACGCGACAGCCACAGCAACTCGGGATCCGAGCTGCGTCTGTGACCTACACCACAGCTCCCAGCAATGCTGGATCCTCAACCCACTGAGCAAGGCCAGGGACCGAGCCCGCATCCCCATGGATACTAGTTGGGTTCGTTTACCTCTGAGTCATAACAGGAACTTCCCAAACCACCTTCTTAATGGCACCACTTGCTCACCCCCAATACTCCCAATTAATCTCAATCCACTCTACTATTTTTTTTTTTTTTTTTTTTGTCCAAAGTGCTTTTCACCTTCTATCATACTATATAAAGTTGCTTATATATGACCTGGTAATATCTTTCTTTCCCTTGTATAATGCAAGATGCATGAGGGTGTAATGTTTGCCTCTTTAGTTTGGAAAGGTCTGGCTCACAGAGGAGGCACTCAGTGTTGAATAGGTGAGTGGGAAAAAAAGACAAGTGCTCTTGGAATCAAGATACTCAGGTTCCCAGCCTCAGAGCTTCTGCAGCTTTAATAGCCTGGGGGGGGGGCACACTCTCACACCCATTTCATTTCAGACTCAAAGCCCTACACCCTTCGGTCCTCTAAATTCCCTTCCTCTAGCCTGAATCTGTGCCTGGAGAAACCATTCCCATCTGCCAGAGAGTGGCAAGGCACCATTTCATTTGCTTGAAACCAAATCCAATTAAGGATGCGGAGCCCTCTTTGTCACAAATAGCTGCTTGGTGAGTGGAAGCTAATAAAAATGTGACCAGCATGGGCAGCTCTCCTGGCACACAGTTCCTTGAGGAGTGAATTACAGCTGGGCATGTTCCTTGGCAAGTGGTTATCCTCTCCTGCTCCTGACGCTCACTGAGGGTATGCTGGGAGCCGGGGTGGGCGTCCACATGTACAAGGATCACGACAGGAAAGGATGCTTACTTCTGGGGGGAAAAAAGGACTGTTTTCCATTTTTGAAAAGAGGGACTACCTCCTGTTTTAATAACTGCAGTTCCATTAATTGACGAGTCTTTTATAGGGATCTTAATTAAGTAATACCAACTGAACTCAAAGACTTTAAGTTGATTCAGTTTAAGTTCACTCAGGATGATCGTCTTCTCATAAGTTTCCCATTAGAATCAAAGACACTCAGCAGCCAAATTTCAAGAGGAGGAAACATCAAACCTCAGGTGGAACACTTCCATGGTAACTTCTGCTGCTTCTTTCCTTTTCTCTTCCTCCTCCTCCTTTTTTTTTTTTTTTTTTCTTTTCAGGGTTGCAGGGCTGCATCCAAGACATATGGAAGTTCCTAGGCTAGGGGTCGAATCGGAGCTACAGTTGCCAGCCACAGCCACAGCAAATCAGGATCCGAGCCGCATCTACAGCCTACACCACAGCTCATAGCAACGCCGGATGGTTAACCCACTGAGCAAGGCCAGGGATGGAACCAACATCCTCATGGATACTAGTTGGATCCGTTTCCACTGCGCCACAACAGAAACTCCTTCTTCTCCCCCTTAATATGCTCGAGCCTTGGGTGTTATCACCCCAGTATCTTTCCTGTACAACCTGGACAGATTGCAAAGGAATTATGCTGTGATTAAAAAAAAAAACCAATCTCAGAAGATTGCGCGTTTGGTTGCACAACACTGAGAATATAACTAACGGCACTGACTTGTACACTTAAAAAGGGTTAAGGTGGCACATTTTATATTTTCCATACTTTACCACAATAAAAATAATGTAAGGTTACATGTTATATGCTTCTATTTACATATTTTTAAAATGGCAGGTTTGTAGATATGGATAAAAGTAGTTGCCAGGAGTTAGGGACAAGGAAAAAAAGAGGGAGGTGGCCGTGGCTATAAAAGGATAGAACTAGGGATTCTAGTGATGGAACTGTTGTATATCTTGACTCCGGTGGTGGCCATAGAGATCTCACAGGGGATAAAATTTCATAGGACTGAATATACACACGTACAAGCATGCACAAATGAATGCACGTAAAACTGAAGAAATCTGAATCAAATCAGTGGATTTCATCAACGTCTATTTCCTGGTTGTGGTATTGGACTATGGTTATGCAAGATGTTACCACTGGGGGGGAACGGGATGGGAGGTATGTGGAATCTCTTTGTACTATTTCTTACAATTGCATGTGAATATACAATTATCTCATAATAAAAAGTTACACAACAACAAAGGATTATTTTTTCCTTGTGCCACATGTCCTAGTTGGTATGGCTGGGGGTTCTAGTCCATGTGGGTGGCGCAGGCTATTAGAGCCTCCACCATCTGGAATATCAGCAGTCACCTCGTCAAGGGAAGGGAACATAGCAAGTTGCTCCCTGGCTCTTAAAGGTTTCCACCAGGAAGCAACACATCATTCCCACTCATTTTTGCTGGCCAGATCAAATCCTTTGGCTCTCCTAACTTCCAGGAAATAGGGAAATTCAGATTTGCTGTATATTTGGAAAAGTGAGAGTCAAAATATCAGCAACAGCACTAATGATTGGTGACAGCTGTTAAGATTGTCTAAATGGTTAAAATATTCACAAAGCATCCTGCATTTACCTCATCATCATGTAACCCAGGAAATAAGGGTCTTCCACTTAATGATAAATCAAATATCATATAAATGCAAATATGCAATTTTGCACTGGTCACTGTGGATAAAACTTTCCACAATGAGCTTCACTTTTTAGAAAAAGTGTGAGCTTTCTGAAAAGAATGATTAAAATCCTAAAATATTATTTTAAATGCACCCATGTAACAAAATCTTTTTCTCTTTGGCTTTTGTTTTTACTCCCAAGTGTATGTGGAAAATAACTGCCTATTAGATTTGCATGGAAGTAGTGCATGCAAATGACCTTTAACTTTTCAATCTGAAGGTACAAATGGCCAATTTACAATGTAAATCAGGTGTGCATGAAAATATCTGCATGTTAAAGGAGGCCATGTAGAGGGCATTGGGAAGGGTGGGTATATGTGGATCAGACTGTTAGATTTCAAAGGATATAAGCATGGGAAAACACAAGAAAGGCCAGGAATTTGCTAAAAAAAGAAACAGGATACCATTAATCAACAAATAACCAGATTACTCCAGAAGTGACCAACCAAATGTTGTGGTTCTTAAAAATTAAATCAGATATAATTTTTTATGGCCTTACCCACAGCATATGGAAGTTCCTGGACCAGGGACTGAATCTGAGGCCCAGCTGCAAACTATGTTGCAGCTGCAGCAACACTAGATGAAATGTTTAACCCACTATGCTGGGCCAGGCATCAAACCCATACCTCCACAGCAACCTGAGCTGCTGCAGTTGGATTCTTAACCCACTGCAGGAATCCACAGCGGGAACTCCAAATCAGATATGCTGCCATTTGCAAATATACCTAAGACATGGTCTTTAACTTGTACTTTGTCAGAAGACAATTATATTGATCAGAATTGCTTAGAAATGGGGACAAGGGGTAACCTACCCTTATTAAGCATCTATTATATGCCAGTCCCTGTCTATGCCAGCCACTCTGAACCTGCATGATGTTCTTGTACTCTTGCACCTTTACTAGCACCCTATCTTGCAAATGCATAAAGAGTTAGAAATGTGAAATCATGTGTCTAGAGCTGCTGTTTGTGCCCAGGACTGCCTGCCTGCCGAGTGTGGTTCTCTCTGGTGGACTGTGCTGTCACCCTCACTCATCATCAGTTTCCTTGGGGCAAGACAAGGAAGAGCAACCCCATGACTGGGCTCCAGCTCCTTTTCCAGACTCTGTTCAACTGCTTCCTTCTCTCACCCCTAAGCTCCAACCAGAGGACACCTCTCGTACCTCCCCAAACACAATCTGCAATGTCCAACTGTTGCATCCACCGTCGCGAGAAACAGATGTTCGGAGACTTTCAGGACTCAAAAGGGTGTTACTTTATTGGCCAAAACTTTTAACCTGTGCAGGGGCGAACTCTCAGTGTGTCCTGAGACACAATGCTCACAGGGGCTGCAGATGAGAGTCGCGCCTAACGCTTACAGCTAAGCCCTTTTATAGACGCAAGCAAGCTAGCATTTAACAGAAGCAGATGTAGCGGTTAGCGATTGGCTATTATTGGCGCGCAGGACTTTTGAATGTTGCAGGTTAGCGATTGGCCATTATTGGCGCGCGGGGGGACTTTTGAATGTTGCAGACCTGAGGGGATGGAAAAATTCCTTAGATGGTAGTCTGCTATGTCTTGGCCGGTTTTATCAGCCCTTCATTGCGAAACATTGTCACCATCATAGTGTCTCGCAATGAAGTCCGCACAGCCGTACAAGACTTGCCCTCCTCTTAAGCCTCTTTCGGCTAACGTGCTGACTTCCTTGTTCTCCCAGGCACAGATTCTTTGTTATTATTATTCCCGGTTTCAACACAACCTCTGCGCCTTAGCGAAAGATATTCTTCCTGCCCTTTCTTGCTGACCTCTGTACCCCAAATTACCTATTCTGCAGGTCCTACTGCACATGCTGCATCCTTCAGCTATCCCTGCATCATTGCTCTAAAATCTTTCAGAAATGAGGCAAGAAAGGAATGAATGAATGCATGCATGAAAAGACGAACAAATGATATCTTCCTCTAAATGTAATGCTCCATTCTTTCTCTCTCTCCATTACATTTATCATCTTCATATTCTCCTGGAGGTTAGTAGCTATTTCATTTCAATTCAGAAAACATTAACTAGGAGTTCCTTTGGTGGCTCAGTGGTTAACAAATCCGACTAAGAACCATGAGGTTGCGGGTTCGATCCCTGGCCTTGCTCAGTGGGTTAAGGATCCAGCGTTGCCGTGAGCTGTGGTGTAGGTTGCAGACGCGGCTCGGATTCCGCGTTGCTGTGGCTGTGGCGAAGGCCGGCGGCTACAGCTCCTGTTAGACCCCTAGTCTGGGAACCTCCACATGCCGCGGTTGTGGCTCTACATAAAAAAGGCAAAAAGACAAAAAAAAAAAAAAGAACAAAACATTAACTAGACTTCCTTCTATCACAAAGCTCGGTGCCAAGTAGGGTGAGGAATACAACACTGGGTACGACCCAGCTCAGCCCCACCCCTAGGTGGTTCGCAGTCACACAAATAACAGAAACTGTCTGTGGAACGAACGTGGATACATGTGAGTTCCCCAGCCAGCCAGGCTCTCAGCTCTTTGAAAGAAGAAGTACCTTTTCAGAGTGGAGGGCATGTTTTCATGCCTCTTCTAAGACAAGTCTGACTCACATCAACATACTTCATCAAGAGCAAAGCCCGGTGCAGAATGACCCCATTCCTGGCCAAGTTGAGACCCACCAGGCTCCGCAATGGATGGCCTCATCGCCCAGGACTGCAAATAGCCTGTTGCAGCTTTGGTGGGTCCAAAATGATAAGGTTAGAAAACCAAACAATATTGTCCTGAGTGTTCATAAAAATAAGCAGAAATTAGAGAAGCCCGAGTATTCTTAAGCATTATCATTATTATAAACTTGCTCATTTCAAGAATGATCCCAGAACATGAAAAATTATTATAAAATAAGATGGCAACATAATACTACTATTTAAAATAAAATCATAGATTAATACCAGAAAACTCTAGACTTCCATTTAACTTCATGTAGGGCAGTCTTTGAAATTAGGTTAAGTGACTCCAGGCTTTTTATTTATAGAAACAACTTGGATGTTGGTCTGAGAAGTGAGATATCCAAGTTTTCAAATAAACTCAAGTCACAGAAAATTGTAAATAATGAAGAATCATGTGGACGAAAAATAAATCTTTTAAATATTTTGTCTAATTGATAGGAAAAGCATTTCATATTAGATAAAACCCAATACAAAGATTTAAAGACAGGATATAAAAATTACACACACATACACACACACACACACACACACACACAGTCACAAAACCTGCACCACCATTCTAGGAATAAAAGGCAGAGGAGAGAAGAAACAAAGCAAATGGGAAAGACAGTTGCATTGCTATAATAAAAAGAAGTAAATCCCCACCCCCATTCCCCTAAGGAGCCACTATAGAAATGAAGCTACAGCCTGGCTGAGTGCCCAGCTAGCCAGTAGTTTTCCTTTGTTTGAATAAGCAAAAGGCGCCCCCTCTGGGTGGATGCAGCATTTTGAACTTGGCATCTGAAGAACCCTTGTGTTATGCAAAGGTTGCCTGGCCTCCCAAAGAATGCAGTCTCACTCAGGAACTGAATTTTGGCGCCCAGCCCCTCGTAGCAGTGTGCACATTTACAGCAGCGGTCTGCACCTAAAGACTGGGGAAAAGGCACCGGGCTGTAGTCCTCCTTCTAGTTTCTGGGCTTCACCTCCCTGAGCTCAATTTCTTCTGCAAAGCTAGAAGGCAATGCCCACTCAGAACAACCATACAGGGATCAAATGAGCTTGCTTACTTGTGGGGAAAGGCTAGCTTAGCTGCTAGGCAACACACAGGAAAAAAATTCTCCTTATTAAATAAGCCATGTCCCATCTACCTTTCAGAGAATACAATGTTTCCTTTTATCTCCTAATGTATTCTTGACACCTTAAGGTATATTCATTTTCATATGTGTCTTCATGTATGTTTGTTTCTTTAAGTAAAAAAAATATTATTATTATAGCAATTAACCAAAATCTAATAATGGTTACAACTGACTGACCACGTTCCCATGTGCCAGCACTTCTTATATTTTTATGGTCTCATATAATCCCCACAAGTGGGAGTATCATAGCCTCCACAGTACAAATACAAAAACTGAGACCCCGAGGTTAGGAAGAAAATCCACAGCACATATGGGGTTTCTATCCACATCTTTGTGATCCAGGGCTTCTGCTCCAAACAAATGAGTTCTAGATCCGTTCTCTGTAGACAATTTGAAGAGATAAACGAAGAAGGAAATAGCACTCACCCTACTCTGTTACCTCTCTGTTAACATAAGGTTGTTCATCCTTGTGAAACTGCTCTGACACTACAGGATGATCCTTTTTAGTTACAGAGTCAGTAGAAGAATGAAGGAATTTTTTTTTAAATAATCGAGGATATAGCTATTAAGGGCTAGCCTTCACCACCAGTTTAAGACGAAGAGAAAAAGACTGTTGTCTGCATTGTAATTGCTTTCTCTTAGCCAATCCAAGTGTCATTATAATTCCTAATATCATCCCTTCAATCGTTTACTCATGTTAATAATTGCAGCAATAACCATTTGAAATCTCTGCCGCTTTGGCAAAGGTAGTCAAGGAAATATACACTGTATTTAATTAAGTCTCTGTTGAGAGTAAGTGGAAGGTGCTTAATCATGTTCATGAGCCTGTAACTACTCTCTCTTATCAGAGACTCCACTCCGGAGGCCCTGTAGCTTCTTACAACTGACAGGCTGCAAATCGTGTCCTGAATTGCACTGTTGCTGCCTTTGAGAATTATCACCGGCTACTTGCGCACAC
This sequence comes from Catagonus wagneri, assembly GCA_004024745.2. Taxonomy (NCBI): domain Eukaryota; kingdom Metazoa; phylum Chordata; class Mammalia; order Artiodactyla; family Tayassuidae; genus Catagonus; species Catagonus wagneri. The sequence continues at coordinate 37,983,582 of PVHT021183699.1, read as the reverse complement.
CAAATGTCAGGCTGTATTTGTGGAGCCCATCATGAACAGTTTGTCCTGATTTCTGAAAATCTTCCCAGTATCAGAACGTGGGCATCCCTCTTGGATTTAAATTATCAGATTCCTAAAAGTGGGAGCAATGCGGTAAAATGCTCATCTCAAAGCCCAATTGCCTCTCTCGTGTTTTGGTTTAGTGACGACCACGAGAATTTTAGAGAGATTACTGTGTGCCAGGTGGTGGATTAGACATTTCAATTATTTCTTCTAATTTTTACGAGGCAGTCAATGTCCTCCTTTTATAAAATGAAAAACAATTTTAGAGTGGTTAAGTACTTGTGCAGGGTTCTATTTCTCCTAAGCAACAAGAATCCTAGTTTCCTTGACTCTAGCATATTTTAAACTACTAAATAATACCGCCTCCCATGTTAGGCATCTGTTCCAAAGAGAAATGAATGGCAAAGTCCCTCCTCTATCATGCCCCACCCTCCAGTGAGCCTTCTGACTCTAGTGAGTCAAAAAAGAGCATTTTTCCAACTGTACTTTTCACATAACTAGAATAAACAATTATAAATCTGTATGAAAATAAAAAAGAACCTCAATAGTTAAAGAAATCTTGAGAAAAAAGAACAAAGTTGAAGGTATCTCATGTCCTGATTTAAAACTATATGAAAAAGCTATAATAATACAAACAGTGTATAGAAATGCAAGAGATTTCTGTGTATTAATAATGTATCCTGCAACATTACTAAATTCATTGATATCTCTAGCAGTTTTCTGGTTGCATCTTTAGGATTTTCTATGTACAGTACTACGTCATCAGTAAACAGAGACCATTTTACTTCTTTTCCAATTTGGAATACTTTCATTTCTTTTTCTTCTCTAATTGCCTTGGCAAGGACATCCAAAACAATGTTGAATAAAAGTAGTGAAAGTGGACATCCTTGTCTTGTTCCTGATCTTAGAGAAAATGCTTTCACCTTTTCACAACTGAGTATGTTAGCCGTGAGTTTGTAATATATGGCCTTTATTATGCTGATGTATATTCCCCCTACGCCCACTTTCTGAAGAGATTTATCAGAGATGAGTGTTGAATTTTATCAAAAGGTTTTTCTGCATCTATCGAGATGATCATATGGGTTTTTCTGTTTGCTTTGTTTTGTTTGGCCTCACTGTGGCATGCAGAAGTTTACAGGCCAGGGATTGAACCTGTGCCACAGCATGACCCAAGCTGCAGTGGTGAAAATACTGGAACCTTAATCCACAAAGCCATGGGAGAACTCCAATCACATGATTTTTTTTTATCCTTCAACTGGTCAAAATGGTGTATCACACTGATTGATTTGTACATATTGAAAAACTTTTGCATTCTAGGATAAATCCCACTTGATCATGGTGTATGATCCTTTTAATGTATTATTGGACTTGGTTTACTATTGTTTTCTTGAGGATTTTTACATCTATGTTCATTAATGATATTGGCCTGCGGTTTTCTTTTTTGTGTGTGGTTTCTTTGGTTTCAGTATCAGGGTGATGGTGGTTTCATAGGATGAATTTGAGAGTGTTCCCTCTTCTGCAATATTTTAGAATATTTTCAGAATATTTCAACAGTTGAATGGATTAAGATGTGGTACATACACACAGCCATAAAAAGGACAGGATAACATCATTTGAAACAACATGGATGGAACTAGAGACTCTCATATTAAGTGAAGTAGGTCAGAAAGAGAAAGACAAATACCATACGATATCGCTGATATCTGGAATCTAATATATGGCACAAATGAACCTATCTACAAAACAGAAACAGATTATGGACACGGAGGGCAGACTTGTGTTTGCCAGGGAATAGGGGAGAGAGAGGGGGACCAGTAGGGAGTTTGGGATTGGTAGATGCAGACTGTTACATTTAGAATGGATAAGTGATGGGGTCCTGCTATACAGCACAGGGAACTGTATCCAATCTCCTGGGTAAGAATCTGATGGAAAATGAAAAAGAAAATGGGTGTGTATGGGTGACTAAGTCACTTTGCTGAACAGTGGAAACTGGAGGAAGAGTCAACTATACTTTAATATAAATTTAAAAAAAGAAATACAGACTACAAGGCCACCTGCATAATATTATAATGATTATATGTATTTGGAAATAAACATAAAATATTAGAAGTAAATATAGTAAAATATTTAAAAAACAAAAACAAATATACAAAAACAGACAGATCAACGGAACAGGATAGAAAGCTCAGAAATAAAGCCATGTACCTATGGTCAGCTAATCTATGACAAAGAAATCAAGAATATACAATGGAGAAAAGATGGTCTCTTCAGTAAGTGGTGCTGGGAAAACTGAACAGCTGTATGTAAAAGAATGAAAGTAGAACATTCTTTAACACCATACACAAAAATAAACTAAAATAGATTAAAGACCTAAATGTAAGACCAGATACTATAAAACTCTTAGAGGAAAACAGGCAGAACACTCTCTGACATAAATTGCAGCAATACTTTTTTGGATCCACCTCCTAGAGTAATGAAAAAAAAAACAAAAATAAACAAATGGACCCTTATTAAACTTAAAAGCTTTTGCAGAGCAAAGGAAACTATAAACAAAATGAAAAGACAATCCACATAATGACAGACAATATTTGCTAACAAAGCAATCAATAAGGGATTAATCTCCAAAATATGCAAACAGCTCATGCAGCTCAATATCAAAAACAAACAATCCAATCAAAAAATGGGCAGAAGATCTAAATAGACATTTCTCAAAAGAAGATACATAGATGGCCAAAAGGCACATAAACAGATGCTCAACATGGCTAATTATTAGAGAAATCAAATCAAAACTATAAGGTGTCACCTGATACTGGTCAGAATAGCCATCATCAAAAAGTCTACAAATAATAGGGAATTGCCATTGTGGTGCGTAGGAGGCGAATCTGACTAGTGTCCATGATGGTGCAGGTTCGATCCCTGGCCTCGCTCAGTGGATTAAGGGTCTGGCGTTGGCCGTGAGCTGTGGTGTAGGTCGCAGACAGCTCTGATCCTGCTTTGCTGTGGCTGTGGTATAGGCCAGCAGCTGCAGCTATGATTTGACCCCTGGCCTGGGCACTTCCATATGCTGCAGGTACAGCCTTAAAAAGAAAAACAAAAGCTATAAATAATAAATGCTGGAGGTGGTGCAGAGAAAAGGAAATACTCTTACATTGCTGGTGGGAATGTAAAATGTACAGCCACTATTGAGAACAGTATGGAGGTTCCATAAAAAACTAAATATAAAATTACCATATGATCTAGCAATCCCATTCCTGGCATATATCTAGAGAAAACCATAATTCAAAAAGATACAGGTACGCCAATATTCATTGCAACACTATTTACAATAGCCTAGACATGGAAGCAACTTAAATGTTCATCAACAGAGGAATGGATAAAGAAGATGTGTTACATATATACAATGGAACATTAGCCATAAAAGGAATGAAATAATGCCATTTGGAGCAACATAGATGGACCTAGAGATTATCAGAGTAAATGAAGTCAGGCAAAAACAAATATCATATGAGATCACCTATATGTGGAATCAAGAAAATGATACTTGTTTACAAAAGAGGAACAGACTCACAGATTTCAAAAACAAACTTATGGTTACCGCAGGGGAAAGGTGTGAGGGAGGGATAAATTAGGTGATTGGGATTAACATACACACACTACTATATATAAAATAGATAATCAACAAGGACCTACAGTATGGCATCAGGAATTGTACTCAATGTTCTGTAATCACTATAGGGGAAAAAATATGAAAAAGAATGGATATGTGTATATGTTCAACTGAATCATTTTTTGGTACATCTGAAACTAATACAATAGTTTAAATAGGTTATACTCTAACATAAAATAATAATTAAAAAATAATCAAAATCATACGGTATTGGCATAAAAAAACACACATATCAAAGGAACAGAACAGAAAGACACCAATTAAATTCAGAATATAGTCAATTAATTAACAACAAGGAAGAGTTTCTGTTGGGCTCAGCAGATTAAGCACCCAACATAGTATCAATGAAGATATGGGTTGGATTCCTGGCCTCACTCACTGGGTTAAGGATCTGGCATTGCCACACTGTGGTATAGGTCTCAGATGTGGCTCAGATCCCACATTGCTGTGGCTCCAGTGTAGGTCAGCAGCTGCAGCTCCATTTGGACCCCTAGCCTGGGAACTTCCATATGCTGCAAGTGCAGCCCTAAAAAAAAAAAAAAATTTACAACAAGGAGACAAGGATATACAATGGGTAAAGGATAGTCTCCTCAACAAATGATGTAGGAAAACTGGACAGCCACATGCAAAAGAATGACACTCGATCCCTATTTTAAACCATACAGAAAAGTCAACTCAAAATGGATTAAAGACTTGAATGTAAGGCCTGAAATCATAAAACTCTTAGAAGAAAGCATAATGGGTAAGCTCCTTGACATTGGTCTTGGCAGTGATTTTTTTATTTGACATCAAAAGCAAAAACAAACAAGGTGGACTACCTAAAATTAAAGAGCCGCTACATACCAAAGGAAGCCATTATCAAAATGAAAGGGCAGAGTTCCCATCGTGGCTCAGAGATTAACGAACCCGACTAGCATCCATTAGGATGTGGGTTCGATCCCTGGCCAAGCTCAGCGGGTTAAGGATCCAGCGTTGCTGGCAGCTGTGGTGTAGGTCGCAGATGTGGTTTGGATCCTGTGTTACTGTGGCTGTGGCGTAGGTCTGCGGCTACAGCTCTGATTGGACCCTAGCCTGGGAACCTCCATATGCTATGGGTGTGGCCCTAAAAAAAATTAAAGGGCAACCTACTTAATCTAGAAAATATTAGCAAATAATATATATGATAAGGGGTTAATACCAAAAATATATAAAGTACTCTACAGCTCAATAGAAAAAAAAAATCTGATTAAAAAATGAGCAGGGGAACTGAACATTTTCCTAAAGATATAAAAATGGCAATCAGACACATAGAAACGTACACAATAGCATAATCATCAGGGAAATGCAAATCAAAACCACACTGAGATATTACCCTTTACACGTTAGAATGAATATTATCAAAAAGATAAGAAATAACAAGTTCTGGCAAGGATGTGGAGAAAAGGGAACACTTGTGCACTGTTGGTGGGAATGCAAATCAGTGTAGCCTCTTAGTAAAACAGTATGAAGTTTCTATAAAAAAATTAAGAATACAACTACCATATAATCCAGCAATTCTACTTCTGGGTATTTATCCAAAGGAAAGGAAATCACTAACTAGAAAAGATATTTGCACTTCCATGTTCACTGCAGCATTATTTACAATAGCAAAGACATGGCAGCAATCTAAGTTTCCACTGATGGATGAACGGATAAAGAAAACATTGTGTGTGTGTGTGTGTGTGTGTGTGTGTGCACATACATACATACAATGAAATATTATTCAGCCACAAAAAATAAGGAAATCTTAATAATATGAATGGAACTTGAAGGCATTATGCTAAGGGAAATAAGTCAAGGAAAGACAAATGCTGTACGATATCACTTATATGTGGAATCTTAAAACCAACACCAAAACGAAAAATAAAAATCATAGATACGGAGAACAGACTGATGGTTCCCAGAAGTGGGAGGTGGGGGTGGGGGAAACGTGTGGAAGTGGTCAAAAGGTACAAACTTCCAATTATAAGATAAATAAATCTTGTGGATAAAACGTGTGCAGCATGGTGACTATAGTTAACAATAGTGTATTGTACATTGCATATTCTCTGCTAAGAGAGTAGATTTTAAAAATTCTCATCCCAAGAAAAAATTGTAACTCTGTGTGGTGAAATTTATTTAACCAAATTTATTTTGGTAATCATTTTGCAATTTATAACGGTTTTGCAAAGGGTTATATTGTACACCTCAAACTAATACAATGTTATATGTGCATAATATTTCAACTAAAAAAAGCACTCTCTCCAATAGAACCAGTATTAATCTATTGTTCCAGTCCATTATCTTGACACTTGACCATTCCAGACCTGATCCATAATTCACTCCTATGTGCCATGTCCTGGGCATTTCAGGAGGCAAGAGAGGGTTCATAGAACAATTGCAATCAACCCAGCACGGTTTACTTAACGATGTAAGGATCTAGAAATTAGTTTATTTGCTTCCCCTCTTCTACAGCCACGTGCTACTAGGAAAACAACACCACACAGTAGGTACAACTCTTAAAGGGAAGAGAGGCCCCTGGCACCATTTTTCACCCAGATACATCAGGGTGAGCTGCTACTGCATCTTCGCTTGAGCTATTATTCCCCAAGGGGACAGTTGGGGTGGGGGGTGGGGTGATCATGCCTGTCTAGTGTCACAGTCCTCCTAGAAGCAAGTAATGCTGGGTCCTTGTGGGAAATTCAAGTGCTTGCAATTCCAGCCATGCAATGGATGTCATTCTCACTTTGTCTTCCACTGGTGTGGGATAACTGAGGAAATGCTACACTCGTCATCCTTATTTTCAAGGGAAAAAAATATGTCTCCATCACAAGGCTATCTATAGTTTTCCAAAGTTTTCTCAAAGAAGGGAAAGGGGGATGTGCTGAAAGACATGGCTGTCTGTGGACAGTGCCGAGTAAATTTTGGCCAGTTTAGCAAAGTCACAAAGCTCCAAAAAAGACTTTTTTTTTCTATTTCAAGGGAGAAGGAAACAGTTCTACCACTCTACTAAAGATGTGCTGGACTCAACAAAGGGGAAACCTACTCTTTTGCTTTGCTCTAAAGTGTTTCCATAAGCCCAACTTTCTGGGTGGTTACAAGTAATTTGCTTCAGCTTAATTTTGTTCATTCAGATTTATGGGAATAATTGTCTGGTATAGGCAATGGAAAATAATTAAGACATCAGCCCTCTGTTGAACGTTCAGCAGCAAAGATCCATTAGCTCGCATGTCAATGCTGAATTACAATACTGCTGAACTTCAAGGAGGGACAGAAACTCTAATTATGAGGTGACCAAATGAGCCCTCATCATATTCTACTTTTTAAGTTCCTTGCCTTTATATTCTGGTCTTTATCCTCTCCCTTTGCTGCTATCTCTTGAATGAACTGATTTTGCCAACTCTGAGGATCCTCGTTAGTAATCTATTCAATATGTGCATTCCCTTTGGAAGAAATACAGTAGTCTTGTGCGCATTTCCTATCTGCTCCTAATTTCCTATACTGTGAATTATGTCATCTAGTTTTTGTGTCATTGCCAGTGGGAAAAGGCTGTCTAGATCAATTTAGTCAGACTGCCTCATACCCCTAGAAACGCCAATTAGGTCCCCACAAAGTTGACTCACACCCAAGAAGACCAACCCCAATTTCCTCTGCTGTTTCTCACTGTTTAAACATTTAGCCTTCGGAAGGCTCTTGGATGAGTCATTTGACCCACAATGCTTCTTCCAAGATCCAATACCATAGTGGGTCATATTTGTACACGTCTTAAAAAGCAATGGAAATTGCTGAAATACTAAATCTAGGAGGAGATCTATTTTGGTTATGGAAAGTGGATCCAGGAGGTATTTTGATTCTCACCCTTTTGAATCTCCTTAGAGGACCTTCAGATGAAGTCAGAACCTCTTGTGATTTACAGGTTGAAATCACTAGGTTAGAAGCAGGGAAAAGTAAAAATACTTTCACAACAAATTATCTAAATAATTGCTCTCATCATTTAGTCTGATGTTCATGGCCAACACACACAATTTGAAGATTCTGAAAAGTATTTTAATCTGATCTTGTCCTTTTAGCAGAATCCAGCTGAGGGGTCAAAAGCTTGATCTCCAAAGCTCCCTCTACATTTATTTTCCTAAGAAGGCACACCCATAATCAGGCACACCATCCAGGAGAGAAGCCCTGGCTGCATGGTTACGTAAGATGGGATGTTCAGACACACTTTGTAAATGAAGGTATTTCCTTTTCTATGTCTCCTCTACTCTGTATTAAGCATTTGATTAATGGATATGTATTTAGAAGTTCTTGAACGGGGGGAGAAATGTGTTTGGCTGCCCAGAAGGATTTGGGGAAGCTGGAACCTGCCACTCCAGGCTGGAGAGAGGAGGCTCAGATATGGCCTCTTTGTGTAGAGCATGAACAGCCAGCATGCCTTATACCTCTGGCTCTCAGAGATGCAGGGATGAGAACCCTGCAACTTCTGTGCCTGGGCACAGATTACAGAATCTCCTATCAGTGTTATAACCTCTGAAACCAAATGTAATGTGATGAACAATTATGGCCCCATGAATTCAAGACTAAAACCTGCTTTCGTCTGGACCTATGAGACAGAATTTAGCTGCACCTGCAAGAAGAAAGGAATTTGTTCCTAGACCGTTTCTAGGCTGTGATAAATGAGATCAAGTGGTTTGGTTATTTTACCCAATTATCCCAAACACCTAACTCTCTATACCCCCTGCTCTGGCCTTCAGTCTCTTGGCTACCATCAGGAATAAAGACACTGATTGGTTATCATAGAGTTAATTCCAGAACCATCGCAGATAACTACCTACATACACCAGATGCCCCAGTGCAACAGGATGGGAGGTATCCTTACTCAGAACCACCACTCTCATGGTTTTGTTTGTCCAGTTTACATAAGTGAGCAGCTGATTTGCAATTTGCTGGATATAATAAGAGTAATGCATAATAATAATAACACCAAGACTAATATCAGAAACAAGAAAATCTTGGTCCCTGCCTGTGGTGGGCAGAATAATGCTCCCGCAAAGATGTCCACGTCCTAATCTCTGGAATTTGTGATGATGCTAAAAGGACTCCGGGGATGTGATAAAGTTTGTGGACCTTGAGACAGGGAAGTTATCCTGGATCATGCAGGCAGGCTCAGTCTAATCACATGAGTCCTCAAGTGGAGCCTTTTCCAGCTTCAGACAGAGAGATGAGACATGAGAAGGACTGAGTTCAGTGTGCCTGCCTGAGAGATAGAGGAAGGAGGCCACTAGCCAAGCAACTTGTAAGTCTCTAGAAGCTGAGAAGGCTGTCAATCTACAGCCAGCCACTTGCCTTATGACTTCAAGGAACTCAATTCTGCCAACAACCCAGAAAATCAAGGAACAGATTCTTCCCTGGAGCCTCCAGAGAGTAAATCGGACCTGCCTAAATTTGATGCCAGCCCAGTGAGACTCATTCCATACTTCTGATCTAAACCTCCAGGATAATAAGATCTGTTTTAAGCTACTAAGTTTGTTGTAATTTGTTATAACAGCAATAGAAAACTAATACACTCCCTTCATTTAGCTTACAGTCCAAAATAGAAAAAAAAAAAGGCAAACTGGCAATGACAGTACTGGAAGGTACAGCTTATGGGGTGGGAATGTTTTGGCTCTCAAAAAGAGCCTCAAATCTAAATTTGGCTTTGTTGCCCAAATGATGATACAGATATACATGGCCATTGCATTACGAGTATATTTGTGTGTATTAAATAAAAATTGGTTAAATTTAAACAATTTAAATGAAACAACTTTGTTATCCTTTTGAAGCATTTGTTTTTTCTGTTTTCTTTTCTTTTCTTTTTTTTTTTTTGATATATTGCAGATCTCAGAGAGCATGGTCTGAGTCTCTCTCCTGATCTCCTGGCACTCAATGGGGGAAGGGTGGCCCCTCCCGACACTGAAGTGGATGAGGCGGAGGCCTTGGAAAGGATTCAGGGTTGAATGGAGCTGTGTGGTAGTGCATTGTTGGTGTCTTTTATGGGGAAAGGTCAGTGGTAAAGACAGAAGTCATGGATGCACAGTGTCTGAGGCAGTGATGGGACAAGTGTGGAACAAGGCACCTGGGGAAGCATCAGGGCTTGTGGGTGCTGCCCCTGGGCTGTGCTGGGAGTGTGCGCTTCACCCTAAGAGCAGTGAGGAAGCCCGGACAGGCTTAAGCAGTGAGGGGCGAGGGGGTGGGTGTTGTACACAACGGGAGCCCCACGCTGAACTGTGTCCTCTCGGGCACCATTCCCCAGGTGTAACATAGAGATTCCTATTAGCTACGCTGTCCTTTCTGTATCTGGACCCTCTTCTGAGAAATGTGCTTCTATTTTTTTCCCACTTTTTTGACTTTTTATTTTAAAACTTTTCAGACAAACAGAAAATTAGAGCATGAAATAATGAACATCCACAAACCCATTTTCTATATTTAGTAATGTCAACATTTTGCCATTTTGAGTCATCCGGGTTTTTTTTTTTTTTTCCCTGATGTTAAAGTAAATTATAGACCTCAAGATGTTTTATCCTAAAATAGTTCTGTATGAATCCTGAAGGTCATTATTCTACACAACAAAAGCTCAGCACCACTCCTAACAAGATTAATAATTGCCTGATATCCTCTCAGTCCCTTCTATGTTCCCATTTCCCTCACTGTCCCCAAAATCTTTTAAAACCACTTTTTCAGTCTAAGATGAAAAGTCATACATTTTACTAGGGCCTTACTTCTCCTGAGTCTTTTTTCATCAGAACAGGCCCTCACTACCATCCATACCTTATTTTCCTAAAACATTTAAACTGGTTAAAGAGATCAGGACACTTGTCCTACAGACCCCCCACCTTCTGAATTTGTTTAATTGGTTCCTCATGGTGTTGATACACTTACTCCTCCGTCCCCCTCCCCAATATCTTAGAATCCCTAGATTTTCCCTAGAATTCCTAGAATTTCCTAGATTTTAGAATCCCTTTAGTGTTTTTGGCCTGAACACTTTGTAAATGATACATTCCCCTTGCCTTCCGCTAGGGGCTGGTGCCCCCATCACTAGGCAAGTCAAGATCAATCTCTACTTAAGGTAATGACAGTGATAGGTTTTCCACTTATGAGCTTCACGTATCTATAGGATCACACATTAGCATCACGTGTAAATCTAGTCCTTCATCAGTGGTTTCCCCAAAGATTTTTGTATCATCTTAATTTTTACTTAAATAGGGTTATTTCATAGGCACTGCCAAATGTTCATTTGTTTTTTGATGCAGACATGGGCTAAACCATGAGAATGATCAAATTATTTTGCTTGGAGGATCAACCGAAGCGGAAAACCTCTCGAGTCCCCCATTTCCCTTTCTTAATGGCTCTGCCTCTCTGGGTGTCAGCTGGAAGGGACATGTTCAAGGTTGTCAGGCCTCATGTCCCTCCCTGCAGCCCATGCATACACATACCTAGCCAACAAGTGAGGGTGTCTTTCAATTATTGACAGAATTGCAGCCAGACAGCCAACTTCCAAGAGCAGAAGGTGTCCAAGGCAGCAGGAAGCATGGGGCCCCCACGAGGCCTCCTCTGGCACGGCCCTGTCATGAGGGCAGTCAATTACCCATCTCCTGTTTGTTTTATGGGGATCACTCAGCCGAGGAGGAATGGTGGTAGGGGATTCATTCAGCCCCACAGTTACAGCATGAAAGAGGTCCTAATTTAGGACTCCAGAGATTTCTCATGGCAACTGGAAATATTCCCACAGAAAGGCAAAGAAAGCTGAACTGATAGACAGGTCCTCCTCTTCACGGATACTCGCCTAGTAAATGTCCCTGCCTTCTCCTCCATGATCCAGAGCCACGCAGCACTTTTCTTGTGATTACAGACTTTCTTAATTAAATGCCACTGTGCTTCCGGAAGACATTTTCTAGGCAATTATTGATTCCTATTCAACCCAGTGGAAATGTCCCCACATTCCTTGGAGACCTCGCTGAGATGCCAGCCTCTCTCCCAATTTTTATGTTTTGACTGCTTTTTTAACCTTCCTTGTACATTTGGATATTATACAACCCTCTAATAAAGCTGAAATGAAAATAATTGAGTTCCTCAGTGAATTCAAGTATTTGTTCATTTCCAAAAGTGGAGACATTTTACAGTTTTGGCTGCTTCTATCCCCTCAGCAAATTTAGATGTTATACCTATATTGGCTGTTATTTTCTCTAGCCCCCAACCACTAAACAGTTACAAATACAGAGAGGTAGCTCAAGGGACTTTCATGTGGCTCTTTTCTCTGAAAAACCACTGCCTTGGCACCCATTGGCTCAGCATGTTGGTCTAATATTCTGTCTGCTAAGGTAACACTGTGGTTTAGCCAAAGGAAGGAAAAAAAAATACAGGGGAAGTGGAATGCCACACTATGGTGTAAAAGACTTGTTTTGAAAAGCATTAAAGATACATCAAGTTTCAGGAGGTCTTTGATTTCAGAACCATGAATGGGGGGGGTGGTCAGATGTCTCATAAACCCCTTGACAGCAAAAGCATTGTTTTGTGGGTGTTTTGTGCATTTTCCTGAGAATAGCTTTGACTTTCACCAGATCCTTAGTGGGGTTCAAGATCCAACAAACTGATGTATTTTTTAGTGCTGAAGAAGATACAGGAAACAGAAACCAAAGAACAAAATAAGCCCTACCACATGACTTCGTCAGACACAGCCTTGGTTTAGCTCGCTGCCCCAGCATCATAAGTAATACCTCCTTTCACTCTCCAAAGAGTCCTCCTTGGGATGGTCTCTCTATCTAGAACCCTAGTCCCCACCCTGTTGGCCTAAAGTCCCTACTCCCTTCTGCAGATTGCCAACACCATCCCATTAAGCATGCTTAATGGGACTTTAAACCTGTTTTTAGCTAAAATTGGCCTTGAAATAGTAATAATGTTCCAGATTATCAGATCATAAAAATCCTGCGGGATAAATTGGGCCCAGGGCCTGAGGTACAGACAACACTACGGGAAGACTATTATATAATGTTGTCCTTTCCAGAAACCCCTTTGTGTGGGTGCAAGTCAGGCTGTCGTGGGGCAGGTGAAAGGCAGGGAGAGGACAGAAGGAAGTGTGGACCTTGGACAGGTCTTCTCTTCACAAAAGGTGGTACATTTAGACCTTTGCCACCGTTCTCAGAGACACCCTTGGGGGCCAAGAGGGGGATGCAAGAGACTCTATGAAAAGTTCTCACGTACCATGACACCTTTTTACAACATTTTGAATTTAAAAGGAACCTGAAGAAACTGAAAACAGCCTGGGTCACATTCAGACTCTAGGAAGCCCGAGATCCAAGATATTTGTCCAGTTAGTCACTCAGCAAATATTATTAAGCACCTATGATATGCCAGACACTGGGACTATATTGTGAGCAAAACAGATGTGAGTCCCTGCCCTCCCAGAGCTCATGGCGTGAACTTGTGTAGGGTGTAAAGAGGAATTTTAGAGGTGTCACCAGATGCCAGGGCCCTAGCACATTGTACGCATTCAATAAATGGTCATTTTTAACAATTTCTGTTCCTGATGTTAGTATAGATTGGCTCTTTGAATAAACAGGCTAATACTATTTATTTTTTATGACCAGTAAATAACTGATATTTAATTGGTGATGTCCTGCCTTTTAAATGAGAATCTTTAGAGAATCACAAAGAATGGTTTTTGCTATCGCTACAAGGACATATTTAACAGACTAAATTTCATCCTATGAATATTTAGACAGATAAATTAGGCAATAAGGGATTTCTCTTAACATATGTAAAAAGTCAACTACAAACACATAAACACGCATAAAGTGACAGAAAAAAAGGAAAGATAGACAACCACACAACATTTTTGTAAGGAATATGAATAACAGAGGCTTGTTTCTCTTAGAGAATGTTATAGTCACTTAAAGAACTTAACAATCACTACTGGGAAATAAAATAATTTTATAATCAAGGCTGATTTTCATCTGATTTTGTTAGTAGTAACTAAGGCTGCTTAATTTGCCCTTACCTTCAGAACCAGAAGTGTCACTTTGAAAAATGAATGGAAAGGGTTTTTGAGAGCGCTATTCTCTGCAATTTATCTTTCTCTTTGGAAAGAGTCACTTCAATAATAAACCTGACCTGAAACGTGTTGTCTGCACTTGGTGAAAGCACTTTGGGGGGTCACAGATTTCACAACTCTCTAATCTCCTGGAACTGCAAGATCTTTCCCAGCCCAGTGTGATAAATCAAATTAATGTCTCCAATTACAGCCCAGGAAAACAAGAGACAATTGCTTCAGAATGAGCTGGCCCCTTTGCAAATCACGACCTTTTTATTTATTGTGTATATCATGCTTGCCTTTCAGGCGTTTTTATTTGAGGTGACTGTAATTAATGATATGGTTCATTAGTTGGAGAACAGCTCAGGCAGCTTCACAACACAGTAGTTCACAGCACTGTGGGACTTAACCGATTCCACATGGCCCCAAATAGTTCCCTAATAGGGCTTTAGCGGGAATAGCTTGGTGTGTGCAGGGCAAAATGACGTATTTCCAACTCAGAGTGCACAGGGAGGTATGGTATGCTGGACGGTGTTATTTTTGGCTGATACATAATTAATATCACAGGCTCCTTCTATTCCTTAGGCTTGCCCTCTACTCTCTTTGATTTCTATCAAAGTTAGGTAGTAGAGCATTTTTAGCCTATTGATTAGAATGCCTTTGTGCTTGAGGTACTGAGAATAACCCTAACACCTGCACTGGTATGAGAGGTTTCAGTTAATTGTTTTCCTTTGTCCCCCCTGCCAGCAGAGTAAAAAAGCCTACCCAGGCCCCATGCTGTGAGAGATCCATTTTTCTCAATGGATCCCAGCTCTGGCTACACAGGAGAGAATCACCTCTAAAGCGCCCCCAAACACGCACCCCTTCACAGAGATCCTGCTTTAATTAGTCCAGGGTAGGGCCCAGGCATCAGTATGTTTTAAAATCTCCCCAGGGTTAAAAGCCTGTTTTGTGTCTTGACCCCTGAGCCATCTTTTAAAAGCATTAGTTGGATTAAGCCTTGATGGCTTCTCATGTGTCCTTGGGACTCTGAATGACCCAGCCCTTGACCTGTCTTCAACTACACCTCTCAAAACCCTGGCTGTGCCATTCCTGTTGTTACTTCAACGCACAGCTTTCTTGTCTATATAGGAACCTCTGTAGTATAGCAATGAAAAGCAAAGAAAGAAAAGTACCTAATTTTGTCAATAATAAAATGTTTTTGCAAACACAGGATATTCAAAAACTTTTTCACAAGGATAAAAAACTTTTTCACAAGGAAAACTTTTTCCCTTTATTTCTTTAAGGGAATTATACGCCCTGCAATTTCTTTCCCTGTTTCCAAGAAAACGTCTTGAAAGTTAATAAAGAAAATGTCAGGAATATCACCAGACAACTCTGATGGACACTAGCTAAGAAAGGAGTTAGCCAGTGTTGATGTACACAAGGCTGTGAAGAACCACCCATTCCAGTCCTTTTACCCAACCAACCATCACACTGGGGAAACCACCCCAGAGATTTGGACTCTTTACCCAAAGATAAAAGTTCTTTATCTTCAGCCCCTCTTACATACATAGATTAAATGTAATGCAGCCAAGTTTAACAACAAGACTTTTCATTACTTTGATGTTCGTTTTCTGCAATTCATTTCAGACAGTAACAACATGAATTTGTGAGGAAATATCGGGTATGATTTCAAGTACCCAGATTTTTCAAATGAAATTGCAAACATAAACGTGGGTGCACTTCACCTGCAAACACATTTCTAATTTGGCATAGATGCTGCTTCCAAGATCTTCAACTTGTGTGGCAATCTTGCAAGACCCAAAGCCAAATCAAAAACCAGGGACAGTGGATAGAGGAAAATATATAAACGCTCTCTATTGTGCAGACATTTTTTGGCTTAAGTTACTGCTTGTTAATGAGGACCTAACTTGCCTATATCTTCCATGAAAGAAAACAATGTATAACCCCATAGCTTTGAAGAAATTTTTGCCTCCATCCCCAGGTAACTGCAGTTCTGAGTCTACCTGAACATTCCAGTTAGAGGAAGAACTGTTTTTCCTAAGAATCCATGGCTCAATTGGAAAGGTAATTTAGACATTTGTCCTTCGAGGATTTCAGATGTGTTTATTGATTTGCATTACCCTTCATCAGAGCTGGTACCCAGACCCCAGAACCTCACCGACCTTACACTAGGCGGTCTTTATTTTCTAGTCACGTCTTGAATAAGCGGTGGGAAGGCTTTGGTGTTCTCCAGCTGGGAAGAAACGAACATCCCTAAATGGTTTTGTCTCCTAGCCAGCTGGTTCAACCATTAGATCTCATGTAATATTTATTTTCCAGATTTGAAATCTAGATTGTCTCTGACTCTTGTCCTTAGTGCATTAATAAGGTAATTTTATAACATCCCCCAAGTTTTTGTGATGTCCTTATGCCTGGACCTGAATAGTGCTCTCTGTTTCAGGTTTCCTTGCGCCTTGTTCCTTAATAATTACAGGGCTGTTTCTTCAGGCATTGTTAATAGCGTTTAACGGCCATGGTTCCCTGTGTCATTTTTGACCCGCTGGCCCTCCCTGAGTCTCTCATTAATTCTGGGGCCTCTCTTTTCAGAGAACAGTGTTGCCTTCATTTATCCACTTGTGAGAAAGCTAGATTTCTCTTTACTTTTATTTTGGAGTCTTTCTCTTTTGGTGACGGTAATCCTATGATGAATATCTTCCTTTTGCCGAAGGAAACTAGCTTCTGGGCATGTAGCATTTGTCTCTGTTTCAAAGTTTCACACCCCTTTGCAGTAATCTTTTCCAACTGAATTGGCAATGTTCTTATCGTCAATGAAAACAATAAAGATTAATCATTGGTCCCTTCATGGTCTTTGGTAGATCATTAATCAACTGAGCCTCTGCATTGTGTAGCATCATTGGACCCAGTCTACCTATTTCCATGGGACAGATCAATCATTACTGCCCAGTGAGGGTACATTCGCTCTTCCCCAGTGATGTGACTCACATGTAGCCATCTGCTCTGAGCCTGACTCTAAGCTGAGCAATCTCTCTCATAAGAACTTTTACTTGCTACCTGATACACAAAGAGCGTGTTTTAGGAATGAATGAATGAGACACCTTCAGTAGTGCCTGGTACATTGCTGATCTAATTTGGATCTGAATTAGGGTGTGTGTTATTGATGCTTAGGCTTTAAAAAGTCTTATTAACTTTTAGACCAATTCTTTTATTTTCAATAATAAGAATAAAAAGGGAGAGCTTGTGACTTGCCCTTCTTGTATGTATATGTGTTACATTCAGGGTTTTGTTTCCCACAGCAGTTCTATGAAGTGTGTATGCACACCACTACTGTGAATGTTTTCCCTAGGAGGAAGTGAAAGGAATGAAGAGGTACAGTGATGTTCTTAATATCACAGAGTTAGTAGTGTTGTATTTAATTGTTATTGAAACAGCAGCAATTCACAAGGCATTACAACTGATCCTGGACTTTCCATGGATTAACCTATACGATTAAAGCAGTCATATTGCTCTCATATATTCCTGAACCCCTCTCCCTCCTTCCTTTCTTACTGAAACTCACAGAAATGGTTCTTTACTCTCTCCTTAGTCTTGATGGCTATTCATCCTTCTCAGCTAAAGATATTAAGCCAGCTGACTCCAAGCCATCTGCTCACAAAATTTTGTCTATTGCATTGGGCAGAGATCTTATGCATGATTGTTTCTCAGGATTCCAAGTTTTATACAATGTAATGAATTCCGAGGCTTATTTAGAGTACCTTTGATCCAAGCATTCATTAACAATTAATGTTTGAAATGGACACCAGTCCATAAGTGCTGAAAAGTCAAGAAGATGTTTATGTGGCTTTCTTTAACCCTTTTCCACTAATAAAAGTTTTCATCTGTGATCAGTTTAATATTGTGACTTTTCTTCCATTTTTCAAAGTAAAACGGGTAATAAAAAGCTGAAATGTCACCTGGACATAACTCTGACCAGTCTTCAAAATCACCCAATAAGTTAAGGAAACAGTTAATGTATTAAACAGAATGTAGGAAGTGGACATAAATTAACTAAGCTTCTGTATTTTGTTTTAACTTTAAACAATATTATGAAGGCTGTAAGCACCCAGGAAAGAAAACAGCCTGGTGAGGTCCCTTCGCCTTCATCAGCTCTCAGAGACCCTGTGTCTTGGGAGAGCTTAATTAAACCCTTTTGTGTTACTCTCACAAATTGCTGTCTCTACCCCAACCCTGTTGAAAGAAGTTCTGCCCCAATGATGGGCCAAGGCATGAGCAGGAATAAATTAAATGGTAAGCCAGTCCTGGCCTCTGCAGCCTGCTTTCTTATCTCCTACTCTGAGGTCTCTACTGCCTCCCATGAAAGCCCATGGCATTCTGGGTAAATTCAGCACCTGGACAGAAGGTACAGAGATGGAGGATACAAAGTATGTTTGGAAAAGAACCTGTAAGTCTAGAAAAGGATGGCAACCACCTGGCATTGGGCTCCACAGCCCTCTCCAGGACACACGGCACTCTTCCTTCTGCAAACCCATCAGCCCAAGAGACCCTCTCAAAACCTCCTTCCAGACAGTGCCAATCAGAAGAAGTAATGTTATCCTAGGATTACAACAGAAGTCTTTCACCCCGGTCCTTCACCTGGGTCCATGTTTAGAGAACCTGATAAGAATATGCACTTGTATAAATGTGTTCATTCTCTGGAGAGACAGTCCATGGCTTTCATTAGACTGTCAGTAAGATCCCTTATCCAAGGAAGATCAGAACCACAAGTAAGAACTGAAGAAAATTCTGCAGTGTATCAAGAGAGCTGCAACCAAAACTGAGGAAAAACTCTAGGGATCTTTAATTCAACAAATACTCATCAAGCATATGCCATGTGACTATCTTTGTGCAGGGGTTGGTGGTACAAAGACTTGAATAGCTCAGCATCTAGTGTGGGCTAATTTGGAGTTTTATTCATATGCAGACAAAAAGGATGGTTTTGTTGTAGACTGTTATTATGCTGTGTGTTATTGTCATGTTATGCTATATAGTCTGTATATGTTTCTGTCCCACAGGATGGAGTTAGCCATTACCCATTCTCAGAAAGATATCTCCCCAAAATTCAAGGTGTATGCTTCAATTTATATATGGCACATGGCAATGGTTTTTTCAGACAGGATGAGGAACCATCCCCCACTGAAAAGTCAGGGTTATGGAGGCAGAAAACGCTACCCTCTGAGCCAGAACGACCTCTCATATCTATCTGCACTGAAGCATTTGATCATATGTTCCTTCAGGCTTACAAAAGAGAATGGAGGCAAAGCTATCCAAAAATAAACCAACTGTCTATCAACATTAATATGGATAAATAGATGGTGGTATATTTAAAAAATAGAATACTCAGCTTAGAACAATGGCAATGAATTTAGATCATGGTTGTACTATGTAGGCCATTACTACCGACCTCCGTAAGTAAATGAGCCTTCTGATCTACAAAACATGTGTATTCCATAAGTTACTTAGGCCTCCTTTAACTTCAACAATAAGTTATTATCTTCTACATGGATGTCTTACCCATTGTTTGATTTACTTCTCATGGGTATTGGATATTTCTTAATACCACTATAAATGTAACATAGTAAATTTTTTTGTAAAATTTTAAATGATTTTTAAATAATTTTTAAAATTACTTTTTTAAAGTTTTCCATTTTTTAGTGTTTTAATAATTTTAGATAGAAAACCATGTATTTCTTTCATAGTATCCTTATGTATTATCAATGTATTTTATTCATATTATCCTTGCATTCTTTTTTTTTTTTTTTTGGAGTATAGTTGCTTTACAATGTTGTGTTAGTTTCAGGTATACAGCAAAGTAATTCAGTTATACATATACATATATTTATTCTTTTTCAGATTTTTTTCCCATATAGGTTATTACAGAATATTGAGTTGTTTCCTATTATCAAAACAAAAGTAATTTAAATTCATTTTTTAAAAAACTACATTTGTCAGTCTATCCTTGCATTCTTGATAAATTTGTTTTCATAATTTTTCAGTTCTATTGGATTTTATACATGTATACACATTTTATCAGGAAATGATAATAGCACTTTTTCTTTCACCCATTACATATTTTAGTTGTTTATCTTGCCCCTCTGCATTGACCAGGATACTGCAAAGGGCAAGAATATAGAAAATGTAGACTCCATTTACATTTAGACATTTTCTTGATTCATAAAGTGAGTGGGAATTAATCTTGTCTGGCTAATTCCCACTCGTATTAGGACTAGGTCACATTTGCCCATTATCCACTCTCATATTACCGCTTATCTCTTTTGTAACACTTATTGCTATCATAAATTTTACATTTATATGGGGTTTCATTGATGAATATGCATCTTCAGCACCACCTTTATGCATTAATAGCATTTTTATTTTTATTTTTTGTCTTTTTGCCTTTTCTAGGCAAAAAAAGGACAGCAGCTAGACTCTGTAGCCCACACTGCATCTTATTCTGAATCAGTGCAGGATGTGCTAAATGCATAACTGATATCAAATGAGTACCAATAAAAATGGATATATGGCAATCATGTGAGAAATGTACCATCACGAATTCCCACTTTTCGGATGACAAAACTGAGGCCCAGGAGGATTATAGAGCTGGTCAGTGATATCTCTGCAATCTGTTGGGTTGTAAAATCAGTGCTTGTGGCCACTGCCTCCTGCTGCCATGACAGCATGAAGGGGCCTCACTGTTCAGAGCTGGCATTTTCCTATTAGGCTCCTTTGTGGATCAGAACTGGATCCTTATGAGAGATAAGACAGTTGAACCGCTGCTGGCCTAACAACCATTACACAAGCCCTTTAAATGCTTCATTTTGTTTTTAGTAGGCAATACCATCTATAGAGATAAACCAGATTTATTACCTTTGTGTCACAGGGGGCAGAAAATGGCCAATTTGTCATCTCTTTCTTCTTTTTGACGCACGAATGATTGTATGTGGCAGGGGCAGTTTACATTCAGAAATTTCCCTTTCACACCTGTCAGGCCAGTTTCTCAGGGTCATTAATCCCTACCAATCCATGGCAGGCACAGAGCGGACTGCTCAGTCTGTCTGCAGGATAAAGCCAGTGGGGGACAGGGCAAGTATGGCCACACTGTGGCCCAGTCGGCCAGTCAAAAGTTGACAGAGAGCTGCCTGGTCAGGCTCAATCCTAATGCTGCCCTGACTGAAATACTCTTTCTTTGAAGTTTAGCTTTGGAGTCAAAAGACCAAGTCTCAGTTGTTGCCATGCCTTTTACCAGCTGGGAGACCTTGGTGAGAGTTTCTTAATCTCTTTGAACCTCCATGTTGTCAGCTGTAACACGGGGACGGATGATACCTAACCCATCAACTTCTGAGGATTAATTCACAGCATCATAAAACATTAAGGTTCTTTGTCTAAAGGATGGTCTTTTAGCCTGACCAGAATTAATTCCCTCTTCTCCAGAGGACAGTACCCCATGTTTCCTTGGGAAAACATTATTCCTTGATGCTCAGGCTATGAGTTTCAGGCTGGCCTCTATTCATGGCTCCAGGGATAGAATAGATGGTTCAGGCCTGGCCAGTCAGACAATTCCATCAGCCTGACCACTCTCCAAAGGGACTGTTTTGTAGACAGGCTTGCAACCAAATATAGGCAGAGTGAATACTGGACTTGAACTCAAAAGGTTATCAGCAGGGGGGCTGCTGTCTGATATCTTGTGATCATACGGACCCTGGTCGTGAAACCAGTGAAGATGAAAATGGATGGTACCAGGTCCTGTTGACAACATTTAAATTCCTGGATTAAGCAACAGATGAAGGTTGTACCTGGACTGTTTGATTATTTAAGCCCCTTTTCAACTAAGTAGTGCTAGTTGAAATTTTTAAAGGAAACTCTTCGTATCGTTCTCCCACTGTGGAGATAAGAAAACTGAGGTTCAGAGATGAGAAGTAGCAAGATGTATCTAAGCACTTGGTGAAAAGTAAAGTGCCTGCCTAACAATGGACTGAATAATAAAAGCTGCCTGTGTGCCCAGGCCCCCTTCTCTTCCCTGCATCTTGGCTCACTCTGGCTCCCTGCCTTGCTTTACTTCTCCCTTTGTCACACCTAATTAAATCCACCCAACTGTCTAAGTTCAGCTCAAGTCCCACTCTCTGAAGCTGTCCTCATTGACTTT
Organism: Catagonus wagneri; assembly: GCA_004024745.2. NCBI lineage: Eukaryota > Metazoa > Chordata > Mammalia > Artiodactyla > Tayassuidae > Catagonus > Catagonus wagneri. The sequence goes on along the minus strand of PVHT021183699.1, from coordinate 37,961,637 downwards.
GCCTCATGATATGTCTACTGAAATCAGCCTTTTCTATAAATGCATGGCTTTCTCCTTGACCTGTTCCTCCTCTACAGTCGTGGCATCTCAAGGCAATAGCCTGAGTTGTTTGAGGTAAGAAGAAGATCTGAACAATTAATTCTTGGCTCATGTTGACACTGGGCACCTTTTCTTGCTGATAGATAGAAATGTATCTGTCACCCATGTTAAAATAATTCTGAAAAGAGTTGATAAAAGTTAATTTATGAAGAGCACAAAATCTTAGTATAGTAGGGAAAGGCATATTCAGCCTGATGTCTTTCCCATTAGGGGTCATGCTATTTCCTCTTTCTGCTGTCAGAGAAAAAAATTGTTGGACTCTGCCTTTCGAACAAATAATTCTATGGGGCTTCAAAGTATATAGCCATTTTTTTTGGGGGGGGGAAGGATTCTGGAGAGATGCTTGTTTTTGTTTTGTTTTGTTTTGTTTTTGCATTATAGCTGGTTTACAGATTTCTGTCAGATTTTCCAACTGCACCATGTGGTGACCCGATTACATGTACATATATGGCTTTGTCACATGTAATTAGATATAGTTCCCCGTGCATTACAGTTGGAGCTCCTTGCTATTCTATAATTCCATTTTTGCACTTTAAAAATAGTAACAGTGGGGGAAAAAAAGACCCAGGTGAAATGAACTATAAAAACAAACTAGTTTTAAAAGTGGGAGAAATAAAGATGACCCTCTGACTTCAGTAGAGAGGAGGCTTTCCTCAGCATAAGGACAAATACAGAAACTACAGAGAAATGACAGTCATAAAGAGATATGTCTTTGAATTCAGAAAGACAAAACAAGACAAAGTCCAAAACCATAAGCGCAAGTAAACGACAAAGACAAACTTGTTTTTTTGTGCACTTTTTGTGGGCTGCACCTGTGGCATATGGAGGTTCCCAGGATACGGGTTAAATCGGAGCTGTAGCTGCCGGCCTTCGCCACAGCCACAGCAACGCGGGATCTGAGCTGCTTCTGTGACCTGTACCACAGCTCATGGCAACTACAGATCCTTAACCCACTGAGCAAGGCTAGGAATCGAACCTGCATCCTCATGGATACTAGTTGTATTCATTAACCACTGAGCCATGACGGGAACTCTCAACAATGACAAACATATGTGAAAGGTAAAGACTATAACTTCCCAAGCAATAAGTTCTTTAATAAACAGAAAATGAGCAAAAATCTTAAAAACAAAATTTACAATAAAGGGGGATGATTGATGGCCCACACACAGAGTCAAAACACATTCATCTCCATGTGGGTACTGGTAAGCCAATAGAGAGACAATCTGTCTTCATGTTTTGGCCTCTAAAATTGAGAAAAATATACTAAAATGATATCTGTATGGATACAAAGGAATGAACCTGCAAATATGTTGCTGATACAGTCTGTGAAGGGTGATTTAACAATAAACGACAAGATCAAATATGTGCACTCCTTTTCATTCTACACTCCTGTAGGAATTTATGCTGTGTGGGGATTTTACTTTTCTTATCTCAGTCCTTTTTAATACACCCCCCCTCCACTGAAAGTAACCAAAAAACTCACTAGTTGCACATTGGTTAATTAAGCCATGATAAATGACACATGACAGATATAATTATCAAAGGTGATGAAAGAGATCTATATTCATTGATTTAGAAAGATGTTCACAGTATATTAATGAATGAAAAAAAGAAAGCCCCCAAATCTGTAGGGTCTCAAATTTTTAAAAAAATGCATTAAATATTTGGAGAATAATGGAAACATGGAAAACAAGGTGACAGTAGTGTTGATCTCTGGATTGCAGGATCATGGGGGTGGTTTCTTTTCTCTACCGTATTTCCAAATTTCTATAAGAAACATATCACTTTTCAAAATTAGAAATATTTTAAACCTGCAAGCAGCATGCCTTTACACATGTTCTTACCAAAGCATCTGATGCCTCTACCTGATAGCATCCCAAAAGGTTTTATATGCCTTTGGGTTTGCATCATGTGCCAGCATATGGACCACTTGGGCCTCTTATTTTTTTTCACCAGGACTGGTAGTTTTTCGGCACAAAGAGAGATTTGTTTACTACCTACTCCATCCATTCACCAACTGGGCACAGGCACCATAAACATTGTCATTTCCCAAATGGAAGAAGGTATGGCTTTGAAGAGCGGAGCCTTTAATCAGGCAAAACATCTCTCACTTTGCCCTAGTCATTAAATTGACTTCAGAGACAAAGGCCCAAGGCCTTCCATCTGTTTAGTTTGTATAAAGACAGTCAAGAGATGCTGAGCACTGGGGATACCGTGTGTTTATATTAGGAGTAATGAACTGAAAGCAGGGCATCTAATCCTTTCCCTAGCCAGGAGGTACTTCCAACATTTTAAAAGACTTTTTTAAAGAGTAATAGAACTTTATAAGCATATTGGTCCTTTCATCTCTCAGAAAGTATACTCAAGGCATAATTCAGACCTTTACATTAGATCATATTAAGCCTATTTGGTTCTTCAGCTCAACAAAGGGCCTGGAGGTCTTTAGGAAGTTGTAAGAGTCATAGAAGTTAAAGAACCTGAATTTCTAAACAAACTTGCAGCTTTCCCATATGATAATGAAAGTGTTGAACGTACTGCCTGGGGGGTCTTGCCAACATACTGAAGGGTGGGTAATACCAGCAACAAAGGAGTGCAGGCGGAAGAGCACACCCAGCTGATGTGTCCCAATGGATTTCCATTCTTCTAGAAGAGCTCATCTCCCTTCTTTTAAGTTTCTAGGCAGTGGTCATGATGAGGCTTCTTTTGGTGAGCCAAGACTATAGGGCAACTGATGGCCCTCAACTTCCCAACCGGCTTGTTCCAGGGACTTGACATTTGCCATTTGCTTCTTCTTTTCTTTTCTTTTTTCTTTCTTTCTGGATTTTTTTTTTTTTGTCTTTTTAGGGCCTCACTCATGGAATATGAAAGTTCCCAGGCTAGGGGTCGAGCTGTAGCTGCAGCCATTGGCCAACACCACAGCCACAGCAATGCCGGATCTTTAAGCCGCATTTGTGACCTATACCACAACTCATGGCACCTATAGATCCTTAACCCACTGAGCAAGACCAGGGACAGAACCTGCATCCTCATGGATACTAGTTAGATTCGTTCCCACTGAGCCATGAAAGGAACTCCACAGGCCTGGGTTTAAATCCCAGCACTCCCATTACCTAGTCTAGCACAAGTTGCTTAGCCTCTCTGAGCCCCAATTTCCTAATTTCTGAGGAGACAAAGATGGGAATTCTCACCCAGCCTACCTCAAGGAGTGGGGACAAATGACATCATGAATGTGGAAACACTTTGTGAACTGAAAAAGCTATGTATCATGACAATAGTGCCAAGTCTAGTTGTTTAGCCAGCTGCTCATGCAGTCAGGTAGCCTCAAATCTCTAAGACTGGAAAGCAGCCATGAATGAGTCACAGGGATGCTCAGATCCGAGGCTGGAAGCATTCAAGAAGTGTCTCTGAGTATACTGTAAGCCTAAGTCCCACCTAATGCTTGAAGTCATTAGTCACTTTCAAAAGCAACAAAATCCTAGGGCAAGGTACCTTGTTGGATGACCTAGTGTCTTGATGCAATAACTGTTGGTTAAGCCCACAAAGGCTAACTGTTCCTCTGGGACAGGGAAACTTCTATAGTGAGATTTTGCTGGCTAATGGGATCTTCTGAAGGGGATTTGGCCAACAGCCACCCTCCTCTGCCTCCCCTCACTGGGCTGACTCTGCCTCTATCAGCATGAAAAATGGAGAACTGATTGGGCTTATATCAGCCATAAGTTAGCTTAGCTGCCTCACGATCATCAGTCTGGTACACATATTCCCAAATCCAAGGGCGGGTTACCATTCTCTTTTCCAGTGAGGTCACCCTCCGTGTCTGCAGCTTTGTTATCTAGCTAACCAGGCCTCTCACCACAGGCTGCATGGTAGCCTTTCATCCAGAAGTGACGGGCCAACTTTGGGGCTTCCTTCCCCTTTCTCTGTTCTGTTCTATTGGGCTATGATCTCTGCTTAGGCTAAATCTATAAGACCCTTAAGCCTCAAACAGAGGCGCCACTCTTGGCCCTGAAATGTTCTTCTCCATGTGGGCCAGGGAATGCATTTTTCCATATAACTCATCTTGGGGCTTTGTTTTTCATGTGGTGTGGCTCATAGAAAGTGTTTCTTTCATTGACAGGGCTTTTCATGACTCTCAAATGAAAACAGGCTTTGAACAAAAGGGATGGCCAACCACAGAACCTGTGGTGGTTCAACATTCTTGAAACCCAACTGTGTCTGAACAAGGACTATAAAGCTCATGACATCAGGATACCTGAAAAGTTCTTTACCGATCTCACAATTCCAGATCCCAGGTAGGAGAGGAGACTTCAGATCTTGCTACTAGGTGCCAAGCTATGCTAACGCAAGTTTATCATCCTCACAATAACTTTAAGCAGCAGGCACACTGAGTCTCACTTTCAAGGTGAGGAGTCTGAAGCCCAGAGAAGTGAAGCAAATCACCTAAGAACACACAGCCAGGAAATCAAAACCAGATGGGCAGTGCCTCACATCCCTCACCCTGCATGGTGCTCAGATGTTGCTGGGTTGTTCATTTATTCACATACTTCATACCCACTGAGAACTCTCTGCTGGAACCTTTCCCCATCCTAGGGTATGTTCAGTGCTGAACAAAGAGATTGGGTTCCTGTAGAAATGAACAAGCCGTGCCTCATGCGGACAATTCCACATGTTGGTGAGGACTTGAAAGCCTCTATGACGAAGTGATTTGTTAAGAGAGAATGGTGGGGTGGAGCAACTCCCTCAGCCATTGTGGTCAAAGTGCCTCTGAGAGAGGGAACACACGATCTGAGACCCAATGGTGAGAAGTCAGCCATGCCACTGTCTGTCAAAAAAGTCCAAGCAAAAACAGAGGGTCTGAGGATAGACAGGAGAAAGGTTTCGGAGCTGGCCATAGTGAGCAGGACCCAAAGGGAAGAGGTATATTGGAAAGATGAACAAGCGCCCCAATCTATTCTTGTAGTCTACAGTCAGGGGCTTCCATCCTCTTGTGAGCAGGATAGGATAACATCTCAGGGGTTGTAGTACAGGACTCATACCCTGTTCTAAAGAGAACACCTTCCTGAGAAAGAAAAATGTAGCTGGAGGAATCAGGCTCCCTGACTTCAGACCATACTACAAAGTTGCAGTCATCAAAACCATATGGTACCGGCACAAAGACAGAAATATAGATCAGTGTAACAGTACAGAAAGCTCAGAATTAAACCCACACACCTACAGTCAACTAATCTATGACAAAGGAGGCAAGAATATACAGTGCAGAAAAGACAGCCTGTTCAATAAGTGGTGCTGGGAAAACTGGAGAGCCACATGTAAAAGAATGAAATTAGAACACTTCCTAACACCACACACAAAAATAAACTCAAAATGGGTTGAAGACCTAAATATAGGACCTGATACTATAAAAGTCTTTGAGGAAAACATAGGCCAAACATTCTCCAACATAAACCACAGCAACAGCTTCTCAGATCCACCTCCTAGAGTAATAACAATAAAAACAAAAATAAACAAATAGGATTTAATCAAACTTAAAGGTTTCTGCACAGCAAAGGAAATGCTAAACAAAATGAAAAGACAGTCCTCAGAATGGGAGAAAATATTTGCAAATGAATTGACTGACAAGGGATTAATCTCCAAAATTTATACCTCCTACAGCTCAATACCATAAAAACAAACAACCCCATCAAAAAATGGGCAGAAGATCTAAACAGACATTTCTCCAAAGAAGACATACAGATGGCCAAAAAATACATGAAAAGATGTTCAACATCACTAATGATTATAAAAATGCAAATCAAAACCACTATGAGGTCCCGTACCACCTTACACTGGCCAGAATGGCCATCATCAAAAAGTCTACAAACAATAAATACTGGAGAGGGTGTGGAGAAAAGGGAACCCTATTACACTGTTGGTGGGAAGGTAAATTGATGCAACCACTGTGGAAGACAGTATGGAGACTCCTCAGAAAACTAAAAATAGAATTACCGTTTGATCCAGCAATCCCACTCCTGGGCATCTATTCAGAGAAAAACATGACTCAAAAAGATACATATACTGCAATGTTCAGTGCAGCACCATATACAATAGCCAAGACATGGAAACAACTTAAATGTCCATTGACAGAGGAGTGGATAAAGAAGATGTGGTACATATACACAATGGAATATTACTCAGCCATTAAAAGGAAAGAAATTACAGCATTTGCAGCAACATGGGTGGACCTAGAAATTATCATGCTAAGTGAAGTTAAATAGCGAGACACCAACATCAAATGCTATCACTTACATGTGGAATGTAAAAAAAGGACAAAATGAACTTCTTTGTAGAACAGAAACTGACTCACAGACTTTGAAAAACTTATGGTTTCCAAATGAGACAGGTTGGGTGGGGGGAAGTGCTGCGGGTCTGGGATGGAAATGCTACAAAATTTGGTTGTGATCACTGCATAACTATAAATGTAATAAAACTCATTGAGTGATAAAATTCATCGTTGTATAACTATAAATGTAATAAAATTCATAAAAAAATAAAGAGATCACCCTAATCTCTGCAGGTATTATGGCTCTAGGCAGGCAAGAGAGGAACGGAAAGACCAGTAAGGGATTTGGAAAACACCATGACTGAAGATTTTATACCTAATTTAATTAATTACATATTGTGAGATACTTTCTCTTTTTCCATGGCTATGTGAGTAGGAGAGGTTGATAGTTTAAACCAATTAAGTGTCGCTCCTAGAGTTTACAGTTGAGTCAACTCCCCATAAAGCTACTAGGGTGACGATGGGAAAGAAGTGGCTTCCTAGGGAAAAATTAGGATATTGTTTTACTAGATCAAAGGTTAATAAACATTGGACAAAAAGACAAATTAGGTACATGTTACATTAGGCTACTCTCAAGGTCTTTATTAAAAACAGCTTTTATACCAAGAGCACGGACTGTGTCTAGCTTGTTAATGGCTATAGCTCCAGCACCTAGAGTGGGGCTGGGACATAGAAGGCCTGCAATAAAAATGACAGAAAAAATTAGAAAACTAGGAAAGTACAAAAAAATTAATATCAAAAAGTGTTCATAATCCCATTGCACAAAGATAGCCTTACTCTTAAAATGTTGGGATCATTTCATCCTTTTTTTCCTATGTAAAGATGCTTATAGTTATTTATATCTGGCAATATAATTTTTACTCATACTTTTTACCTTGCTTTTATTTTTCCACTTATTATACCATATACATATCTCAGGCCATGAAAATCACTTGAAAACACAATTTTTAACAGCCGTGTAATATTTCATCATAAAGATCTCATGTAATTTATTCAAACAATCCATGACCAAGAGGCATTTAGGTCATTTCTAAATTTCACTATCACAAATAATGCTGCAAAGACTACATACCTACTAAATCTGTGTGTGTGTTTGTGTGTGTGTTTAAGAAATGATGCGTGACAGGGTATACTTTTTTGCGAGCATTCATACCTTGTTTTTACCTTGCATTCTAAGATTTTTCATTGCTTGATTTATTGTGCTTATAAGGATAATGGAAGAAGAGAAGAGAGCTAAATTAACTTTTTAAAAATTTAACTTCTGGAAAAATTAACTTAAAAGGTAAAGACAGGTGACTGCTCAGGATAGAAAGTTGGGAGGATTTGGCAGAGGAATAGATTTTTAGAGAAGATTTGGGTGTAGGCAAATGAGTCATGCGTAAGACTTCAGAAGGTGGAAGCCCAAAGAGGATGCGTAGTTTTGTTGTGTGTTGCAGAGTACAGTGTCCCCTTTTCTGTCTCTCCAAGAGGCTTCAAAAAAGCCACATGCTACAATTCAGTGTTTCTGGAGCTGAACTTATTTTATTGGAAGCCTCAATTTGATGGAGATGAGAAAAAGATGAGAAATCACCCTCTCCAGTTTGACCTTGTTCAGTTTGCTATCCCTTAGAAAAGCTGCAGGAAGGGTATAAAAGGGTGCTCCACTGGTGGAGAATGAGTGTGTCATGTGCTCTTTTGATAAACGCTCTTAACATTTTGGGAAAGCAAATGTCACGTGAATTTCTTTCTAGGCCTGGTGTGATGGATGGATTTTATTGACAAATGGCAAACTTTAATGTAGGGCATCGTATGTTTCTTGTAGGTCTTGCTCATCCTAGTTTGGGCCAAGATCAAGAAGGAATATCGAGAGCATATTATGACTTCCATAGTTGATATGAACCTGGACTGCACTGCCTCACACACTTGGGTTCACCTATTTTTATTTCCTAGGGACATTTTGGATGGTTTTGCTAAAAAGAACCACATTAAAGCAGCTTTGGGGAGGTTCTTCCAAGAATACAGTATGGATACATTCTACCAACTGTTCCCACAGTAAGGATGGAGGAGGAGGGCTATGGGGAAAGTCTCTACCTGCTCTTTCAAGAGATCAGGAACATTTTATTCTGAGCGTGCTGATCCTGAAGGACTTAGCACATCTTCTGAAACAAAAGGAACCACAGAAGCATCCCGAAAGAGTTTGCCTTGACTTGTTTTTCTGTCATTTCCATCACCTGCTCTTTGGGAAACTCCAACAGCTCAGTGACACCGACATATCCTTCTGTTTTTAGAAAAGGCCAGGCATGACAATATGTTCCATTTTGCTGCCTAGGCCATCTGAGTCATTAAACACTTTTCCAAAGTAAAGCCCATCTAGCAATGTATGCCCCTTTCTAATCTGAAACAGCTTCACCTCAAGGCTTCCATCTTTAGACAAAATGCTTTGGTGCTCCTGGAACTCTTAGCGAGGGCTGTTCTTCCTGAGACTGCTTCTGAGCCTTGCTTGCCACTAAGTGCTTCTTGTAAAATACGGTAAATGTAGGGCCTCAGAAATGCTTTCCTTGGGGGAGAGAAGAAAAAAGTGTTGTGTAAGATAGACAGCTGATACACATAATGTTTGCCATATGTCAAAGGATTTCAAGCCTTTAAAATGGACTTGGGCAGTACTTTGCTAAGAGGTCCCATAAAACAACTGCTTTTATAGGTTTCTGAGGTCTTAAGCAATGGAAAACATGGATTCCTGATCTTTCTGTATCTTGTTTAGTTTTACCATTCCTTGGTTTCAATGACTTGGAGACCATCTTCCTTTGGCACCAACCAGAATCTGATCTGGATCATCCAGTAATGGCTCATGAGTTACAAGGAAGCATTTTTCTCATGATATTTCCAATTTTAGTTAGCCTTTAAAATGTAGGGAAAATTGCCCTTTAAGTAAACCTTAGAGTGCTGGGAGAAGGACTGATGAAAATCACTACCAAAGGAACCATTTATTTGGCTTCCCATGTCTCTCTTCTTCCATGGGAAAACAAAGTGATTAATTTGATAACAAAGCAGAAATCCTCAGGTAGGGGGAATGTACACAAATTAATAACTTCCTTTATATCTAATTCTTACTCCTGAAAAATTCCCCATGAAGGCTTCCCCCAAATATAAAATGTCTCAGTTGGTTTCCATACCTTAGAAAGAAGAATAATTCTTCCAATGACCCTAAGGAAGAGATTTGATTAAGTTCTTCAAAGTGGGTAAACTGCGCACACAGAGTGCCCCCAAGCGCTTTCCATATACCTCTTTGCACCCTGGAAAGTACAGCTTTCTGCCTAACAAAGGCTAAGACAGGTTTTGTGTGTTAAAAGGGAACTGAGGAGTTCCCACTGTGGTGCAGTGGAAATGCATCTGACTAGGAGCCATGAGGGTGCGGGTTCGATCCCTGGCCTTGCTCCGTGGGTTAAGGATCCGGTGTTGTGGTAAGCTGTGGTGTAGGTCAAAGATGCGGCTCAGATCCTGCATTGCTGTGGCTGTGGAGGAGGGTGGCAGCTACAGCTCCTATTGGACTCCTAGCCTGGAAACCTCCATATGCCATGCGTACAGCCCTAAAAAGCAAAAAATTTTTAAAAATAAATTAAAAAAAAAAAGGAATTGAGACAGTCCTTGTTCTCCTGAAGCTTATGTCCTGAACACAGAGATGGAAATCAGAAGGTAGACAAATCAGATCTCTAGCTCCCTTATGAAGTGCTATTAAGAAGATAAACAGGGGGTTGTGCAAAAGGGTGATTAAAAGGGTACATATATGCATGACTAGGTCACTTTGTGCCACAGCAGAAATTGAGCAAACAATGTAAATCAACTACAATAAAACATTTTTAATAAAGTGATTGCTAACATCTAAAAAAAAAGGGTGAAGTAGAGTGATCAGCGGAGGTGTCTTCCAGAAGCTCATAGTGAACTGACACCAGAAAAATGATGTAGCCATGGGAAGAACATTCAAGACAGAAGTAACAAAAGAACAGAAGTTCAGAAAAGGCTTGGCAAAGATTAAAGAATACCAGTGTGGCTACAACAGAGTGAGCAGGAGGAAAAGCATGAGATGAGGATGAAGACGTAGAATATGGGGCTGCCAGTGAGACCCTGCTGGACCTTGTTGGCTGTGGAAACAAATCTGGACTTCAGCAAACTCTAGATAACATTAAAGGATTCAAGAAGTTCCCGTCGTGGCTCAGTGGTTAACGAATCCGACTAGGAACCATGAGGTTGCAGGTTCGATCCCTGGCCTTGCTCAGTGGGTTAAGGATCCGGCGTTGCCGTGAGCTGTGGTGTAGGTCGCAGACGCGGCTCAGATCCCACATTGCTGTGGCTGTGGTGTAGGCCGGCAGCTACAGCTCCTGTTAGACCCCTAGCCTGGGAACCTCCATATGCTGCGGGTGCAGCCCTAGATAAAGGCAAAAAGACAAAAAAAAAAAAAAGGATTCAAGGTAACCAGAGTCCAGAGTGGATCTTCGTGTCTGGGATTTGGAAAGCCAGATGCCAATAAAGGAAATTTGTATCACGAGAGGTGCCAAAATTCTGAGTTTACATAAGAAAGCAAAGGCATAGTACAAAAATATCACTTAAAATTGTCCCTTCTTACACAGACCTCTTTGTTTAACATCAGGTCTTATCCCAACCAGTCAACATCTTTATCACGTGTTGATTGTGCAATATAAACATTGGACAACGCAAAGCAAATACAAGGCGAATTGGCTGCAAAATGAAACTGCAGAGTTTGCAAAGGATGCAAAAATTTCTTGGAGTTCCAGAAAGTTGAAGGATCAAGTTAGCTACACCCAAAGCTGTGGACCAAGGAAGACTGGGCTGAGTTAAACCAAAAGAGAAAATCAACCACAGTGAGGATGTAATTGGAGCTTTAAATAAGAATGATCTGAACATCAATGAGTAGGCGAAATCTTCAGAAAATTTGTAAAATCCTTGAATAAATTTGAAAGAGAGAGTTTGACATTTTATGACATTACGCAAATTCAAGGAAAGCTGAATTTTTGCTTTATACCATTTTGTCAGGACAAATGAAAAAAATATTCGATTCACATCATATGTTTTCTAAGAGGTAGAGTTTTAAACTAGCCCTCTATTTTGATCTACCTTGTTAAATATTAAATAAAAATAAGCTTCTTTTTGTAATTGCTAGTTTGTTTCAAAGCCTCAAGGAACTGTTTTTTATAGTTTATTTTGAAAATTTAGTCCCGATTTTTGATGGATTTATATTAAGTAGCATTTCTCCAGCACAGATTACCTTTGGATAATGAAGAAGTCCTGTACACACAGTTAGGAATGTGCTTTCTCTGCATATTAAGATGAGAGCCCTGAGTCACTCGCCAATGCCCAAGTACCTGGAGTTACTTCTGGAAGAAGGAGATGGCTTTCCTGAGTATTCATTTTCTCCTCTCATCCTTCACTCTGTGAGGAACTGTCTGGGAAAGGAAGAAAGCTGGGTCTAAGATCCACTGGCTTCAGCTAAATGAGTGAATCAGCCACAGTTTAACCAGAAAAGTAAAGCACTTACCCCAAGGAAGGATATTTCTGCTTAGCAAGAGATTTCAGAAATTACATTTAAAATACCCTTGTCCTAGGAATTTTCAGATGTCAGGATAACATTGTAAAGACTTCCCAGATGGAAGATGTACACAATTCGGGAATGACAAGCATGACACAAGCACTCGAAATTCCTTCCCACAGTGCCTTTGAGAACATCGGTCTGTGGACACCTCTTCAGAAATTTCCTCAGGCAGAGTCAAGAGCTTAGACCATGATGTCCAAGAGACTTGGGACCATATCCAGGTTTCTTTCCTTCCTACTTGTGTGATCTTGGACAAAGAGACTTATCGTCTCATATATTTCAGCTATGAATTTGAGCATAGCAACACTTCCTCTGTCTATAAGGCAGCTGTAAGAAGTAAGATGGAGAGTGCATATAAAGTATTTAGCATTCTGCCTAGTCAGAAGTAAGTCCATAATACATGGTCTCTAGTGGAAGGAAAGCAACAACACCTGGAGAGAAGTTACACTGGACAATTCTAAACTCAAAATCACATTTAGAAAAATGAAGATTTAAATCCACTGCAAGGATTTGGAGCTCATAGTAGCTTCTCAGCTCATATTGCAGATCATGGAATGCCTTATGTACCAAAGCAATGCATTTCAACATTATCCCATAGGTTACAAAAGGCTTGGAGAAATTTTAATTAATGGTAAAAAAAATAATTATATTAGCTAAGATTAAATGAATGCTTATTACATCTCAGCTACTGTTTATAGCATTTCACAGGTAATAATTAATTAAATTCTCACACAACCCTACAAGGCAGGGACTATTATCATTCCCAGTTTTACATAAGAGAAACTGATGAAACAGAGGTTAAATAGAAGAGCCAGGATTTGAGCTAAGAGAGTATGATTTTCAGACCCAGTGCTTATAACCATTAGTCTATAGTATCCCACGGGAATGTCATCATTATTTTTGCCTTTGGAAAGGCCAAACCGGAAGGCAAGAATATGGGTTTGGTTGTTGAAAGAGACCAGAAGAGACAGGATGAAAACATGATCTAATCTTTGAAAGCAGATGTATCAGGATTTCAAACGCCTGGCTGCAGGCAGAAATGAAACATTACTTGGTGCATGAGAGGACCCAAAGTAGGTGATAAGAAAAAACATTTAAAAAGTTAATTTCTGCCTTAGTTGACTAGTTGGCTGGCTAGAAAAGACTTACCAAGATGTAGGTCTGGGATAAGGAAAAAGAGGATATGAAGTTCAGTTATGGATAGGACACAAGGGGGCTGAAATTCTTGGAAACATCCACAGAGAAATGTGGAAGCATTTTGTAGCCAGACAGATGCCAGAAATTCAAGAGAAGAAGTAATATAGTTTACCACACAACAAAAATCAAGACAACCCACAGATCGTGAGAAAATCTTTGCAAATTATGTATGTGAGAAGGGATCTGTATCCAGGATATATAAAGTACTGCTACAATTCAACAATGAAAAGACAAATAACCCAATTTTGAAAATGAGCAAAGGATCCAAACAGACATTTCTCCTAAGAAAATATATAAATGACCAATCAACACATGAAAAGATGCTCAATATCAAGGAACTGCAAGTCAAAACCACCATGAGACACTATTTCATATCTACTAGAATGGCAATAATAGTAATAATACAGATAATAGTATTGGTAAAGATATGGAACAATTGGATTACTCATACAATGCTGGGGGCAATGTAAAAGAGGGCAGTCACTTTGCAAAACAGTTTGGCAGTCCCTCAAAATGTTAAATGTGGTGTTACTACATGATCCAGCAATTTCATGCCATGGTATCTACCTAAGAAAAATGAACATGTATGCCCACACAAAAACTTGTACACAAATGTTCATAGCAGCACTGCTTGTAATAGCCAACACGCAGAAAAAACTCAAATGTTCATGAAGTGATTAGCGGATAAATGTAGCCAGGTCACACAGTGGAATAGTATTCACCAACGAAAAGGAAAGTTGACACATGCTCTGGCGTTAATGAACCTTACAAATATTATGCTAAGTCAAAGAAGCCTGAATCCAAAAAGATCACATATGATTCCATTTACATGAAATGTTCAGAACAGACAAATCTATAGAGACAAAGAGTAGATAAGTGGGTGTTCATGGATGAGGCCAGAAAGAGAAGAAAATGGAAGAGACTGCTAAAGAGTATGGAAATTCTTTGGGGGTAATTAGATTGTACTGATGATTGCGCAACTCTGTGAATGTACCAAAAAGCTACTGAATTGTACACTTTTAAAAGGCTGAATTATATAATATGTGAATTCCATTTCAATGAAGCCGTTTACAACAATTAATCAGGTCCAATGAAAGAACTCAATACAGCATCTACATCTCTAACTGAATTATTGTGTTTAGACTTAGAAGTTTAATCGACATATCAAGTGCAAATTTAATTTCATTCTCCCACCCCCTCAAAACACACACCTTTGCCGATTATCACCTGCCACCAATGCTTCATTTTCCATAATGGGTATGCTGAGTTCCACCCTATAGTTTTTCCAAATAAATTTTTAAAAGATTCATGAATGAGATGTATGGTTACAGAAAAAGCTCTGACTCTCATAAGTTGCTGGCAACCAGCAAGCGAATGAGTCAAATTAATTTTAAATTGGCAACTCCAAATATTTACAAAGTCCGTCTAATTCCCGTGTTTGAAAGTGGTGTTTTGAAGGACTTACTGAGTCATGATTGCATAATGGATCCAAGTGTTGGGTTACTGGTAACTGGAAAGGACTCAACTCGAATTAATTCTAAACCCATAATCTTATGAGTTTACAAATAAAGGTTGCACTTTAATTCTGGCGGGTTTAGACATTTTCTTCCAAAGGCCTTGTCCTTTCAAGAATAGCAGCACCTTTCACCTTTCCCACACCAGCTGATTTTCTATATCATCAGATCTTAAGATAATTTGATTCTTTCTAAAACCAAAAGCAGTTTGCATTCCAAACTGCAGTTTATTAGAGGTTCCGTGGTGTTTGACCAACCTGGTGCACTTGCTTTCACCAAAACGGTGAAAGCATACAGTTCCACGGGGCAATGGTCTGCATTCACTTAAAATGCCTACCACATGGTTGGGAATCTTTATTTGAAGCTTGAAAAGGGAGCCATGTGAGGTTCAGACAAGGACCTCTCTGCTCATACTTGTGTCTGTGGACAGCATGGATGGGAAGCACAAGAGCTGGTTCTTGTCTAAATCCTGGTAGGTTAAGGTGAACCAGAGCATAACTCCATGCTAATGAACCTTATTTCATGGATCCAAGGGAGTCCTTTGAGATTTTAAAACAGAAAAATGAAACAATTCAAGATGGTCAGAAAGATTCATTTTGATTTTATAAGATCTATACCATGAATTTGAATAATGGATGATATTAGTGTGTACTTACTATGTACCAGGAGCCATCTTTACACTTGACCTGCGTGAGAACATTGACTCCCTATAATTGTAAGGAGGCCTTTTATTATCTCTGTTTACGGGTGAGAAGACTGCGTTTCTAACAGGTTAAGAAACTGACTCAAAACTACTCAGTTTACTATCTTCCTATTCACCCATCAGGCCATTTTATATTTTTATGCATTTTGAAGTAGGTCAGAGGTGTCAGTGCACCTCCAGGGGAAAAATAAGCAAAGTGACACAACTTGACCTGTCTTCCATGAGGAACATGGATCCAGAGGTAGGAGATGAGCAGTGAAGAGCAGAACAGAGGCATTTGAGTAGACTACCTCACTTATACTATGGAGAGAGTCTCATGGCTTGTACTAAGGTTAGTGGCAGAGATAAAACATAGCAGGAAAATTTTGAATTTTTTTAAATTAAAGTATAGTTATGTACTCCAATGTTCATTAAAGCACTATATACAATAGCCAAGACATGGAAGCAGACTAAATTTTCAACAACGGAGGAGTGGATAAAGAAGATGTGGTACATATACACAATAGAATATTACTCAGCCGTTAAAAGGAAAGAAATAATGACATTTGCAGCAACATAGATGGATCTAGAAATTATCATGATAAGTGAAGTGAGTCAGACAACGAGACACCAACATCATAAGCTATCATATGTGGAATCTCAAAAACGGGCACAATGAACTTCTTTGCAGAACAGAAACAGACTCACAGACTTTGAAAAACTCATGGTTTCCAAATGAGATATGTTGGGGGGTGGAGGGGTGTGCTGGGGGTTTGGGATGGAAATGCTATAAAATTTGATTGTGATGATTGTTGTACAACTATAAATGTAATAAAATTCATAAAAAATAAATGTTATAATTGATTTACAATGTTGTGCCAATTTCTGCTGTACAGAAAAGTGGCCCAGTCATACATATATATATATATATATATATATATATATATATATATATATATACATGCTCTTTCTCATGCTATATTTCATCATGTTCTATCCCAAGAGACTGGATATGTTTTGAAGGGACAGTCAGCAGGACTTCCTGGGAGACTGAATGTGAAGTGGGGAAAAGAAGAGTCAAAGGAGTTATAAGCCTATGGATTATGCCAGTGGGTAGTGGTGGGGGCTAGGGGTGGTGAAGCTGTTTACCGAAATGAGAAAACAGAGAGCAGCAGGATTGGAGGAAAAAATAAAGAAATCTATATGGGCGTAGCAAAACTGAGGTGCCCCTAATACAACCGAGTGGGATGCAGAATTAAAATAGAGTAACCTGTAGGTTAGGAAATATAAATACTTTTCTTCCTGCCATGTGTATAGCCGGCATGGAATGACTAAATCATAGATAGCCTATCACAGGCAGTAATGTCTGAGAACTCATCATTAGAGGTAAACTACAATTTAGGATAGAATAGTATAGGGTTGTGGGCCAAAGAAAAGAGTTAAAATTACCATTAAAAGCATTAAAGCAGAGGATGAGATCAATACAGCACAGAATAAGATGGTAGTAGCTTTGATTTCACAAAACTGGTACAAGTACTTGACAGCATATTATAGAGTAATATTATTTCTGAGCAGCCTAGTAGTAGTAGTATTATCAGAATGTCTGCATTATTAACATAATAGTAAATATAAATAAAATAGTAGCAACTAATAATCACTGAAATCACTACATCATATGCAACTAGAAGTTTTCCTCATTTAGATAGCATCTCGTTTAAACTTCAAGAGAATACCACGAGTTGGGTTCTATGATTAGCTCCATCATACAGAAGAGAAACCTGAGGCTTAAAACTACCAGCTACTTTGAGCAAAATCACATAAGGATTAATTTGGAAGGTGTAACTCAAACTTATGTTAGACTCTATCGGATTTCAAAGATCATGCCTTATATAATCGTCCAGTATTTCTTTTGGTAGTGTCAGAGTAGTATGTTAAATGTGACATACTGTACTTACAGCAACATTACAACTAAAAATAATACTAATGAAAACTAAAATAATACTAAATTGATAGGTAGGTTGGTACTTTGGTGTTATTGCTACAAAATAAGAATCGGTGTGTTACACTTTAGTATAGACTGCATGATAGCAAATTGAGGCTAAATAATTGCAAAATAGCCCTAACATAATTGTTGCTATCCATTTTGGAAGCAGAACTTTCTTATGGTATCACTGTTGGTTCTGTATTTATAGGAATAAAAGAAAACAGTATAGATTACTATTTACCCTGGTATTAGGGAAAGTACATTATAGAACATTATAATATACCTGACAATAACGTAGAATAATGTAGATCTCTTCACACGGCACAGCATTCATGCATTATTGAGCTTTGCTTACATGTACTGTATCTTATTGTACTATATCTAATTCTATGCACTGTATCTAAAATAGCAAAGAATAATAACACGGTTGATGGTAAATATCAGTGGCAAAGTATATGATACTTATATAAAACTATAAATTATAAATATTTAGGACACTCATAATATGTGTGGTCTTTTAGAATGCTGTTTGATTACTGTGCTAAACCAAAACGCATTATGGTATATAAATTCTGTAAATATTTGAGGAGTGTATCTCTTCAGTAAATACTTACTAGTTAAGTGTTGGACTGGTTGTATATCTTTGCTAAAATTATAGATATCACACACTGGTTATTGTAGTGGCAGAACCACTTCCAAGTTGGAAGTGTGACATAGCTTAGCGGTAACATCATAACAATACAAAAATCTTAAGACCATCATGTAGAGTGGTACAGCAAAGGGATTACTTTCAGTATCAGAGCTGGCACAGAACCCAACTGATTCCTAAGTGTGTTGGGCAAACTGCAAGCTTTTAGCGAAGTGAAATGAGGAAGTCACAGACCACAGACCTCCCTTTGAAGAGTGGTAATGCTTTGTTAACTATTTCACTGAAAACTTACATTCACAATGGTGACTTTCCAGATGCTAGATATAGTACTCTACAGACCGCTGGGCTCCATACTGGCACTTCTGTTGTTTTGACTAAAACTGCAGGCTGCACTAGTACAGTAGGTGTATTGTTCTCATAACCAGAAGTTAGGTAAGATTATGAACAAAGGAGGGCAACATTATTGTTAGAAAAAGTATACAGAGGGTAACTGTGTCATTGTTACTGAAATAATGGTAGAGGGTCATTGGTGTACCATACTGTGGAATAATAATATTGTCAAATGTTCTGTTAAGCACACTGTATGGAATAATACAATAATAATGCTGGTGCTGGCATTACTGACAGTATAACACACTATGACTGGTGAAACTGCTCTTTACTGGATCTTGAGAACAGAATGTGGCATGAAAAGAAAAGAGACAAGCTGAAAGTTGATAAGGTGGCAAAGTAAACAGGGCTTTGTCTTTCACTACCTGTGTGACTTGGGCAAGCCTGTAATCTCTGAATCTCACACCTGTCGTGTGCAATATGCCCTTTCATAGTTGCTGCCCACCGTGAGGAATTATTTCTGCCCACTTCACAGAATTATTGGTAAGTGCTTTCCACAGTTAGCACCCAATAAATGCTCCCCTTTCTTCCTCAAGCTTACTGCTATAGCTTGGAGATTATGTGGTCGCATGATGCAATAGCACATTCAAGGGCAATATAGAATGACTGATAAATCTAAGAACAGTATGACTATAATTTAGGACTTTTCTGGATCTACAGTGAGTAGTGCATATCATGCCACTGTCCCAATATCTTATTGAAAAGATGACACTCATCTCTCATCACTGGTTTATCATTGGCCATTAGGGCGAGGGTAATTGCAGTATGGTGTCAGCTGGTATAGAATTTCGTAGTAGGATTTTTGTTAACGAGATTCTCGATAGCCTAACGTGGTAGGCTATAGCAGTATGACACAGTATTGTAGTTTAGGGCCACATAGCACAGCACAGGCTGAGAGGGAAGTAACCACTCTAAAACAGCCAATGCTGGCAGCAGCCAAGTTCCTTTTATGTTTTGCTTTATTCCATATAATTGTGGGACTAGAAATTATACTGTGCTGAACGTCGTTATGTCAGCCTTTACCTCCACCTTACAATTCGAGCTGCAGTAATGCTAGCACCCTATAGTGATTTATGTTCTCTATGTCTGTAGTTACATACGTACAAAGATATTAGATGATACTAGCGAACTTAGAGTGTTTGAAATGGTGCTAGTTGGTATGATGTCGACGTACAAATATTGCGTCATGTTGGTACTGTAGAAGCTCCCATATGGAAAGCACTGACACACTTCTAGCATGCATGGATATTCCTACCTTCTCAGGTTATGAAAGCTTCCAAAATTGGCAGCAGAGCTCTTCTAAGTCAAGAGTTTGACCCACTATGGCCCACACGTCCAATCTGGCTCACTGCCTATTGCATATCATTTTCAGGCTAAGAGTGGGGTTTATGTTTTTAAAATCTCGAATAAACCTCTAAAGAATAATAACATTTTGTGCCATGAAAATAGAGTGAATTCAAATTTCAATGTCCTTAAAGATAGTTTCAGTGGAACACAGGTGCTTTTGTGCTATGATAGTTGCGCAGAGTTCAATAGTTGCAACAGAGACAGAAAACACTGCCCACAAAGTCTAAAATATTCACTCTGTTCCTTTACAGAAAAAGCTTGCTGACTCCTGGATTAAACCATCTACTTATAACGTGTACATAAGAAATTACTGTATTTTGAATACACTGTAGATGTATCTGTAGTGCCATATTATTTTGCTGTGACTAACCAGAGTCAACAAAAATATCACTACAATCTGCTGTAGTATATTGCCTTTAGTGTGTCCAAATGTACCCTAAATTAGAAAGTACTGCCATCTTGACTTCCCTCCTATCTGAGGGGATTGGGGTCTGCTGCCTTGGGGGACCACAGTACACTGTACTGATACGTATGCATATGGCATATCGTATTGTAATGGTTAGGCGTGAAAGGTGTGATATAAGGCTTTGCCTCTTACTGGATCTACAGTTTGGGTAACTTGCTTGTTGAGCCTTAGTGGGAAAAAGGGCAGGTCCTGGAAATGAAGACGGAAAGTTCTCTGCATAATAACATGTAAATAGAAGACTTTGATAAATGATATCATGGGGGTGGCTTACTTATTCAATCTGCAAACTCTTCTTGGGTGTCATGAACTTGAGGAGTAATCCCAAGCACTGGGAATATAGCAGTGAAAGAGACAATTGAGCCCCCTCTCACAGGGTGTGGGGAGGGGAGACTGAGAATGAATGGGATAACAGCAGCACCCCATGAGTACCTTGCTCTGAAGGAAACAGCAGCCAGTGAGTGAGGGATTCCCAGGTGTTCAGTGGAAGACTGCTGAGGCCTGGAGGACAAGAAGGACCCCATCATCTGAGTATTTTAAGATATGATATACGTGGACTGCTTCTGAATTGAATCTGTACTTTAGTATCTTATGCTATGCGAGGAATTCCTGGCATTAGGGAGCAAACATGTACATATTAGATGCCATGTGGGTATCCAGAAGGTCCATGGCATCTAATAACTTGTAAAAACAAAAGCTAACCAATTGTTAAAGGATTAGATCAGGGTTTCTCAACTTTAGCATTATTGAAATGGTGAATAACCCTTTGCTGGGTGAGCTGACCCAGAATCTGGAGGATGTTTAACAGCATCCCTGGCCTTTACCCACTAGATGCCCGGAGTACCTACTCTTGTCCCCAATTGTGACAACCAATATTGTGACAGATATTGCCAAATGTCCACTAGTGGGCAAAGTTACCCAGGATTTGTAATCACTGGATTAGGGGAGGTGATGCCTGCTAAGTTCCCAGCAGGAATTTCCTCTGCCAAAAGCTGGATATATGAGACTAAGTCACATGAGCAGAAATGCCCTCAAGAGTCCCCCCTCCACCCCAGTATATATGTGCTAATTAGAGGCATCTTCACAAATATCTCAAATTACAGACACTGCAAATGGCCCTCAAGGGTCTATTAAGTTATTATGACCTCTAATACTGTTAGTAATAAAACTGTGCTCTTCTGCTTATGATTTTAATATTTTACTAAACTATATAGTATCATAACAAGAGAAATATTATCCTCTGTAGTGCTATACCATTCATAATGTGAATAGTAATACTATATTACCTCATCTTAAAACTACTTCACACATTGAATACTAGCTTTTAACCACTGCCGTTACTATCTCATTCTAATGTCCTACATTGTCTTAATCTAATGAAAGTATAGCATATGTGGAGTTGTTCTGTTGTTAATTTTAAGATAAAGTTATCACACCATTATTCTTGTCTATGCTGTGTTTCACTAGTCTACCCTTAATAAATATTGCAATTGTTCTACTATATTTCAATGAATTTTATCTACTATATACATATAAAATATATTTCATATCACTAATATGTACACTTATGTGAAAGTTTTCTACATTTTAGTAAGAATATTGATACATTGTTACATCTAATTAGCTCTAGGTGCCTTCTGAATCTGTTACCAATTATACTTAATATCGAAGCTTATAATTTTAGTAACTAATTGTGCCATATAATGCTATGTTAAACTGTCTCTCTTTATAGTTCATTTTCTTAATTATAAGTAACAAACCAAACATTTTAATAAAACATTCTGTGATAGAGTATCTTTGGATACGATTGGTGCCAATCATTAATATTGCAAATAGAAGTCTTCAAAAATTAGCAATGGCAGGATAATAGAGAATATTCTATTACTCCCACCTGTTGCTATACCACAGGAGGATGTCTACACAATCACCCCCTACGTTGGGAACACAGCTCTTACTACTACCGTCACTTGCTTACTTGCTTCAATGTTTATTGAGGGTCTGCTCTGAGCCGGACACTCTACTCTTACAAAATCCTTGCCTTCTTGGTGTTTATTTGCACCTGGAGAAAGACAAACAATAAGCAAATCCAATGGTAATAACTGCCATGGAGGAATATCAAGCGGGGAGAGGGGAGGGTGGAGCAGTGTGGAAGTAGCCACTGTAAACAGGGAAGTCAGGGTGGACTGTGAAGAAGGAAGGACCTGAAGCAGGTAAGGAAGGAAGGCATGGGGGAAAGAATATCCCACGAAGAGGGAAGAGCAAGTGCAAAGGCCCTGAGGCAGGTGCCCACTTAGCATGCTTAAGGGGCAGAACACCTTTTGGGGTGGAGGAATAGCAACAAAGTATAAAATTTAGTATTCTTATTCCTACAAATACTGGATTCATTTCAGTATAAAGTAGTTTGATAACATCTGTTTTTCTAAAATATCAACAGGATAATGTAGCTTTTTAAAAAGAGTTTTAAGTTGATTTCTTCACATGACTTTTAGATGTCCGTTTTCTAAAGAAAGACATTTTCATTTCTATGTATGTGTGGAAATCATTCCCTTTGGAATGGTTACTTGGTAATCATAAGCCAATGGAATCTGTTTTCTTTGGTTCAGGATCCAGTGTTTTAGAAATGCTTACAGGTCTGGGTAGTTTCACATTTTATAATATATGAGACTGAATTTCATCTCTTGTTTACGGGGAAAGCCAGAAGCCAAATTCTCAAGCAAAAACTTTGAGTCATTTGCAGCCATTGTTCTTTTCCTCCTTCAAGTCTTCTCAGAACGAATTCCTAGGATTTATGACTTCTTTATGTCTATTCCCAAATAGTTCAACACAAATATTATGGAAGCTTGTGTTCTCCTCCAAATTATGATTTCTATTGAAGTTTTGTTCAACAAAATTCAAGGTTCTGTGGATTAAATTCTGATGCGGATGATATTTTGATTCACTTCTGTAAATATTTTTAGAACTGAGAGTGGAGCATCTAAACAATTGTTAAATATTTGTCTAGGATCTGCTTTAGAGTAAAGTCTGCCAATGACCATCCTTTCCTGCTGTCTGGAATGGGTGACTTTCTCATGCACTTTCTCGTCTGTATTCTCAGCAATCAAAGGATAATAAAACCCAAACCAGGAGATTAGGATTTTAATATACTTTATTTAAAAAGTACACAGTTTTAAATTGGTTTCAATGGATTTCAAGCAGAAGGGACACTGCCCACTTGCAGTCCCATTTCTGATGAAGAGTGAATATAATGTAGCAAACTCACATTTGCATGACTGGCAAAGTAAAAAGATAACTTTTTTGTCAACATATCTTTAAGAGTTTATATCACGCACAGTTTAAAATCATGAGATGCTGATGGTTGGACTATATTTCATGTATCCTATTGTTGCACCATATTTTGGTTCACAGTTTATCCATAATTTAGCATGCCAAGAGAACATCTCCATCAGTGTCACCTTGAGAAGAGCATCAAGAGCAGAGGGAACAGGATAAGGACCATCTTGGCTTGGAGATTCGGTGCACCCCCACACTCCCTCGCATTCTCCTACAGGGAAAGGCAGGGTTGGTTAGAGCAGAGATGGATTCCAAGATGCCTTAAACCTCCCAAGCTGTGTGGAGTCCCCAGACCTCTCCCGACTCTCCAGTGTATGACCAAAATCATTTGGGACCTAGATAATGCCAGGAATGGATTTGTCTACATTTCCTCATGTTGGTAATGAGACTCTCTGATTTCACTCGTCAATGCGTAAAATATTCAAAATGACTCTTTGTAGCCTACTAGGCAGAATGCTCAAGAGGTCCAGTCCTTTTGGTAGAGATGTCTATTGTGATTATATGATAAAAGCAAAATACTGGCCTTCGAAGTGAAAGATCACGTCTAAGGGGCTGATCATTTCAGAGACTTGGCTATGGAAGGTTCTGTTTTGCTTTTTGTCTTTTTAGGGCCACACTCATGGCATATGGAAGTTCCCAGGCTATGGGTCAAATCAGAGCTGTAGCTGCCAGCCTATACCATAGCCACGGCAATGCCAGATCTGATACACATCTGTGACCTACACCACAGCTCAATGTCAGATCTTTTAACCCAACTGAGTGAGGACACAGATCGAACTTGCATCCTCATGGATACTATTTGGGTTTGTTATTGCTGACCCACTATGGGAACTTCTGGAAGGTTTTGTGTATGTTGTCTTTTTTATTTGGGAGGCTCTGTTTTACAAAAATAAGATATTATTTACCCATTTCTGTATCAAGTTTTTAAACCACTAACTGATGGAAATTTCTCCACTTCCATTACTCTAGGTCCATTTGATTCAGTTTTGTTTATTGAAGCTCATTCATCTTCTCTTCTGTTCTCTACTGCTACAAAGAGTGCTGAATGTAGGTCCTTAGCAAACAATGATATTTTCTCCTGTCCCTGCCTAAGGTAATGATGCCCAGGAATGAAAATGCAGAGCTAAAGGGTGTTTCTGTCTTTGATGGCTATTGTTAGTTCCATGATACCTGTATTTTCTGATCACTCAATGACTTGTATCTTTCGTGTTCTTGGTTTATTTTATTTTATTCCATTTTATTTTCTTTTTAGGGCCACACCTGCAGCATATGGAGGCTCCTAGGCTAGGGGTCCAATCGGAGGTACAGCTGCTGGACTATGCCACAGCCACAGCAACACCAGATCTGATCCAAGTCTGAGACCTATACCACAGCTCACGGCAATGCTGGATCCTTAACCCACTGAGCGAGGCCAAGGATCAAACCCACATCCTCATGGTTCTTAGCCAGATTCACTTCTGCTTCACCACAACAGGAACTCCTTGGTTTATTTTTATATGCAGTAGTTTGACATCAATTTAAAGAATTCTTTTTTCCCTTTCCTTTTTTTTTTTTTTTAAGGCTGCACCCACAGAATATAGAAGTTCCCAGACTAGGCGTCGAATCAGAGCAGCAGCTGCTGGCCACAGCCACAGCCACACAGGATCCTAGCCACATCTGCGACCTGCACCACAGCTCATGGCAGTGCCAGATTCGTAACCCATTAAGCAGGGCCAGGGATAGAACCCATGTCCTCATGGATATTTGTCAGGTTCGTTACTGGTGAGCCACAACAGAAACTCCCAATTTAGAGCATTATTTATACTTTGATTTATACACATCTTTTCAAGTTCTATAAGTTGAATGCTAACATTCATTTACCTTTTACCTTTGAAGAGTTATAATTTATATGTAGTTAAATAAATCTTTTTCTATCATAACTTTCTGGTCTTAGATAGGAAGGTCTCTTCAGTTCGCAGAACTTATTTGAAATATAGTTCATTTAACAATGTTGTATTAATTTTTGGTGTACAGCAAACTAAGTCAGTTATACATCTCTTTCTCTCCCTCCCTCACTCTCTCTCTCTCTCTCTCTCTATATATATACATATATACACACAGATGCTCACATCCACATATACATGCACATTCTTTTTCATATTCTTTTCCCTTATGGTTTATCACGGGATATCAGATATAGTTGCTTGTACTATACAGTAGGACCTTGTTGTTTATCCATCCTATGTATAATAGTTTGCATCTGCTAATCCCAAACTCAAAATCCTTCCCTCCATGCTCCCCTCTCCCACTTGGCAACCACAAGTTTGTTCTCTATATCTGTGAGACTGTTTCTGTTTCATAGATATGTTCATTTGTGTCCTATTTTAGATTCTACATATAAGTGATATCATATACTTGCCTTTCTCTATCTGACTTACTTTGCTTAGTGTGATAATCTCTAGGTCCATCTGTGTTGCTGCAAATGTCATTTTTTCATTCTTTTTATTTATTTATATATTTTTTGTCTTTTGTGGTTTTAGGGCCGCACCCATGACATATGGAGGTTCCCAGGCTAGGGGTCTAATTGGAGCTATAGCTGCTGGCCTACGCCACAGCCACAGCAATGTCATATCCAAGCCACATCTGCGACCTACACCACAGCTCAAGGCAAGACCAGATCCTTAACCCACTGAGGGAGGCCGGGGATCAAACCCACAACCTCATGGTTCCTAGTTGGATTCGTTTCCGCTGAGCCACGACAGGAACTCCCATTCTTTTTAATGGCTGAGTAACATTTCACAGTGTGTGTGTGTAATGCTTCTACGAACACAGGGGTGACTGTTTATTTTCAAATTATAGTTTTGTCTGCATATGCGTACCCAGGAGTGGGATTGCTGGATCATACGGCAACTCTACTTTTAGTCTTTTGAGGAAACTCCATACTGTTCTCCATAGTGGCTACACCGATTTACATTCCAGCCAACAGTGTAGAAGTGTTCCCTTTTTTCTTCATCCCCTACAGCATTTGTTATTTATAGGTTTTTTTTTTTTCTTTTATTTTTCTTCTTAGGGCTGCAACTGTGGCATATGGAAGTTCCTGGGCTAGGGGTCAAATCAGAGCTGCAGCTGAGGCCTACACCACAGCCACAGCAATACTGGATCTAAGCTGCATCTGTTGCAGCTTGCAACAATGTCAAATCTTTAACCTATTGAATGAGGCCAGGGATTGAACCCACAACTTGACAGACATTATGTCAGGTTCTTAACCTGCTGAGCCACAACAGGAACTCTTATTTGTAGACTTTTTAATGATGGCCATTTGACTAGTATGAAGTGGTACCTCAATGTTGTTTTGATTTGCATTTCTCTAATAATTAGCAATGTTGATCATCTTTTCATATGCCTACTAGTCATCTGTATGTCTTCTCTGGTGAAATGTCTGTTTAGTTCTTCTGCCCATTTTGATTAAGTTATTTTTGTTGTTATTGAACTGTGCGAGCCGTTTGTATATTTTGGAAATTAAACCCTTATTGTATCATTTGCAAATATCTTCTTCCAGTCTGTAGGCTGTTTTTTTCATTTTGTTTATGGTTTCCTTTGCAGTGTAAAAACTTCTAAGTTTGATTAGTCCCCATTTATTTTTACTTTTATTTCTATTGTGCCATAGGAGAGCTCTGAGAGCGTTCTAAACTTCACTGATTTACATGTGGCCAAACAACTTTCCCAGCATCACTTGCTGAAAAGACTGTCTTCAGTTCACTGTATATCCTTGTCTCCTTTGTCAAAGTTTATTTGATTATAGGTGTGTGGGTTTATTTCTGGGCTCTCTACTCTGTTCCATAGCGCCATATGTCTCTTTTTGTACTAATACCACGCTGTTTTGATTACAGTAGCTTTGTAGTATTGCCTAAAGTTTGGAAGGGTTATTATGCCTCCTTCTTGGTTCTTTTTCCTAGGGATTGCTTTGGCAATTCTGTTTTTTTCATGGTTCCATATAAATTTTAGAACTATTTGTTCAAGTTCAGTAAAAAAGTCATGAGTGATTTGATGAGGATTGCATTAAATCTGTATATTGTGTTTGGTAGTATGGCCATTTTAACAATATTAATTATTCAGATCTAAGAGCATGATTCAATCCCTAGAATTTCTTATGAGACCATCACTTACCATTCAAGCCCATTCTATACTCTCCCCTTGGAATTGAACCTTTGCCATACATAAGAATTTCTATTCTGTTCCACCAACCTCATCTCACTGGGTCTAGAAACTTAAAAAACACTGTTTTTTTTTTTTTAGTGTTTATCATGTATCTAGTCACCAAATCAAATTATTAACTCTAGAAGATCTTTACTCTAGTGCTAAGTATGAAGCTCTGATATTAATTGAAGTGGTTTTAATGATTTTGGACTATTGTTCATGTTTCTATTTTACACAGAGCTTTCATGAGAGGTGATTACTGAATTTTATCAAAGGCCTTTTTGCATATATTGTTATTAAACTCTCCCTTGAATATAAAAGTAAATATTTTCAATAAATTCCCTTTTCAGTACTATACTCACTTTAAAATCTTTTCTAGGACTTGAGAGTTTAAATAATATTAAAATTATTTGCTATTTATAGGTGAAATTAACAGCTAGCTGGCTCTGGTGGCATTTTAAAAAATGGATAGCTTCCCAGTCTACTTACAGTAACTGGTCTAGGTAACCTTTCCATTTTTCAAGGTAGGAGTGGAGTTAATTTTTAAATTTTCATTTTTTTATTATATTTAAGGTTTTTTTGCCTATAGCATCACAGGAGGTAATTCACCTACATCTATGATAAGTTTACGCTTCTCAGTACTGAATTTTCCTCTAATCATCACTTTTGGTGTAAATGTATTATTGCCTTTATAGTTGTGTGATTAGGGGGGTTTAAAGGCTTACCATTCAAACTTTATATATTGTGACTCTTAATCTGACATTAATATCGCCAATCTTGCTTTACATGAATTTCTTATAAATAAAAAGCTGCCTAAAAGTAAGTGGTGGAAAATAATTTTACCTAAAATTTGAAATAAGTAAAACAAGATGGTCAAAGCCACTTTATGTGTAAGAGTGGCAAGTGATAAAATTATAGCACATTTGTAATAGTGAAGATATTAAAGAGACTTTAAATATATATACATGGATATAATAAGAAAAGGCTATTAAGCACTAAATAAGAAGATACTGAGGGGCTGAAAGCAGAGTACCATTTAGCCTTCCTGTATATTCTCCTTTGGTTTATCTGAAAGGGATTCCTTTCTCAAGAGCAAACTTTTGAGCAATAGTTCTTTGATGACTGTGAGATTCTCATGTTGAATCTGATGGGAAAAGAGTAGGAAAGTTCCTCAGACTTACCTCAGGATGGAAGCCATGACAAGATTCCGGACGTCTTCTGATTTTCTGGGCCTTTAAACGTTCACATTTAAGGGATTCGTTATGTTGACTGTAGTTAAGGCATATTTCCAAGATGTTCCTTTTCCTCACTCTGCATTTCAGAGGTCAAGCCTGGCACTAAACTCCCTTAAAACCTCTCTCTCTAACAGTGGAAAGGATATCCTCTCCCCCTTTGTAAGATTCTCCCCAACACTCCTTACTGTTGATCCCCCTTACCTACGCACAAAAGGATATACCTGATTTCAATGGGGGCCATGGTGATGGGGGCCACAGACTCACAGAGGCAGCTATTGTCCACCACCACCATGAACAGATTGCTGCTTGGGATCTGCTGGATGACAAAAGACCTGTTGGAACAAGAGGCAGAGAGACAGTGAGCAGTCATTTACCATCCCTGAAGTTAACAGCCATGAGGAAAACTTGCCTCAGGGTAGGGGAACTAACATAATATTTTGGAAAACAAGTTTCAGAGACTGCTTTACTACTCAAGTTGGCTCCTTCCATGAGGTTCTTGACTTTCAAGTAGTTCGTAACCTATAGCTATGTCCATACATAGCTCATAAATCTCACCTTGGAAAGACTGGACTCTTGTGTGCATGAAACAAGTGAGTCAGAGTGGGTTAAATCACCTCAATTTCTAATGTCTAAGAGGCGAGGCTTTTCCAAAACTCATTTCCTTCTCCCAGGGTCTAAACAGTATTCCAAGTTGCATTTGATGTTCTTTGGGGTGGATTTTTCTCTCCTCCCTGCTCAAGGATAGATTAAAGCTATGTCATAATGGCAAAAGATGAAGTGAACTTCCAGGTCCTTTCCCTGAACCATTTTGTACAATGTCTGCCCATAATAGAGGTACATTGCTTTGAATAAAACTAATACTAATTTTAAGGTGTTCCATCCTTCTCAGAGACCAAG
This sequence comes from Catagonus wagneri, assembly GCA_004024745.2. Taxonomy (NCBI): domain Eukaryota; kingdom Metazoa; phylum Chordata; class Mammalia; order Artiodactyla; family Tayassuidae; genus Catagonus; species Catagonus wagneri. The sequence goes on along the minus strand of PVHT021183699.1, from coordinate 37,931,774 downwards.
ATACGCTGGTACTAAGGACATTTAGCACTTCTGATATTCCAGTTCTATCTGTACAGCTAGTCCAACACAAGTTAGCTTGATGACACCTCTTTCTCGTCTTATCCAACAGTGAAGTGACCTAGAAATGTCACCATAAAAATAATTTTTGAACCAGAAATATCAGTCACTCACCAGAGGAATATATTAGAGAGCAAACCCCATATTCCTTTAGAGCCAACAGGGTAGCTAAATATTTAGCCTCACATCTTGAATACCTTCAGATAATTTTTCATGATACTTAATCAAATTTAGTCTAATCACATGAACTAAACTATACCCCAACAAAATGGTCAATTTCTCTATAAGTTAACTTCATTCATCTTTCTCTCAACAAATTTGTTCTATTTTCTGTAGTGTATCTAGTGTAACAAGATATGACATGAATATTTTTGATCATAGTGTACAAACTGATAGAAACACCAAAGGTGTTTGATGAATGCATGATTTCTTTAAAACACAGAGCAAAAACTCTTTGGATCTAAGAAATACAGAATATAAGTTATTTTCCAACACGGACCTGTCACACATTCCAAAAAGCTAAAAAAGCATCAATGGCACGTTCCTCTTTCACAGTAGGGTACAATTAGAAATTAATAGAAACATTATCATACACGTAGTGGACATTAAAAACACATGAAATTCACCCTTGAAAATCTGAGAGCAGCCCAGACTCAAATCTGCGCAGTATGACTTTCACTGGGGGAAAAAACACTGTAAATAAATGAACCATGTTTTTGAAACAAGAAGCTAGAAAAAGAAGACCATAAAGCTGCACCTCAGTCTTCCCTGCAGTACACTGGGCTGAGTATTGCTGCCAGCCCTCAGGCTTCTGAAAGGATGTGACTGACAGAAGAGGAGAGAAATAATCATCGTACAAATAGTTTCTCTTGTCTCCTAACCATTTCCTTCAGTTTACACAGAACTCTCCCTTAACCTTACCTTCAGCTACACCCTATTTCGCTGTCCTCATTTACAGCAAAACTCCTAAAAAGAATTATCCACAGCCTCTCTATCTCTCTCTCTACTCCTCCACTTCTTTCCTTTCCCAAATCCACTCCAGTAAGGACACCAATGACCTCATCACCCTTCTTCTCAAGCTCCTTTGCCTCTGCTTTCTCCTTACCTGCTCATCATCTGCCCTCACAACAAATTTCCCTGAGAGGAAGGCTGCATGTGTCTGCCCATGTTATCTGTTAGCCCCAGCACCTAGAGTTATGCCCAGGACAGAGAGGACGGACCCTCAGTAAATATTCGCTGAATCAATGACAGAATGAATTTATAAAGATAAAAGCAGGAGAATAAAATGCAAATAAAAAACTAAAGATAACTGAAAGAACCAAACTCTGACTGAAAAGAACAGGGACATAAGTCCAGTTCAGGCAATCCTGATCAGGAAAAAGAAGTCACAAAGTTACAACAAAACCCAAAAGATACAGAAGCATTTTAAACATTTTAGGTGAGTGGTAAGTAATCATTACAAACGATCTGAAAACTTAGAGAAAACACACTTTGGGGAATAAAGTATAAATTATCAACATTTGGCCAAGCTATAAAAAACACAAGCAAACCAATTGTATGAAAAAAGCTGAAATGCTCATTGAGAATCTACCTCCAAGTGAATTCTACCAAATCACCCAAAGAACAGATATCACTGTGTTCATAGAAAATCCATATGAACCCCTGACCAACTATTAGAACTAAGAAAAGAACTAAGGAAGCTGACCAGTTACATAATCAGCATATAGAACCACAGCCTTTCCCTGACACTGGCAATGACCAATGAAAAAATATTTAGGAAATAAAGAGCCATTGATAGTATCAATGATTACTATAAATGCTCAAGAACAAATCTGGTAAAAGACATTTCTTTATGAAGAAAATGACCAAACTTTACTGAACATAAAACAAAAAACTAAGAAATCCACAGTGGTTGTGGAAGGAAACAGTTATATATTAGAATGTCATGTAATTTTCAATCAACCTTTTAATTCAAAGTAATTACAATAAAAATCTCAACAGGAACTTTGATGGAATTTGAGGTGATGCTCCTAAGATTCTTTCAAAAGACTGAACATAAAGAATACTTGGTACAACTGTATAATTTGTTTTATTTTTTTATCTTTTCTGGGCCACACCCATAGTATATGGAGGTTCCCAGGCTACAGGTTGAATCAGAGCCGTAGCTGCTGGCCTACACCATAGCCACAGCAACGCAGGATCCGAGCCTCAACTACAACCTACACCACAGCTCACAGCAACGCCGGATCCTTAATCCACTGAGTGAGGCCATGGATTGAACCTGCGTCCTCATGAACACTAGTCAGATTTGTTTCTGCTGAGCCACGATGGGAACTCCTAAAGTTGAATTTTACAAAAAGGAAAGAGAAGGGAAGATGGTTGCCCCTAACCAGTATCTAAACCCACAAGATGATGTACAGAAGAAGAAACGGAGTTGGACAACTAATACACTAAAAAAAAAGTTTCACTCTTTCTAAAAATTTGATAAGTATACATTGAAATGAAATTAAAATAATGAAATGCACTTTTCACCAGCAGAACGGCAAAAAAAAAAAAATAGATTTCTGTTAATATCAAATGATGGAGAGTGTGAAGAAGTGAATAGTATCCTACACTGTCAGTGGGCAAGTGAACTTTTACAGGTACTGTGAGAACAATCGTTATTGTTAATAGTGAAAATCATTTAGATCCTATTTTTCTAGTAGTTTTGCTTCTCAAAAAGAGAAACTATTGTTCAAGAACCTGAGAAGACATATAGAAAGATGCTCCTGGTAACACCGCTCATTGAGAGGGGGGGAAAAAACATAACAGACCTGAAAGTCCATCAATAGACTCCGTAAACAACAGTGTATCTATTCTATGGTCTACTTGGCACCAGATGAAAGCATAAGAGATGTCTACTGTCATGAAAGGGTACCCAAAACATAGTAAGTGGGAAAATAATGTTGCAAAACTATACATAAAGTGTAAATATTTAAGGATATCTAGAAATACTCATCTAAGGGTATTTGACTCTGATACAGAGAACAAGAAAAAATAAATGGGATAGGTAGATTTATCAGATTTGTTGGGAAGAGACAGTAAATCAGTAAGCAATCCATGACTCATGTTAACATAGAAGGAATAAATGGACAGAACAAATTGAGCACCTGTGGGTAGAACACAAATAAAAAAGGACAGGAGTTCTCTTGTGGTGCAGCGGGCTAAGGATTCTGTGTTGCCACTGCAGTGGCTTGGGTTGCTGCTGTGGCACAGGTTCAGTCCCTGGCTCGGGAACTTCCACACGCCCTGGGTGTGGCCAAAAAAAAGAAACTCAGAACATACAAAGTGTCTTCCTAGAGATAAAAGGGAATGGAACGACCAGTGGACTTAAGTATTTATAAGGCACAGATTATGTCATCTCCAGATTGACAGCCCTCACCTATGATCTCCTTAAGTCAACCCACTGGCAACTCCCACTCACTGCCTGAGACATGCAGATAAAAGTCATGGCTGCTCGGTAGGTTAGAGGCACTTTATAAACCTGACCTTTCATCTCTCCAAGGAAGCATGTACTGCCTCTAGGCACCATCTCTCTGCTAGCCTCCATTCCTACCTTCTAGTCTGGTCCTCCTACCACATCGTCAGTGGGAGAGAGAGCAAGGGAGGAGAGGATGGAGGCAGGGGACAGGACAGTAGTGGTGGAAGAGAGAAGGCTGGGAATAATTGTCCTGGGAGACTTAACCTTATATGTGTAACACTGGAGTTCCTTATAAAGAAAATGTGTATGTGTATTCTTAAAATATTTATAAAATCAAATATTATGCTGGGGCAAAGAATATGCATTTTCTCATTTCATAAAAAAGAAAACTGGGACTCAGAGAGCATCAGTCAACTCCTACAGAAGCTATATGAATGAGACATAATCGTGCCCATTTTAGAGATGGAGAAACAAGAGTTACTTCCCGGAGTAACAGGGGCAGAGCTGCAAGCCTCTGGAGCCCAGGCAGGTGACTTTCTGTCTTGTACTGGATTTATCAGTGCTCAAGCTCCTTGAGGGCAGACCCAATGATCACTCAACAAGGATGCTTAATGATAATCAGTACAAGATAGTATTCCTTTGAACACATTTACCCTCCAGAGCAAAGGCTCTCCAAGTGTTGTCATGAAGCCCCACTGCAAGTTTCCCTTCTTTATTTACCCCAGGCCTAGGAGACGAAAATCCCTTCAGGCGGCTATTACCGCAGTGGAGGAAAACAACCCCCTACGAAGGATTTGCCAGCGGAAAGATTAACTGCTTTTCCATATTTTAAAGACTTACTGTCTGCTTATTAACATGGTTCTTCGGAGGGGTCTGGCCAATGTTAGCTGTACATTTATGTGCACAACGTGTATTTATGGCCCAGGGTGCAGGGTTGAACTTCATAAAACACACCTCCATCCAGCTGGGCCCAGCAGCCAGACTGACATCACTGTGCAGAGGAACCATGGCCTGGGGGCCAAAAAAGGCGGAAGGGAAATGCCTCAACAGAGAATCACAGCGGTTGTTTCTAAGCAGGGATAGGTCAAAATGCATAAAATAAATTAGGTCCTCAAGGGAAAGAGTGTAGGGAAGAGGGAAACAATTTTGATGTGTCCACTGCCAGAACTGAAATAACCCAGTCCTCTCTTTTCCATTCACGACAGACCAGGAAAGAACTAGAGAAAAAAAAAGATGATGCAATTTCAAGACAGTCTCCCTTGACAAGAGGGACTATCTGCTGAAGAGGCTTTGCTGCCCAGATAACGAAAGTGGTTGCACTGCTTCCCTACTGCTGCCTGGACCAGCCTTTGTGGTGAGGGCACCCACGGCTAAGACTCTCAGAGGACCCCAGGGTGTGCATTTGGGGAACTTGGTTGGCTTGCTTTTCATTAAGTGGGTACAAAACTGTGGCTTGACAGTGGTAGGACAGAATCTTAAAAGATTTTAAAGTCTTCACCTTTTATAGATATTTACCATTTACAAATTTTCCATATTTTAGCCAAAGATAAAAGACAATGAGTAAGTCGCAGGGAACTGATGTGGATTTGGCACTGATCCAGTTTTGGGTGGAACTTTTCTCCAGGTAGGTTGGGTACGTGGATCTCCAAAGGAGCCTGTTCTCATAGTTTCTGTTGTGGCTCAGCGGTTGAAGAACCCAAACCCAAATCTGACTAGCATCCATAAGGACGCAGATTCGATCCCAGTCCTCACTCGGTGGGTTAAGGATCCGGTGTTGCCCTGGGCTGTGGTTTAGGCTGCAGATGAGGTTTGAATCTGGCATTGCTGTGACTGTGGCGCAGGCCAGCAGCTACAGCTCTGATTCGACCCCAGCCTGCGAACCTCTGTATGCTGCAGGTATGCCCTCCTCCCCAAAAAAGGGTCCTATCCTTTTTGGAGATAGGGAGATTCCTGTCCTCCCCCAACATGCCCCCACATGCTCTATAGTGACCCAGACACTTACGTTGTGGAGAACAAACATTTGGTGATAGACTGCTTACATTTAAACTAGAAATTAAATATTGAGTCTATGTTCAAGTCTGTAGCTGTGCTATCCTGCGGCACGGGGGAGGCAAAAGGGGAACACTGGTACCTACTCATGGCTCCATTCAAAAAAGGTGAAAGGATGATGAGCAGGGCCTCACTTGCTCACCCCAAAAATGTCAGTCCCAGGAAATTCCACAGGTGAATCATGTTAGCATGTCAAGGCACATGTAATTCCAAAATATTTAAGTTGCTTCAGAGCACAAGGAAAGAAAGAAATACTTCAAATTCTTTTTCTTAAGGGCCTTGATATAAAGCCTGACCATGAGTATACCGGGAAGGAAGGAAGGAAGGAAGGAAGGAAGGAAGGAAGGAAGGAAGGAAGGAAGGAAGGGAGGGAGGGAGGAGAGAGGGAGGGAGGGAGGGAGGGAGGGAAGGAAGGAAGGAGGAAGGGAGGAAGGGAGGAAGGAAGAAAGAAAAGCGACAGAATAATCTCTTTTTATGAATACTGATGCAAAGATCTTAAATGAAATATAGCAAATATACCTCAGTGGGACAGTGAAATACAGCACGTAGCAGTGAGGATTAACCCAGGAATGCAAATGAACAACCTTATTGAGTTGTCTCAGCTAAACAGAGATAGGATCATGAAACAAGTTTTTTCGAAGTCTCTATATTCAAACCTACTGTATTGAATTCCTTCCTTCTCATCTCTGAATGATATTTTGTATAGATTCACTAACTTTTTGACCAATTGAAGTTAATAAAATTAGTCCAATCCAGTTCAATACTTTAATTTCATATCCAGTTTGAAGCTCTACACTGTCCGTCCTTCAAGCTTCTATTCTCTAGCCTTTTCAGTCATTTGAGGCAAGGAAAATACAGAGCAGCAGAGGGAAGCATTTCCTACTCACCAGGTCATCGTGCAGTCTCTTACCACAGCTCGTAACAGCTTGGGCTTCGGTGCCCTCCATGTGGCCAAGCATCCAAATGCAGCCTGTTTCTGTGCGGTTATCATGATTCTCCCAAAGACCTAGAGCTCCTCAGTGTGGCCCCAACGTGACCACTCATTGCAGCTCTTGCCATCAGGAGTCACTCCACAGCCTCTTGCCCTTAGTGTGGACCTTGCCTGGAGAGCAGTCCTCGTGTTGGCTTAGGCAAGATGACAGTGATCTTCCATATTGTTTACTTGCCCTCTGGGAAACAGGCATCTTTGCTGGCCCAGCCACAGGCTACTTTAGTGCTGCCCCTTCTCCAAACCTAGACGTCTCCCTCCAGATCTTCTTTTCCCCGTTCGGATAGGACCCGTCAGCACACCCACCACCCAGCAGACACTGGACCAGTGCGCAACTTCTCTTCTTTCAGTTACCTCCAAAATACAGAAGGGTCTTGGGGAGTTCCCCACCAGGCCTCTGGCTCCCAGCAGGGAAAAGCACCCCCTGGAGGAAAACACCTCTTTCCATGAACGCTGATCTCTTCCTTGTCAGGCCCCTCACCAGTTCTTCGGGTGGCAGACTGAGGTGGGCCAGTTGTCCACCCTCCAAAAAACTTAGGAGTGGGGGTCGTGAGGATGGTTTCCACTCTAAATTTGTGCCAGCCAAATGCCTGTTCTCTTTAGAACCTATGATGCTCAGTACCACTTGGTCCTCACTTAGTCATGGGCTACAAGGAAAGCCCCACTTGACATCCTGTTCACATTCTTCCAGTAAATCTACTCGTGTAGGAAACCCTCTCTAGAGGTGGAAGAGAGACAGTGCTGTGGGATCTGTCCAACAGATCCAGCAGATGTTTGTAAGACATTTGACAAAAAATCCCATCCCTGAAATTAGTCCTCAAGAGAATAGTAACAGGCACTTGAATATGAACCAAATTTTTGCACCACGGTGTGGGATAAATCAGAGATGTCTAATTAGAGTCAGAAGAAAGGCACGAAGGCTCTTTCTCCCCTCTATTATTCATCATTGTTCTGAAAATGCCAGCCTCTGCAATTAAACAGGAGAAACGAGGGATGATTAAATGTTTGAACAAAGTATTCATAGGTATCTAAAACATCCCCTTGTCCCCAATCCCAGTAATTACTTCCCCTGGTTCCCTGATTTGACCATTTTCTCAAAACTCTCAGATCTGTCCTTCCATCTACCATCCTCAGGTCCAGTTTTATGGGCAGGTGACCAGTGCAGTAACACAGGAACCTACACTTAGAAGGGATTGTCACTTGGGGTTTAATGCTCTGCAGACAGAGTGGTCTTAAAAATTTAATTTTATCTCTGAATTTTTGTTCTATAAGTGCAGTTCAAGGTACAATGCAGCATGCATGAGGGGCATGGGGAATGGGAGGTTCTTAGTGGCCGGGCTCCTGCCCTGGACCAGGCAACCTCATCGCCCTCCGGGCCTGGCAAAGGCCTGGGTGCAGGCATAAGGAGGATCAAGCCAGGGTGCGGGCTGGCAGCACTATAGCATATTCACCCCATGACCAGGGTTGAGCCTCCCACCTAGTCCATTCGCCAGGTACCAAGTATGCCTTGATGTTAAAATGGAAATCCCTTGGGGACTGACCATCCACCATGAGATGGAGTGGTGGACCTGTGGAGGGGAGACTGAGTCCTGTTCTCTAAGTTGGACATGGCACCTCAGTCGAGTGCTAGCGAAAGGGATAATCCAGCAGCCAGTGGGCTGCACAGTTCACTGAGGAACAGACAGAATCTGGGCTGCCTGTGAGGGTCTGCACTTACCCAGTGAGTATCCCTGGGCCTGACGGAGCACAATATCAAATAGCAGACTAAAATGTCATGACAGGTCAAGAAAGACCACAGAAAAAAGGAAATGTTTTACCTTTCAATACCTTTAATAACACCTTTTTTCTGCTTTTTGAACAAGCAGCCCATATTTTCATTTTGTACTGGGCCCCCGTAAATTACATAGCTGGCCCTGCCAACCTGCATGATTTCTGGGATACTTTCCAAGTGGTTTCCGGCCACAGCCTCTTGTCCATTCTTGAGGTGGTAGACTCCTTCTCAAGTGCAAGAGTCACTCAATCCCTCTCTTTCCCATCTACTCGTGCCCCCTAGTATCTACCCAATGGTCTGTGCTGGAGTGAAACAAACAAAGCCCTGTATGATCCAGTGCACCTTCTCCCTCCAGCCTGATGAGTTCAGCTGCCCCAACCCCTAAGTTATCATGCTCCTTCCCAACAACCAGACCTGACCGACCATGGGTCCTTGAATACACCATGCTTCCTCTCTCTCAGTGCCGGGACCAAGGTGAAGTTCTGCTTCTTAGCCTAGGCTGCCTATTGCAATCTCCTGGGGAGCTTTTTGCTTTAGCTTGTTTATTCAGCTCATGGCTGGACACACCTAAACCAAATTACATTAGAATCCCTGAATGTAGTACCAAGGCTTCTGCATTTTTTCAAGTTACTTGAGTGATTCCTGTTAATAGGGATGAGCACTCCTCAAACTGAACATGTTACAAATGACTTGAGGAACTGGTTAAAATGCAGATGCTGTTCAGTGGGATTAAGGGGACACCATGATTCTGCCTTTCTCATCTGCTCACAGGTAATGCTGATGCACTAACTCAGGGACCAAAAGTTGAAGGTTGCAGCCACTTCTTCCCAAACCCTTGGAGTACCCTGATTGGGTTCCAAATGACTTAATGTTACTTTCTCCATAAAGCGTTCCCTCACACAAGGAAACACATTCTCTTTCATTCTGCCATGACATGTTGTACATACCTAGATCACCCATATACAAACATACTCTTCTATACGCCTATGGAGCAAAACAGCCTTTTCCCACTCTTGGACCCCCACACCGGAAAAGGCTGGAACATAGGCATCAACATTCTAGGCTACATTTGGAACTATATGAACACTGTAAACCATGGAAAAATTCTCTTGTGATAACCCCGGTGAACGCATGGAATAGTTATCCTCTAGAGGAATTAAAAATGAAGTTCAACAAAAAGTCCCTCTGGGTGTCAGATAGAAGGTACAGTTCATTCTGGACCCAAATGCACAACCCGGATCTAGTCACGGGCAACATAAGACAAACCCAAATTGAGAGGCATTCTGCAAAGTGCCCAGCCTACAGATGTCAAAGATGTCAAGGAAAATTGAGGCACCTGTTCCAGACTGAAGGAGATTGGAGAGGTGTGACAATTCAATGCAATATGGTATCCTGAGTTGGATCCTCTGCTTTGAAAAGTATTCCTGAGAACATTAGTGAAATGTGAATGGGGTTTTCACAGAACAGTTGTACTGGAATTCTTTGTACTGCCCTTAACACTTTCTGTATTTTGAAATTGTTTCAGAAGAAAAGTAGAAAGAAAAAATTGTGGTGTTTTAAAAAAAACAAAAGGAAGTCGTGAACAAAACGAAGACAAGCAAACAATGGTTTCCTATCATAAACTCAAATCAAAAGTTGTGAGGACAGCTGCTTCAAATTTCGGGAGTCATTTGGCCCCCATGCTGCTGGTCTCCCACGGGGCCGTGATACACCTTATTCTAAGGGTTGGGGGCTGTAGGGACTGATTTACCCAGCAATACAATTCAGTGAGCAATCCAGCAATGTCTTTTCTCCCTCCCTTCCTTTCTCTCTTTCTTTTTTCCTTCCTCTCTTTCTCCCGCCCTCCCTCAATCCTTTCCTCTGTCTCTCTAGATAATCAGAGGGCTATTTTTTTTTAATTCTTATAATTTTGTCCCCTTCTAGACTTCTGAGAGTAAGGCACAGATCTTTATTCTTGTTTTCTAGGCATCAGCTCAGTATTAAAATGGTTTTTGACTAATGGTAGAAAAACAATGAAAGACAAAAATATAATTCAAAATAGTATAAGCTCCCAGGCAAATGAGTTGTGCAGAATAGAGTACGAGGTTTAAGCAGCCCAGAATTGTTTATTCTAACAATTGTTCAAGATACAAAACCTTCTTACTTCTAATTGATTTCAGGAAAAAAGAGGGCCCTGCCCAGCCCTCCATAGCAATTTTCTTTGATATCCAATCTCCCTTCTTTGGTACTAATACCCTGTTCTTTGTCCAGGAATCCACCCTTTCTCCAGGCAGCCCAGGTGCTGCTGAGGATCTAGCCCTGCCCAGGCATGTTCCCTTGGCCTAAGCTGACTGGGACAACTTCTTCCCCTGAAGAAAGTAACTGGTTCAGGGATGGGCATTGGACCTAAGTCACTTCAGTCAGACTGAAACTCTGAACTCTGATTTCTACTCATAATACATGAGAACAAGGAGGCTTTCAGTCACTGGAGCCATGGGCCACTTTCCTATGCTCATGAGTGGAAAATGCAGTAAGAAAACCTGGGTTTGGTCCTAACCTGTTGGAAACTGGAGTAAGCCTTACCTGAAGCCCACATCTTGCTTTTCTGTTTAAGAATGCTTAAGGTGAGCCTTCTGTTACTTGTAAATTAAAGGAAACTAGGCAATATAACACAAAATTCCTTACAGTGGTCATCACATTACCTGATCAAATTACAACTGGAAAACTTAGGTGTTAGGGAGCTGAGCCCTAGAAATCATTATCATGGCTCCCACCAGGTGTACCTCAGATGGCTTGCCAGGAACCAAAGTGGTGCAGGCCTTTCCACTCCATTTCATTAGCATAGGAAATGTGCTGTGTTTTCACAGTTAAGAGCTGAGATGAAATGGGACGAGCATATTGTCTTTGTTATACTTATTTATTTGAACACGTACAATGGACACATTATGGCATTCCATTTGCGATGTGCTGATGGGAAGTACCCACAAAAAGTCCAAATGACGCTTTGTCTGCAGGGCACAATGTCCCAAGGTGGTATTTATTACATTGCAGACAGAATGAGTCAAAAGAGCCGTAATAATGACCTTCACTCATCCTCAGCCCCACTAAGGATTTGTTGAGATTTATCGTGCCGACCCACAGCTTGAAAACCACTTGGGCAGGAAGTTCTTTGGCATTATCAGCCCAAGGCAGGTGGCAAGGAAAGCTATTTAGTGTTCGAAATATGGGTGAAAGAGGCCCATAGAATGAAAAGCAAAAGGGACCCAATTTTCTTTTCTCATCTTGTAAGAAGAAAAATCTAAAAAGAGTTGACAACAAAAGATATTTTAAAAACTTGGCTATTATTTTAGCTTTTTAGTCTTTTTATTTATTTATTTTTTTGTACAACAGCCTTCAGTAAATCCTCTTAATTATGACATGAACCATTTTCTTCTAATCCCTTAAGAAGAGTAAGGAATTTGTTAAATATTTTCACTGGAACTATTAGTGTCTTGTCTTATAAATAATGAGAATAAGAGCTAACATTTATGGAGTGTTTACCTAGTGCCAAGTACTTTTGCAAGCAGTTCCCCTTTAATCTTCACACCAGCCCAAAGAATTATCATCTTCATTTTAAAGATGAAAATGTTTACGCTTCAATACGTTAAACGATTTTCCCAAATTCTAAAAGCCATCAAATATCAAAGAATCAAAACTCTATAAAACCAGACCTATTTGACTAGAAGTCTTTATTGTAATGATCACACTTTAATAACCACCATCATCCCTACCACACAGTCACCACCATCTATCACTTACTGAGCCCTTACCATAGCAGTCATTTGTGTGGTCTTTTACCTAAAACTGCTTTCTTTTTCTTTCTTTCCCTCTTTCTTCCCCCCTTCCTACCTTCCTTCCTTCCTTCCTTCCTTCCTCTCTCCCTCCCTCCCTTTCTTTTTCTTTTTCTTTTTCGCTGCACCCAAAAAGAATGGGTGGAAGTTCCCAGGCCATGGACTGGACCTGTGCCACAGAAGTGACCCAAGTCACAGCAATGACACTGTCAGATCCTTAAGTTGCTAAGCGACTGGGGAAATCATAAAAGTGGTCAATATTACACTGTTGGTGGGAATGCAAATTGGTGCAGCCACTGTGGAAGACAGTATGGAGATTCCTCAGAAAACTCAAAATAGAATTACCATTTGATCCACCAATCCCACTCCTGGGCATCTATCCAGCAGAAACCATGACTCGAAAAGACACATGTACTCCAGTGTTCACTGCAGCACTCTATGCAATAGCCAGGTCATGGAAACAACCTAAATGCCCATCGACAGAAGAGTGGATAGGGAAGATATGGTACATACACACAATGGAATGTTACTCAGCCATTAAAAGGAACGAATTACC
>PVHT021183699.1:37897059-37918084 GCA_004024745.2 Catagonus wagneri | reverse complement strand
CATGTACTCCAGTGTTCACTGCAGCACTCTATGCAATAGCCAGGTCATGGAAACAACCTAAATGCCCATCGACAGAAGAGTGGATAGGGAAGATATGGTACATACACACAATGGAATGTTACTCAGCCATTAAAAGGAACGAATTACCAACATTTATAGCAACATGGATGGACTTAGAAATTATCATGCGAAGTGAAACTAGTCAGACAATTAGCAACACCCAATGCTACCGCTTACATGTGGAAACTAAAAAGACACAGTGAACCTTTTTACAGAACAGACAATGACTCACAGACTTTGGAAAATCTTGGTTTTTCAAATAAGACAATCTGGGGGGTGGGGGGATGCACCGGGGGTTTGGGATACAAAATCTATAAAATTGACTTGTGATGACTTATGTACACCTATAATTGAAATAAAATCCATTAAGAAAAAAAAATAAAAAAAATAAAAGTGGTCGATTTCAAAATAATTCTAGGAGGCAGGTCATATTATTCCCAAGTTACAGAAAAGGCACCTGAGATTCAGAGAACTTAAATAATCTGGTCCCATCTTGTTTGAAGATAGCACAGGTAATAGGCATTAGAGCCAAGTTTAATATTTAATCTGCCAAAATTTACTCCTGCCATGACTCCTTGAAAATCAAAATTTACATGCAAAAGTGTTTTGGGTAAAATTCACTGATATACTGAGACCGGAGAACCTGACACTTGATTGAAGGATTCAAACTGACATTACTTTGGATTCACAATTATAATCTACTTTGTAACTTTACAGTCTTCTACAATCTCTAAGTGAACTGTTCGGTTTATTTAGCAAAATAGAACATCATAATGAACCACGAAAAAGTATAAATAGATGCAAAAGTAAAAGAATTCACTTGGGAGACATATATCATGTTTTAACTGGCAAAGTCATAATTCTAACATCAATAATTGCTTTCTAAAAGGTTGGGCAGCTTGCATTACAAGAAAAAAAAGCATACCATCCAGCATACTATGTTAAGAGCAACAACAACAAAAAATAGGCTAGGTGTAAGTTTTGCATAGAAAAAAAAATACTAGAAGGAAATACAGCACCACTTAAAAACTTTTACTTATCCCCTGTCTATAGATGAAGAAACTAGGTAATCTACCTGAAGTTATTGATCTAATAAGACATGGAGCTGAGACTCAGATCCAGACTACCTGGCTTTAGAATGTAAGCATCTTTCTTCTCTGCCTCAATTCTGAGTGGTGAGATTGTATGTGATTTTTACTTTACTGTTTCTCTACCTCTCAGTTTGCTATAATAAGTAGGAATTATATTTTAAAAGAATGAGAACCATAGAATAATAGCTCTCTATTTTTTTAGACTATAGACATACATATTTAGAAAACTAAATGTCAGTGATCAGCATTTCCACTATAATATCAGTTGCTAACTACCAGTAAAACTAAATCAGAGTGAAATGCCTCCAAAATCATTACCTGAAAGGCTAAGAAAGTACCTCCTTAGTGGTCTTGCTGTCCTTTTCCATGTGACCAATTTGACTGTATATCCTTGGGGTGAGTCCCCATAAAGGAACCCTCTCTGAATTTTTCCATAATATTGGCTTTAACACTGCCTGATCTACAACTGAAACTCAATATATTTTCACTGATTGAAATAAAGGATGAATTCATGCTTCCCAACTTTGATGCTTTCTGAAAAATATATCCCATAGCTTTGAATCAATATCCTAGGTAAAGAGTCACACAAATCATGTAGTTTGGTGTATTTTGAGATCTAATTTCTGAAACCAATGTTTGTAATAATTCCCACCCCTATTAAGTAGTTCCTTATCAAAAAGCAGCATAGTTATTCATTTTGAAGACTATAACTTGAGGTAGAGACTTAGAGGCACTGGAAAATTTCAAGAGAGACAGATGTATTCCAGAAACATTATATCAAAGGTAATTCTGTAGATTTTAAAGATTAGTGTTCAGATTTTTGTAACTATTGGTGATATACTCCAACATAGGAAAAAAAAAAAGTGCCTCAGAACAAAAATCGGAACTATGCTCCCTCAGCCACATAGAGAATATGTGGAGTAGATACAAGTAATAAAATGAGGAATGAAAGGAAAGAGGTGGGAATAGCAGGTGGTACTGGAAAGTTGACTGGTTCAAAAGTCAACGGAGTGAAGTTTCCACTGTGAGATTAATAGGCAAATCACCTTGGTAATTATCTCCTTCCTTCTCTCAGCCTTAGTTTCCTTCCTTCCTTCCTTCCTTCCTTCCTTTCTTCCTTCCTTCCTTCTTGCCTCGCCTTGCCTTTTTATGGCTACACCTGTAGCATATGGAAATTCCTGGGCCAGGGATCAAATCAGAGCTACAGCTGAGGCCTATGACACAGATATGACGACACTGGATCTGCGCTGCATCTTCAACCTATGCCACGGTTTGGGGTAACACCAGATCCTTAACCCACTGAGCAAGGCCAGGGATCAAATCTGCATCTTCACAGAGACAACGTTGGCCCTTAACCTGCTGAGCCACAATGGGAACTCCTCTTAGTCTTAGTTTTCTTATCACAAAAAATTATTTCCAAAGTTCCTTCCCAATCTAACACCCTAAAGTACTTGCCTTTCACATAATTGTTTCCTCCTGGCATAAAACTCTTACAATTTTCTAGGCTCATAGAAAAGACTTTGATTAGTCACCACTATCATCTTCTCTTTTTTTCAGCTCCCTCCAATGCCAACACTAAAGAGAATCATATTTTCTTATTAAAAAAAGAGGTGTTTAGTTAAAATCCAGAAATTCTTAATGCTAAAATTCTGAAGGTTAAATTAGCCTAGAGGGACACCTAAAACTTTAACTAGGACAGAGAAATGCTACACATGATAAAAGTAAAAAGTATTAATGAATAAATACTATATTCCAAGGCTAGGGGCAAAAATGAAACAGACTCATCTACTAAAACCTAAAACCAAGTCACCCAAAGAGCAAGGTGATCCACTGGTAGTTTAGATGTAATGTACAATAAAGCCTATTTACCAAAGAAAGATAGCAAAAGCTAGGGCATTTACAACATCTATGATATTCAGTGTACAAAAATTACTACACATGTGAAGAAACAATAAAATGTGACAAAACAATCAAGAGAAAAATCCGTCACTAAAAAGAGACCAAAATATGACTTAGATGTTAGAATTAGTAGATAGGTAGATGAGAATATAAAAAATATATTTATATGTTAGTTAACCTAAAACCATGGATATTTTGGGTGATGAGATGAAGGAATTTCAGCAGAAATATGAAAACTATCTAAAATAAAAAAATGCAAATCCTAAAACAGAAATAATAAAATACTTGAAATATAAAACACAATGAATTTTAGTTGACAAAGAAGATGTGGTTGACACATATATAATACACATATATAGATATATAATAGAATATTAATTAGCCAAAAAAATAAAATACAGCCATTTGCAACAAGATGGATGGATGGATCTGAAGGGAATTTATTACGCTTAGTGAAGTAAGTCAGACAAAGGCAAATCCTGTAAGTTATCATTTACATGTGGAATCTAAAAAATAAAACAAATGAATTGAATGAATAAAACAAAACAAAAACAGACTCACAGATATAAAGTTACCAGTGGGGAAAGATTAGAGGGGAGGAGCAAGATAGGGGTATGGGATTAAGAAATACAAACTACTGGAGTTCCCGTTGTGGCGCAGCGGTTATCGAATCCGACTAGGAACCATGAGGTTGCGGGTTCGATCCCTGGCCTTGCTCAGTGGGTTAACGATCTGGCGTTGCTGTGAGCTGTGGTGTAGGTCGCAGATGCAGCTCGGATCCTGCGTTGCTGTGACTGCGGCATAAGCCAGTGGCTACAGCTCTGATTGGACCCCTAGCCTGGGAACCTCCACATGCCGCGGGTGCGGCCCTAAAATGACAAAAGGCAAAAAAAAAAAAAAAAGAAAAGAAAAGAAATACAAACTACTGTGTATAAAATAAATAAGCAACAAGGATATATGGTACAGCACAGGGAATATAGCCAAAAATATATAACAACTTTAAATAAAGTATAATCTATAAAAATATTGGATCACTGTTTTGTACATCTGAAACTAATATAATGTTGTAAATTAATTATACTTGAACTAAAAATAATAAAATAAAATTAATTGAATGGATGTTAAAAGCTATTGGGCACAAAAGAAGAAGAGATTAGTAAACTTGAAGCCAAGTTAATAGTAACCACCAAGTTGGAAAACTGAAAATATGAAAAAAAAGATTGAAACAAAAATGAATAGAAACTCAGGAAGCAATGACACAGTATCAAGTAGTCTAACAAACAAAAATTTGGAATCTTAGAGTTGGTCAAGAAAAACAGAAAGAAACAGTGAGTAGCTTAAAATGAGAGAGAAGAATTGGGAGTATATTATCAGAAGGTAGGTACACTACAGATGAAATAATATAATATTATTTGAAGATAAATCATGAGAAATTAACTATGAATGCTGAAAATCTGAATATTGTATAGCCATTTAAAAAAATCTACTTAAAAAACATATAATAAAACAATAGCAGGAATAAAATGGAATCATTAAAAGTCAATATAAATCAAGGTAGGAGAAAAGAAACCAAGAACAATAAACAGAAAACAGTCAGAAGCATGAGAGCATTTAAGCCAAACATATCAATAGCTAAATTAAAAATAAATGGCCTAAACACACCAGTTTAAAGACAGAGATTGACATACTGACAAAAAAGCAGGATCCAAATATATCTTGTCCACAAGAAACCCTCTAATTATGAACACAAAGATCAGCTCAGAGTAAAAATATTCAAATAGATGTACCATGAATACTAATCAAAAAAATCTTGGATACTACATTCATATAAAAAAGGATATCACAATGTGATAAATGAATTAGTACACCAAGTCACAGCAATTCTAATTATGTATCTACCTGTTACTTCCTCCAGACAGGATGGCAGACCAAAAGGACTTGAGCTCAACTCCTCTCATGAAAACAAAAAATTACATCTAACTCCTGAACAACCAACAAAATAGACTGGAAGCTACCAAAATAGATATCCTACATCCAAACACAAAGAAAAAGCCATGAGACAGTAGGAGTGGCTTGTTCATGATATAATAAATCCTATACCCACTGGGTAGGTAACCCATAGACTGGAAAATAACTATATCACAGAGGCTCTCCCACAGGAGGAAGAGTGCCAAACCCTGTGGCAGGTTCCCAAGGCTGGAGGTCAGGAATTGAGAGGACGAACACCTGGAGCATTTGGTGTTGAAAGACAGCAAGGCTTAAGCACAAGAGTTACACAGGATTGGAGGAAACAGAGACTCTACTCTTAGAAGGTACACACAAGATTTCATGCACAATGGGTCCCAGGACAAAGCAGGGATACCATAAGAATCTGAACCAGACCTACCTGCAGATCTTGGAGGGTCTCCTAGGAAAGCAGGGGAAGAGTTTTGCTCACTGTGGGACTAGGACATTGTAAGCAGAGATCCAAGGGAAAAATCATTAGTGTGAGCTCCTCTAGAGGCCATCATTTTGGAAAAATCTGGCCCCATTCATTATGGCTAAGAAGCCCCAGGATAAACAACAGACTAGATGGGAACATCAGCAAACAGGCTGCCTAAAGTCCTCCCAGGGACACAACTGCCTCTAATCACTCCCAGTTACAGAGCCCCACCCAGCAGTGGGACAAGACTCATCTCCACCCACCACTGGGCAGGCACCTGTCGCTCCCATCAGGAAGCCAGCCAAAAGACCCTATATCACTTTCAGCCACAAGGCGGCAGACACCAGAAGGACCAGGGGCAAAAACTCTGTAGCCTGCAAAAAGGAGATCACACATAGAAAGATAGGCAAAATGAAATGGAAGAGAAATATGAGCCAAAGGAACAAGACAAAACCCCACAATAACAGCTAAACAAAGTGGAGATAAGCAACCTACATGAAAAAGACCTTAGAGTAATAAGAGTAATGATGATCCCAGATCGCCAAAACAAAAACAACAAAAAACTGGAGGCAAAGACAGATAAATTACAAGAAATATTTAACAAAGAAATAGAAGATTTAAAGAATAAACAGAGATAAACAACATAATAACCCAAACAAAAAATTTACTAGACAGAACCAATAGCAGAATACAGGAGGCAGAAGAACAAATAAGCAAAATGGAAGACAGACTGGTAAAAAGCACTGATATGCTGATCTGGAAGAGAATAAAGAAAAATGAATGAAAAGAAAAGAGGACAGTCTAAGAGAATTTTGGTACAACATTAAATGCATCAACATCCACATTATATAAATGCTAGAAGGATAAGGAAGAAAAAGTGCCAGAGAAAATATTTAAAAAGGTAATAGCAGGAGTTCCCTTTGTGGCTCAGTGGTCAACGAATCCAACTAGGAACCATGAGGTTGCGGGTTCCATCCATGGCCTTGCTCAGTGGGTTAAGGATCCGGCATTGCCATGGGCTGTGGTGCAGGTTGCAGACGTGGCTCGGATCCCGGGTTGCTGTGGCTGAGGCGAAGGCCAGCGGCTACAGCTCCTGTTAGACCCCTAGCCTGGGAACCTCCATATGCCGCAGGTGCGGCTCTAGATAAAAAGGCAAAAAGACAAAAAAAAAAAAAAGGTAATAGCTGAAAACTTCTCTACCATGGGAGATGAATCACTCACCACTCACTCAAGCTCAGAAGCATAATGAATACCATAGAAAATAAACCCAAAGAGGAAAACCCAAAGACCCATATTAATCAAACTTTCAATAGCTAGGGAAAAGCAACAAATAATATATAAGAGAACCCTGATAAGGTTATCAGCTGATTTTTTAGCAGAAACTCTGCAGGCCAGAAGGGGGTGGCTTGATACACTTAAAGTCATGAAAGAAAAAAAAAAACTACAACAAAAAATACTCTACCCAGCAAGGCTCTCATTCAGATTTGAAAGAGAAAACAAAGGGTTTACACACAAGCAAAAGCTAAGAGAATGAAACACCACCAAAACAGCTTCACAACAAATACTAAAGGAACTTCTTCACACAGAAAAGGTAAAGGCAAACATATAGAAAAGGTAGGAAATCACCTACTCATACAGTAGCAATCATGAGAAGAGGAGGGTGCAAATGTGGGATACTGGAAATGCTTTTGCAATTAAGAGACAAGCAACTTAAAACAATCGTGTGTGTGTATATATACATGTGTGTACACATGTGTGTGTGTGTGTGTGTGTGTGTGTGTGTGTGTGTGTGTATTCCTATACCAAAACATCATAGTAACCACAAACCAAAAATCTACAATAGATACAACACAAATTAGAAAAAGCAATGCAAACACAACACTGAAGGCAGTCATCAAGCTACAAGAGAACTACAGAAAAAAGGAAGAAAAAAGACCAACAAATACAAATTCAAAACAATGAACAAAATGACAATAAGAACATACATCTCAATAATTACCTTAAATGTAAATGGACTAAATGCTCCAACTCTCTAACACCATATATAAAAATAAACTCAAAATAGATAAAAGATCTAAATATAAGACTGAACACTATAAAACTCTTAGAGGAAAACATGGGCAGAACACTCTCTGACATAAACTGCGGCAATATTATTTCAGATCCACCTCCTAGGATAATGAAAATAAAAACAAAAAGAAATAAATGGGACCTAATTAAACTTAAAAGTTTTTGCACAGCAAAGGAAACCATAAACAAAATGAAAAGACAACCCACAGAATGGGGAAAAAATATTTGCGTATGAAATGACTGACAAGAGATTACTCCCCAAAATTATAAACAAATCATGCAACTTGATATCAAAAAAACAGACAATCCAAGCAAAAAATGGGCAGAAGATCTAAACAGACACTTCTCCAAAGAAGACATATAGATGGCTAAAAAACACATGAAAAGATGCTCAAGGCCATTAATTACTAAAGAAATGCTAATAAAAAATACTGCAAGGCACCACCTTATACCAGCCAGAATAGCAATCACCAAAAAGTCTATAAAATGTTGTAAGAGGGTGCAGAGAAAAGGGAACCCCTTTACACTGTTGGTAGGGACGTAAAATGGTACAACCACTATGGAAAACAAACAGTATGGCGATTCCTCAAAAAATGAAAAATAGAACTACCATATGATTCAGAAATCATCACTCCTCAGCATCTATTCATAGAAAAGCATGAAATGAAAAGATACATGCACCCCAGTGTTCACTGTAGCGCTGTTTACAATAGCCAAAACATGGGAACAAACTAAATGTCTATCACCATAGGAACAGATAAAAAAGATGTGATATGTATATACAATGGAATATTATTCAGCCATAAAAGGATGAAATAGTGCCATTTGCAAAAACATGGATGGACCTAGAGATTATCAGTGAAAGAAAAACATCATATGATATTACTTATATGTGGAGTCTTAAAAAAAAGGATACAAATAAACTTATTTGCAGAACAGAAACAGACTCAAAGGGGTGAGGTGTGGAGGGTAAACAGACTGGGGGTTTGAGGGTGGCCTATGTACATTGTGGTATAAAGAAAGACTGGCCAATAGGGATCTGCTGTAGAGTACAGGGAACTCTACCCAACATTTTGTAATAATCTATATGGGAAAAGAAACTGAAAAAGGATGGATGTATGTATATGTATAAATGCTGTTGCACAGCAGAAATTATCACAACACTATAAACAACTATATTTCAATAAAACTTTAAAAAATGAAAAAAAGCAAAGGTATAGAATAAAAAAAATTGTGTATCTACCTAGCAACCAAATGTCAAAATGAATAAAGCAAAACTAATATGCCCTGAAAGGAAAAACACACAAATCCACAGTTATAGTTGGAGACTATAACAGTCCCCCTTTGGTAATCAATATAATTAGCAGAATAAGTGGACAGAAAATTGGTCAGGATATAGAAACAATTTTACCTAATTAACATTTATAGACACTCCATTTAACAAGAGCAAAATAAACATTACTTTCAAGTGCAAATGGAACACTCACCAAATTAAATCATGATATACGTCATAAAGCAAATCTTTGCAAATTTAAAATAATGGAAGTTATACAAAGAATGTTTCCAAATGATAATGAAATTAAATTCACAATAAATAACAGAAAGATTTCTGCAAGATTTGCAAATATTTTGAAACTGAACAACACACTTTGAAATAACCTACGGGCAAAGAGGAAGCTTCAGGGGAAATAAAATATTTTGAAATATTTTGAAAATATTTAATCAAAACCAAAATACAGAATATATTAAAATTTGTGGGATATAGTTAAAAAGTGTTTCAAGGAAGAGTTCTAGTATTAAATGCTTATACTACAAAAGAAAAAAGGTCTTGAATCAATAATCTAAATTTTAACCATAGGAAACTGGGAAAGAAAAGAGAAATATTCAAAGCATGGAGGATAAAGGTAGTAATAAAACTAAGGAACAATAAACATGAAAACAAAACAAAACAATAGAGAAACTGATAAAACTTAAAGCTGGTTCTTTAACTTTATCAACAAAACTAATAAACCTCTACTCTGTTTTCTCTTACCAAGTGAAAAAGAGAGAAGACACAAACTAAAACTATCAGTAATGAAAGAGGGAAGATAATTATAGACTTTATAGATATGAATATAAATCTGATAATTCAGACAAATGAAATTCCTTGAAAGACACAAACTACCAAAACTCACTCAACAAGAAATAGATTCAATAGTCTTCTATTGACTAAAGAAATTAAATTTGTAGTTAAAAATTGTCCACACTGAAATCAAGAAGAAATAGATCAGTTGAACAGACCAATCACTAGAAATAAACTGAATAAAAACACTCCCTACAAATAGAAGTCCAGGACCAGATGGCATCACAGGTGAATTATAGCAAACATACAAAGAAAAACTTGTACCCATCATTCTTAAACTTTTCCAAAAGGTTGAAAAAGAAGGAACACTCCCAAAGACATTATATGAAGGCACTATCACCCTAATACCAAAACCAGACAAAGATACTACCAAAAAAGAAAATTATAGGCCAATATCTTTGATGAATATAGACATAAAAACTCTCAACAAAATTTTAGCCTACCGAATTGAACAACATATAAAATAGATCATACACCACAACCAAGTGGGATTTATCCCAGGTTCATAAAGATGGTTCAACATATGCAAATAAATCAATGTCATACACCACATTAACAAAAGAAAAAAGTTGAAGGTCACATGATCATCTTAATTAAAGATAGAGAAAAAGCATTTGACAAAATCCAACATCCATTCTTGATAAAAACTCTTACCAAGGTGGGTATAGAGGGAACATAATTTAACATCAAAAAAGCCTTTATAACAAACCCATAGCCAATAGAATACTCAGTGGAGAAAAGCTGAAAGCCTTCTTGCTAAAATCTAGAAGAAGACAAGGATGGCCACTCTCTCACCACTTTTATTCAACAGAGTATTGGCAATCCTAACCACAGCAATCAGACAAACAAAAGAAATAAAAGGTATCCAAATTGGAACAGAAGAGGTAAAAGTGTCACTCTATATGCAGATGACATGATACTATATATAGAAAACTCTTAAGAACTCCACACAAAAACTATTTGAACTGATCAACGAATTCAGCAAAGTAGCAGGATACAAGATTAATGCTCAGAAATCAGTTGCATTTCTGTATAACAATGAAATGTAAGCAAAGGAATACAAAATATATAAATATAAAAACTGAATATAAAAATACAATACCTTTTGAAAATTGTACCCCCAAAAATTAAACACCTAGGAATAAACCTGACTAAGGAGATGAAAAACTTATATGCTGAGAACTGTGAAACATTAATCAAGGAAATTAAAGAGGATTCACAAAAAACAAACAAACAAACAAAAATTTGGAGTTTCTGTCATGGTTTAGTGGAAATGAATCCAACTAGGAACCATGAGGTTGTGGATTCGATCCCTGGCCTCACTCAGGATCTGGCATTGCCATGAGCTGTGGTGTTGGTTGCAGATGTGGCTTGGATCCCGCATTGCTGTGTCTGTGGCATAAGCTGGCAGCTGTAGCGCCAATTAGACCCCTAGCCTGGGAACCTCCACATGCTGCGGGTGCAGCCCTAAAATGACAAAAGGCAAAAATAATAATAATAATAAAAATAAAGAGGATTCAAAGAAATGGAAAGATATTCCATGCTCCTGGATTGGAAGAATTAATATTGTTAATATGGCCATACTACCCAAAGATACCTACAGATTCAGTGCAATCCCTATAAAGTTACGCATGACACTTTTCACAGAACTGGAACAAACAATCCGAAAATTTATATAAAACCATAAAAGTCCCAGAATTGCCAAAGCAATCCTGAGGAACAAAAACCAAGCAGGTAGCATAAATCTCCCAGACTTCAGGCAATATTACAGGGCCACAGTAATCAAGACAGTGTGGTACTGGTACCAAAGCAGACATACAGACCAATGGAAGAGAACAGACAACCCAGAAATAAACCCACACACCTATGGTTAATTAATCTTTGACAAAGGAGGCAAGAATATAAAATGGGGAAAAGACAGTCTTTTCAGCAAGTTTTGCAGGGAAAACTGGACAGCTGCATGTAAAGCAATGAAACTAGAACACACTCTCACACAATGCACAAAAATAAACTCAAAATGACTTCAAGACTTAAATATAAGACAAGACACCATCAAATTGCTAAAAGAGAACATAGGCAAAACATTCTCTGCTATCACCCTTCCAAATGTTTTCTCAGGTCAGTCTCCCAAGGCAACAGAAATAAAACAAAAATAAACCAATGGGACCTAATCAGACTTACAAGATTTTGCACAGTAAATGAAACCATTAAAAAAAACAAAAAGACAACCTCTGGAATGGGAGAAAATGGTTTCAAACAATGCAACCGGCAAGGGCTTAATCTCTAAAATATACAAACAACTCAGAGAACTCAACAGCAAGAAAACCAATAACCCAACTGAAAAATGGGTAGAAGACCTGAACAGACATTTCTACAAAGATATACAGATGGCCAACAGGCACATGAGAAAAAATGCTCAACATCACTAATTATCAGAGAGATGCAAATCAAAACCACAGTGAGATACCACCTCATACCAGTCAATGGACATCATTAACAAGTCAATGAATAACAAATGATGGCGAAGGTGTGGAGAAAAGGGTACCCTCCTACACTGTTGGTGGGAATGCAAACTGATACAACCACTATGGAAAACTGTATGGAAGTACCTCAGAAAACTAAATATAGAACTACCATATGACCCAGCAATCCCATTCTTGGGCATATATCCAGACAAACTTTCATTGAAAAATTACATGCACCACTATGTTCACGGCAGCACAATTCACAATAGCTAAGACATGGAAACAACCTAAATGTCCATTGACAGATGAATGGATTAAGAAGATGTGGTACATATATACTATGGACTACTATTCAGCCATAAAAATGAACAAAATAATGCCATTTGTGGCAACATGGATGGAACAGAGACTCTCATACTAAGTAAAGCTAGTCAGAAAGAAAGAGACAAATACCATATGACATCACATATCTGTAATCTAATATATGGCACACATGAACCTTTCTACAGAAAAGAAACAAACTCATGGACTTGTAGTTGCCAAGAGGGAGGGGGAGGCAGTGGGATGGACTGGGAGTCTGGGGTTAGTAGATGCAAACTATTGTATTTGGAGTTGATAAGTAATGAGATCCTGCAGTATAACACAGGGAACTACATCTAGTCACTTATAATGGAGAATGATGGAGCATACAATATGAGCAAAAGAATATATATATATATGCATGTATGTATGACTGGGTCACTTTGCTGTACAGCAGAAATTGAGAGAACATTGCAAATTAACTCTAATGGAAAAAATAAAAATCTTAAGATAATTTTAAAATATTGTCCACAAAGAAGTCTTGAGGTCTAGAAGTATTCAATGGGGAGTTCTACTAAATATTTAAATAAGAAATAATATAGGTTCTACACAAAATCTTCTAGACTATAAAACAGGAAAAAACATTTCACACATTTTTATAAGGCCAGAATTAAACTGATACCAAAACCATTAAATGGAAACAAAAAAAGGATATTACACATCAATAGGCCATATAAAGCAAAAAATTCTCAGTATAATATTAGTAATTTGAATCCAGTAATATATGAAAAGAATATTATATCTTGACCGGTAGGACTAACTCCAGTAATGAAAAAGTGGTTCAACATTCAAAATCAATGCAATACAGTATATCAAAAGACTAAAGTAGCACAAGTACATGATAATCTAAAAAGGTGAAAAAAGAAGCTTCTGACAAACCTTAATAGAAATAAGAGGGGATTTCCTTAACCTAAGAAATGGCAGTGAAAAAAACTAATAGTTAACATTAGACTTAATGATAAAATTCTAAATGCTTTCCCTTTATGATCAGGAATGTCACAAGATTGTCTGCTCATATTCCCCTACTCAACATCACCCTGGAGGTCCTGGTCAGTACAATAGGAAAGAATAGAAAGACTGGAAAGGAAGAAATATAACTGTCTCTATGCACATATGACAATTTGTCTATACAGAAAGTCCTAAAGAAGCTACAGGCAAAAGTGAGTAGAATTAATAAGTCAGTTTAGTAAGGTGGGAGAATATAAGCTCAATAAGGAAAAATCAGTAACATTTGTATATACTAGCAATGCACAGTCAGAAATTAAAATGAAAAAATATTATTTAAAATAACGTCAAAGGAACAGGAAATACTTAGGTAAACTCTAATTAATATTTGAAAAATCTGTAAGCTGAAAGGTGTACAACATTGATTAAAGAAATCAAAGATCTAAATAAATGGGGACACGTACCTTGGCTATAGACTGGAAGACTCAGTAATGTTCTGATGTCAATTCTCCTCAAAGTGAACGATACAGTCAATCCAATTTAAGACAAAATCCAGCAGGATATTGTACAGAAATTGGCGAGCTTATTCCAAAATTTACTCAGAAAGGCAAATGTATCAGCATTTACAAAGGCATTTTGAAAAAGTGGAAAGAAGGAAAGGTTATGAAATCTTATTACCTAGTTTTAAGATAAAACAGAATGTTATAATAATCAAGACAGCTTCATACTGGAGAAAAGACAAACACATAGATCAACTGAACAGCACAGAGTGCAGACATGACATATACACATAGGGACATCTGTTTTTAACAAAGGCACAAAGGTAATTCAGTGGAGCAAGGACAGTCTTTTCAACAAATGATAATGGAATAAATGAATATTCATATGCAAAAAAAACCCCATTATGTACCTCACACTATGTACAAAAATTAATTCAAAGTGGGTCACAAACCTAAATGTAAAGTTTAAGAGTATAACATTTTTAGAAGAAGGTGTGGAAAAGATCTTGTGATTTGGGGTTAAAAAACGATTTCTTAGATACAAAACAAAAGCACAACCCATTAAAGAAATCAGTTAATGGGATTTCGACAAAAGCAAGCAATTTCTGCTCTGCCTGAAAAATACTGTTAAGAGAATAAAAACAAATTACAAGCTAGAAGAAAGTATTTTCAAATCACATATTTCTACAAAGGACTTGTATCCAGAACATACAAAAAGTCCTCAACCCTCAAGATATTCAATAAAAACAAAGCAACTTTTAAAAATGGACAAAACACAGCAAGAAAAAAAATCCCCACAACCTGATTAAAAAACGGGCAGAGGATCTGAGTAGAAAACTTTTAAAAGAAGACGTGGATGGCCAATAGGTACATGAAAGGGTGGGAATGTAAATTGGTGCAGCCACTATACAAAACAGTATGGAGGTTCCTCAAAAAATTAAAAATAGAGCTACCATATGATCTAGCAATTCCACTTCTTGGCATTTATCAAAAAGAAATGGAAACACTAACTTCACTGCACCCCCATAATCACTGCAGCATTATTTACAATACCAAGACAATATAGTGGAAGCATTCTAAGGGCCCATTGATGAATGAATGGATAGGAAAATTTAGTGTATACACACACACACACAGGAATATCACTCAGCCATAAAAAAGAAGAATCTTGCCATTTGTGACAACATAGATGAACCTTGAAGGTATTATGCTAAGGGAAATAAGTTGGACAGAAAAAGGCAAAATCTGTATGAGCTCACTTATACCAGGAATCTAAAACAAAGAAAACTCAAACCCAGATACAGAGAAAACAGACTACTGTTTGACAAAGGCAGGGGATGGGAGTGGGTGAAATGGGTGAAGATGGTCAGAAGTTACAAACTTCCAGTTATAAAACAAATAAGTCATAGGGCTGTAGTGCATGGTGAATGCATTTATATAGTGATAACTGTATTGTATATTTAAAATTAGCTAAGACCATAGATCTTAAAAGTTTTCTTAGGGAGTGCCTGTTCTGGCACAGTGGAAACAAATTGGACTAGTGTCCAGAATGTTGTGGGTTTAATCCCTGGCCTTGCTCAGTGGGTTAAGGATATGGCATTGCTGTGAGCTGTGGTATATGCTGCAGGTGCAGTTCGGATCCTACAGTGCTGTGGCATAGGCCAGCAGCTATAGCTCCAAATCGACCCCAAGCATGGGAACCTCCATGTGCCATGGCTGCAATCTTAAAGAGGAAAAAAAAAAAAAAAAAGAAAGGAAGAAAAAGAAAAAAGGTTTTCTTATCACAAGACTTACTGTGGTGATTACTTAACTATATATATATATATATATATATATATATATATATATATATATAAAATCATTATACTGTATACCTGAAACAGATATAATGCCATATGTCAACTACATCTCAATTTTTTAAAATTGGCAAAACATTTGAACAGCCATTTCATTGAATAAAATATATAGGCACAAGAGAAGAAGTCTGAAATCATTATTCAGCAGAGAAATGCTAAACCAAAATCATGCCATTGTGCTATTCTCAGAATGGTGAAAATAAAAATAAATGAATATAAATAATCATATCAAAGCTGGCAAGGATGAGAGGCAACTGGAACTCTCATATATTACTAGAAAGGCAAAATGATATAGACATTTTCAAACATAACTTGGCAATTTCTTATACAATTAAACATACAGTCACTCAACTGAACTTCTAGGTATTCATTCAAGTGAAATGATAACTTATGTTCACATAAACAACCATATATGGACGTTTACACTGGTTTTATTCATATTCACTAAAAATTCCAAACTGCCCAACTATCCCTCAACTGGAGAATGGACAAAAAAACTGTGGTACTTACAATATGTATACCACATACTGGAATACTAATTAGTAATAAAAAGGAAATAACTTCTTTTACAAGATATTACATGAATAAATCTGAAGTGCATTATACTAAATAAATGAAGCCAGATTCAACATGCTACATTCTGCATGATTCCACATATATGATAGTCTGGAAATGGCTAAATTATAGAAAAAGAAAACAGAGCACTGTTCACTAGTAGCTGTGCACTAGTAGCTGTGCTTGGTGGATAGACTGACCACAATAAGACACCTCAGGAGAATTCTCTAGG
Organism: Catagonus wagneri; assembly: GCA_004024745.2. Taxonomy (NCBI): domain Eukaryota; kingdom Metazoa; phylum Chordata; class Mammalia; order Artiodactyla; family Tayassuidae; genus Catagonus; species Catagonus wagneri. The sequence continues at coordinate 37,901,507 of PVHT021183699.1, read as the reverse complement.
GTAATGGGATTATTATATCTTGACTGTGATAGCAGATGTACAGCTGTATTAATCAAAATTCATAGAACTCTATGCCAAAAAGAGCACATTTTATCATATGTAAATTTAAAATGTGAATAAAAAAATACACAAACAACATCAAGAACAAAAGGAACTTGGAGTTCCCTTCGTGGCTCAGTGGTTAACGAATCCGACTAAGAACCATGAGGTTGCGGGTTCGATCCCTGGCCTTGCTCAGTGGGTTAAGGATCCGGCGTTGCCGTGAGCCGTGGTGAAGGTTGCAAACGCGGCTCGGATCCCGCGTTGCTGTGGCTGTGGCGAAGGCCGTTGGCTACAGCTCCAATTCGACCCCTAGCATGGGAACCTCCATATGCCGCGGGTGCGGCTCTACATAAAAAAAGGCAAAAAGACAAAAAAAAAGAACAAAAGGAACTAAAAAGTAAGATCAAAATATATAGGCCTCTTCCAAGAGGTGCACTTGAAGACACAGAGAAGCTAAAAATTAAAAAAACAGTACAAGACATAACATGCAAATAGTAATCAGAAGAAACTTGGTTTGGTGTATCAATGTCAGACAAAGACAGAGAATATCACCAGAGGTTAAGATGGCTATTTCCTAATAGTAAAAATAAGATAGTTAATCAAAAGGACATAAAAAGCCTAAGTGTGTGTACCTATTAACAGAATCTCAAAATAATGAAACAATAAATTATAAAGGGATAAGTACATAAGTCTACAATCACAACTGGAGATATCAGCCATTCTTTTTCAGTCCCTGATAAAACTATTAGACCATGAATCAGTTAGGATATATACGATTTCAACAATGCTATTAGCATCTTGACCTGACTGACATTTATGAAATAACACAAGCAACAACTGCCAAATACAAATTATTTTCAAGTACATATAGAATATTCACCAAGATGGCAATATACTGAGCCATAAAATAAGTCTCAGGAAATTTCAAAGGACAAAAACCATACAGGATACGATGTCAAATTGCAAAAGAATGGAAATAGGAATGAAGAAACTCTCCAAATACCTGGCAATTAAAACAAGAGTGAGCTGAAAAGGAAATCACAAGGTAGATTATAAAATATTTTTAACTAGAGGACAATTAAAAAGTAACATATAAGGAGTTTCCATTGTGGCTCAGTGGGTTACAAACCTGACTAGTATCTGTAAGGATGCAGGTTCAATCCCTGGCCTCACTCAGTGGGTTAAGGATGTGGCATTGTTGTGAGCTGCAGTGTTGCTAGCATATGCAGCTTGGATCTGGCATTGCTGTGGCTGTGGTGTAGGCCAGTGGCTGCAGCTCCAATTTGACCCCTAGTCTGGGCACTTCCAAATGCCACAGGTGTGGCCCTAAAAAGCAAAAAAAAAGAAAAAAAGTGACATATGAAAGTCTATGGAATATACTATTATTCTTAAAGGGAAATTTATAGATTTAAATGTTGAAAGAAGAAAAATAATCTAACAATAATAATTTAGGTTTTTATCTTAAGGAATTAGAAAAAAAGGGCAAATAAAACCCAAAGAAAAGAAAATAGATAAAAGAAAATATAAACAATAATAAAAGAAACAGAAAATGAACAATAAAGGAAATGGGTAAAAAAAAAAGTCAAAGAATAGTTCCTTGAAAAAGTTAAAAGGTAAACTTTGGAAAATTATTTGCAACATAATTCACTAAAAAAGACAAATTTCTAATACATCTAAAAGATCTTCAATCTCAATTCTAATAAGAGATATTAAAGTTGAAAATATAATAATAGTATTTTTCAATTGGGAGAAAAATAAAATCTCTAAGAGTTTTGACAATGTTCTCAATGGAAAGGCTAAGGAGTAGGAGGCAGAGTGCCTTCCACCTTGCTGGAAGAAATGCAAAATGGCATAACTTCCATGAATGAGAAGCAACAGTTAGGAAAATGATATATGCGTTTACCTTCCCATCTAGAAATCCCACTTCCATGAATCTGTCCCCAAATATCTTGCCAAATATGGTAAATTACGTGTGTGTTAAGCTATTAGTTGCAAGATCATGTGAACTAAGAAAAGACTGGAGGAATTCCCGCTGTGGCACTGAGGGTTAAGAATCTGACTGCAGCGGCTCGGGTGGCTGTGAAGGCATGCATTTAATCCCTGGCCGGGTTGAGTGGGTTAAAGGATCTAGCAATGCCACAGCTGTGGTGTAGGATGCAGCTGTAGCAATGGTTGCAGCTGCAGTTCAGATTCAGCCACTGGCCTGGGTACTTAAATATTCTACAGGAGCAGCGATTAAAAGAAGAAAAGACTGGAAAACAAAATGTCTCTTAATAGAAAACTGTGTGGATAAACTCTTATAGGCACATAATAGAGTTCTATGCAGCTATGAAAAAGAATGAAAGCAATCTCAATCCCCAATCGCTGGTGCTCACCACAGTGTATGCCACCACATGTGTGCACAGGGAACAAATAATTTCATAAACGAATGTATTTAAAAAATGTATTCACTTTCATCTAAAAACTGCAGGGTTGTACCTTTTAGTTTTTGCTTTAATGCTGGAAGAAAAAAAAAAAAAAGGACTGCTTCAGAGGGAAAAAGTGACATCACAGAAGACAATTTGTAAAGAGAAATAGGAGTTCCCGTTGTGCGCAGTGGAAATGCATCTGACTAATATCCATGAGGATGAGGGTTGGATCCCTGGCCTCACTTAGTGGGTCGGGGATCCAGAGTTGTTGAGAGCTGTGGTGTAGGTCGCAGACATAGCTCAGATTCCATGTTGCTGTGGCACAGGCTGTCAGCTGCAGCTCCAATTCGATCCCTAGCCTGGGGACCTCCATATGCTGAGGGTACGGCCCTCAAAAAAAAAAAAAAATGAAATAAGACATACACTAAAATGAGTGGAAAAATGTATGCCATGATACGCTAAACAGTTACTTTGCCTCATCCTTTAAAAATCACTGTGGTGAACCCCATCCCTATTTACTTTATTCCTTTTCTAAACCGATGGCCATGATTTATTCCTGCATCTTAGCTTTGGTTCATAGTTGGACATACCTTCTGATTGGGAGGTATTATGTGCTTTCTCCAAGATTCTATGACACAAGTTTTGAAATCCCTTCTCCCGAAAGTGCCAGTGATGCCTGGGTGGATTCTGTTCAGCTTTTCCTGAAGCCCTGATTCACAGCTCATTTATATAATTACTTCTCCCTTTTAACTATCACTCATTTTTCATAAACTCAACCGGAAATACTAGGTCAGCCATCTTCCTCTGAGTCCAGCTGTGTTATAACCATATCCCCTAGTTATGGCCCTGAACACCCACTGGGACATCACCACCAACAACCTCTGAATCTTTGGGGAGGGTGAGGTGCAAATGAAACTTTTGGTATTGCCTTACCCGCAATTTTCTTCTTTTTCTCTTTTTATTTTTCTTAATTATCTCTGATTTTTTCCTAGTTTGTGCCAATAAGAAAAAAAGGAGGAAGAATCAAACTTTGGCAATGAAGTCCAGGAAAGTCTCCCTCATTTGGAGAACCTGGGCAAAATATAGATCCCCAGACCCACCTCCTGGAGACTGGGAGTCAGTAGGTTCAGAGTGAGGCCTGGGAATACACATTTCCACAAGTAATAGCAGATGGTTCTGATGAGCCTCATCCTGTGTTTAAAAAGAACTGCTACCTATTCTGCCAGAGAAATCAAATTAGAAACATGACGGCATTTTTAAAAGTAAAAAATAAAATTCCTTTGCTCACGGTGACTATCTTAAAAATAAATCACAAGGGACATTTTAATAATGTAAGATGAGAAATCATCACAATATGGCTAGCTGGCTTATTATACGGTTAATAGTCTAAGTCAAATGATATAATGAAATGGCCCGTAAGCACAGATGTCCCAGAATGGCTATCATTTTCACCCTGTTCAATTCACTTTTTTTTTTTTGTCTTTTTGCCTTTTTTTTTATCTAGAGCCGCACCCGCGGCATATGGAGGTTCCCAGGCTAGGGGTCTAACAGAAGCTGTAGCCGCCGGCCTTCGCCACAGCCACAGCAACACGGGATCCGAGCCGCGTCTGCAACCTTCACCACTGCTCACGGCAACGCCAAATCCTTAACCCACTGAGCAAGGCCAGGGATCGAACCCGCAACCTCATGGTTCTTAGTCAGATTCGTTAACCACTGAGCCACGACAGGAACTCTCTGTTCAATTTACTTTTATTTTGTTCTGTTTTTCTGGTTTTGACCATGGTCATGGCATGTGAAAGTTCCCCGGGCCAGAGAACGAACCTGTACCATAGCTGTAGCCAGTGCCACAGCAGTGGCAGTTCCAGATCCTTAACATGTTGAGCCACAGGGGAATTCCTCAATTTACTTTTTTAGTGTTTTTCATTTTTAAAAGTTTTATTGAAGTATAGTTGATTTACAATGTGGTGATAACTTCTGCTGTTCAAAAAAGTGATTCAG
>PVHT021183699.1:37814995-37896059 GCA_004024745.2 Catagonus wagneri | reverse complement strand
TTCCCCGGGCCAGAGAACGAACCTGTACCATAGCTGTAGCCAGTGCCACAGCAGTGGCAGTTCCAGATCCTTAACATGTTGAGCCACAGGGGAATTCCTCAATTTACTTTTTTAGTGTTTTTCATTTTTAAAAGTTTTATTGAAGTATAGTTGATTTACAATGTGGTGATAACTTCTGCTGTTCAAAAAAGTGATTCAGTTACCCATGCACACACATACATTCTCTTTCAGATTCTTTTCCCACATAGATTATCACAGAATATTGGATAGAGTTCCCTGTGCTCAATTAACTTTTTAAACCAAATTTAGTCCACTGTTCAGGGAATCACTGATGCGAATGATATCATATTCTACATAGTATGGTTAAGTAGAGAATGCAAGCAAACGTATATTCAAGACATTTCCCTTGAGTTAGTTCCATCAATGGAGCTAATGTATTTTGACCTCTACACTAACCCATGCTTTAGTAGACAGTTACCTAAAGTAACCACTTCATGTAACATGTAGAGACCTAGCTTGAAGGCATTGCTAGAATTATCCTAGGTATCCTAACCATTCAATCCTTCCTTTTCTAGCCTGCACAGTTTCCAAACTAGAACTCAAGATTGTATATTATTGGTTTTGCCTCCTTTCTTAAAAACCAATTCAGTTTTCAGAGCCTGAAGGGTATGCATCTGAAGCCCAGGTCCTTTACAGTGGAGGCGTGATATAAGAATGGATGAATAGGCCAGTTAGGAAATGTTTGGAATCAAGAGCATTAGCATAACTCATTTGAGAGATTTACTGTAGACAGAAGTAAGCATTCTGGAATACACAGGCCTGCTCAGAGAACTGTGTGACTTTATACACCCCGAGCACTTTATCAAGTTTTAATCAATGGTCATTAATTTCAACAATTTTTCATGTTGTTTTAATTTTCCTGAATAGTTATACTTACAGCCATGCTCACACATTCAAAAACTGTTTCTGAAGCTCATTTTTCTGTGACCCCTCAACAAGCCTGTATAATATTATTTTAATGTTGTCTATTATTAACTTAAAATAATTAACTGAACTTGGCACCTTGCAAGAAGTCAAGACCTTTTGTTAAAACTGACTTTTAGAAATAATATAAGGAGGTTTATAAATAATTACTAACAAAAGCACTAAAAACATAAACCTGCCTATCATTATCATATTTTCTGTTTTTCTTATGTCTTAGGCTAAATTACAAACAGGCTTATCCTATCACCTAAATATGAAAAATAAAAACTTATACCATTTAGGTTTATTTAACAGTTGACATATCTTCTTGAAGAAGGTTTTCTAGAAGATAATTTCTACATATTATCTGTTCTTTATAAAAGTTATAGCTTATATCCAAAATTAAACAAAAGAAGATGGCATGATAAGAAAAAAACAAAAAATTATATATCTATACTATGGAACTGATTCTTACCAAGAATTATCTTAACAAAGAATGGTTCCCAACTACTTTACTTGTAGGAATTGATACCAGATTAAATCATTACATAGATACACAGTTTCAGGAGCGAAGATACTCATGTATGGTGGCATTGCTTATACAGCAAATATTACAAATAGCCTAAATGAAGCTGATTAAAAATAACTAGTAAATCTACATACCATGTAGTATTTTTTTAAATTGTGTTGCATAAATATTTAAGGGCAAGGAAATACGCTTGTGACATTTAAAGTAAAAAAAAAAAAGGCATGCCATCAAACAGTGTTTATGATACCATCCTATTTTGGGGGAAAAAAACTACAGAAAACATGAATGTAAGTAAATATAGTAAAATTTTGTCAGTAGTTTTACTTCTAAATAATGAAACTGTGGATAATTCTTTACCATTTCCATAAAAGTCACATGTTACTTTTGTGATAATAAAATAATTATGATGGGCTTTATTCTTAATGTATACATAGAATAGTTTATTTTCTTACTATATAATCTCAACATTAAAGTCCAATATCAATATTTTAAAAGAAAAAGACTAGTAACATAGGACTAACAACTTAAGAAAAAAAACAGAAATAGTAATATAATCAAAGAATACAAAGAAAGGGAAATATAAACAGCTTTAAAACATATGAAATATATTCAACACCCATCATTAAAAGAAAAGCTACTTCATTTTTCATTTATGAGATTGGCAAAGGATGAAACATTTTGATAAGGCACTGTTGGTAAGAGTATGACTAACATATATTCTCCTAAATTGGCAGAAGTGCAAGTTGGTTTAGCATCTCCAGAGTGCATTTTTGCAGGATCTATCAAAATTACATACCCTTTGACCCACTGATTCTTTTAGTAATTTATCATCAGACAAATGACATATTACCCACGGATATTCATTTCTACTTGGTTTCAAGTAGCCAACGATTTAGGAAAACCCAAAAGTCCAGTTACAGTTAAATGAAAAGAGCCCCCCAAGTGGAATCTCAGGTAACCATTAAAAAAAAGATAAACCTATCTAATGACATGAAGAGAGCTTCAGATCTAGAAAGTAAAAAAGGTGACGTACAGCATGTACAATATGCTGTCATTCCTGTAAAAAATGAGTGGTGAAGCACCTAATACACCTGCGTATTTGTATTTGCATAAGATATCCCTGGAGGGATATGTTGGTACCTGGAAACAGTGACTGTCCCTCTAGAAAGGTTGCAGGCGGTAACCAGTTGGGGGAGGCAATTCTAATTGTGTATCCTTGTGCACCACTTGAATTATTTATCAAGTTTGTGCATCATACTTTGTGCATATTTACATAGATAGATAGATAGATAGATAGATAGATAGATAGATAGATAGATAGATAGTTAATAGTTATTTAAAAATGATCAGCTATGGAGAAGAAGCACGGATGCAGAGAAAGATTCCTAAAAGGAGGATGAGGCTTTGAGTCCAGCATCAGCTTTTCCTTCCCCTTGGGACCTCAGGCAAGCCCTCTCCTTACTCTAGACCACCATCTCTTTCCCTAAGGAGAATCATAAAGTTCTTTTTTCACTCTGAGGAATCTGAGCTTCTAGCTGTTTCAAAATACATACTTGTTTTCAAATATCACACAAAATAACAGGTGTCTCAGCTACTAGAATTACACACATCCCCTCCCCATTGCTCACACTTTACAAAGTTATTCTCCTGGGAAACTTTGTCTCAAGCAACAATTTTCTGAGCATGATTTCACACACAAGGCCCTACGGTAACTGCTAGGAATAAAAGAATTAACATTAAACATGCCCATCTACAATGAATTCAGTATAAGACCTCCAAGTAAATTTAGAGTTCCCAACAAATGCCGGGTTCTAAATGAAGCATTTTTTTTTAATAATTGTACATTGCACCTTGTGATGCCTGCATCAGTCCAATACCCAGCAGGCACTACTAGCATCTTCATTTTACAAATGAGCAAGTGGCAACTAAAAGGGTAAGTTACTGGCTGGCAAAGTCACCCAATTAGGAAGTGATGGCACTGAGAACTCAAACCCATGACACCAAAGCCTGAACTACTTTTTAACCATTATTCCAGACCATGGAGCCTGATTTGGTAGGGGAGGAAGACAAATAAACACGTTTGAATAGTAATGGGCTAAGTGCTGGGAGAGAATTAGGTCTGGTGAAGATTTGCATGAAATGGGCATTCAGGAAGTATATGGCTTTGTCCAGTTGGATATTTGTGGACTTCTTCCCACAGGTCAAGTGAATGGTGAAACTGTCAGTTTCCAAAGCAAACCCTGACCAAGAGATGAACTAAGTCTGACATATGGCTTTACAGCTGACTTAATACCATGACAGAGACACACTCAACTGGATGCTGCAGGAATTCTCTCTCAGGCTTCAGAGTCAGGCAGACCTTGATTCAATATACCTGGCCCTCACTAGCTCTGTAAGACCCGTTAGGAGACTTAACTCCTCAGCCTCTAGTTCCTGCTTGATGAAATTTTTTTGGCATTAAGTAGGCTTTCAATAGACAATAATCATATATGATTTCTCATATAGGCTTGGATTGACTAAAATAATCTAAGACTGCTGGGGCATACACTTCAATAGAAATGGAATCATTTATGGAATACACCATTTGTTTTCCAAAAGTCAGTATAGCAGTGTTTTGAGAAGCATTTGATATAATGATTCTAGCTGAGAGTCTCTCCCACTTCCTTCTGACTGTGATCATCTAGACCTCTAATTATTGTGGCTCATGAGTGATTCTGTTCCTCATCTTGAACCCCCTCCGTCTTTTCTTCCAAACACACAAAAATGCCAAGGGCTGCTATGTTTGCTAAGATTCTTGGGTGATAACTTCCTAGGCATGAAAACTACATTAGGATGAATGCCTTCCTCCACCCAGTGTTGCCAAGGGGTCTTCTTGTCAAAGTCATAAGCAATCATAAGAGGAGGAAAGTGGAGGTCATTTGAAGAAAAAGAGAAAAACCAAGTCTCAAAGAAATAAGCTGATTAAAAAATGAATTTCCTTCTTGAGTGTACAGAACATCTCTTGTAAAAAGTGACTTGTGTCTATGAGTTTTATGTCTACATTCAATATGCTGCATTTCAAACAGCATTTCTTTTTCGATCCTTTGAGCTCCTTTAATACATCAGATGGGCTTTTAATACCCACAGGAATATATAAACTCTTTCCAAGCTAAACAAATGGAGGGCAAGCTGGAGAGTTAATAAACACACATCTATAGGGTTTTGGCAACTTGCTAAGCCACTTCAGGTGCAGCACTAGGAAGCCCAAGGGAGGAACACAGACTGCTCTTTGAGATAGGGGTAGTGGGTGTCACAGCTCAAACAGCCACTGGGATGGAGACAATGCACCACAGAAAGGCCACGCGAGAACATCAATAGTGTGGAGACAGCTCTGCACGCCTCCATTCTGCATAGAAATAAACATTCTAAAAATATTCCTTGGCTCTGCTGGTCTCCTACCCTCCGGCATGGAAGAGGAAAGCCTCACTGTGTTGTGAGCCCAGCCAAAATTACATGTACTCCCACCCCACTTTCCCACACATTAAGAAGTATACAAATGGGAAATTGTTGTGAGACTAATTCAGGTCAGGTAGAGACCTGCCTAGTCATTATAGACATGTGCCCCTCTCATTTTGCATCATGGACTCTTGAGGGAAAACAGTAATTTACATTTCCTTTACTGAAACCTCTATAAACATGGCTTATCAAAGGACAAGTAAAGATAGCACCATCTACACAACAATGGCCCCTCTATCTGGAACCTGGAAGTTGTAATCATTGCTGCTTCTGGAAATAGGGTACTTTTTCCTTTTACGCATCTGAGAAAGAGAATCAGTGAACTTCTATCTCCAATAAAGTGCTTCACTGACTTGGTACTCAGAGGGATTGGTATAAAAATCAATCAGAGGTTTCAATCCCAATAATTCTAATATTTTTGGACCACATTTTCATCTTCTGGCACTCTTTCAACAATTCCAATAAAGCTCCCAAAATAAGCATTTATTTTGCCCTCCTCTTTTTTAAGGTTTAAAGCCAAGACGTTTTTAGCAACCACAAACATATAGCACTAACTAGGCTGGGCATTGTAAGAGCTAGTATTGAATTATTAAAACCTAGCTCCATACCATTATATATATAAATAATACATATATTATATATATCATATATAATATATATGTGTGTGTGTATGTGTGTATATATTTTTAAAGGGAGCCCTTTATTAAGGGATGGGTGAGGAACTTAGATTTGAAAGAATCATATTTTAAATATTTTGTGATGGAAAGAAATTCCTTTTAGAATCAAGAAAGTATTTCTACCACCTTCTAAGATGCACAGGCTTAACACTGTAAAATTTAAAGGACAGGAACTACTTTGATTTTGGTAATCCACGACTCTGCACATTCCCAGACATGGTGAGTCTAAGTGAGTAAATGACACCAAGAAAAAATCTGGAGAAAAATAAGGTGCACAACCCTCAATCTACACAAGAAAAGACTTGACCCTTGGTGGTCTAGACTATACACTATAGAGTAGGAAAGTTGTCTTGCTCAGAGCTAAACTCAGCCGGTTTAAAAGGGCCAATGATTCTTTCATGGGAAACAGAATCACGTTTATTTATGCATTTAAAACAAGACTGAGTACAGTAGTTTGGCAAGAATCTATAGAGCAGAAGATACAAAAATATTTCAACAAATTAGTGTATGCTTGCAAATTAGGTGGTTAAAAACTGTCACATTTTAACGCCTACAAATTATATTATTCATGACACTAATGTACTCCCACTGGCAAAGTCTGTATCTAATTTGTGTAATGAGGTATCTGATCGCTATTGAATATGTGTAGTCCCTAATTCAGAATTCCAAATTTTTTATGAACCAAAAGCTCAAGTAGATTCAGGAAAGGGCAAAACTCCAAGACCTACTTCATCTAGGACAGTCTCGTTGGAGCAAAAATCTCACCAACTCCTTTTCCTGATTGAAACTATTAGTTTTACCTTCCAGGCTAAGAAATCTGGAAGAGGGGAATGACTGGAGTTCTGTGGTTTTCCTACAACATTGTCAACACAGATGGGTTTGCGGGTCATGCTCTATAAAAATATCTCCCGCTTACGAAGCACTTACTCTGTGCCTTGCACTGTGATAAATAGGAGGGTTATACCTTTTTTTTTCCACAGACATACAGATGCTGTGAGGCAGGTATTATACCCCTTTCAGAGATGAGCAAACTGAAACCTAGAAAGTTTAAATAACTGGTTAAAATCTTTGCATGATTAAGTGAGACCTGAGCCCAGTTCCAGAGCCCACCCTCCAGCCTTACTCCAAGAAGATGTCACGTCCTCTTCATGCAGTGGGTCCACTACACAGGTTGTTTCCAGAAGACCCACTTGGTAAGAACACCTGCAGCGTACTCGTTGAGAAGACGGAAGACTGTGCGGTAAATCGCCCACCCAGCGAAAGACCTCAACAGGAAATTGGAGTCATTTGGAGGAAAATGGAATCCCTGAACTATGGTTCTCTGAGCTGAAGCCCACGAAACATGTCAACACAGCTTTGAGACCAATTACTTGCTTTCATTTCAGCAGACAAATGAAAGGCGCATGGGGAGAAGTGATGAGAGAAAAAGAGTGTAGCCACAGCTTTGGGGGCTTCCAAAAAGATGAGCAAAACTTGTGTGTGGATCCCAAAGTGAAACTGATGGCAACATAATTCTTCTGAAAAGCGATGAGTGATACTACTTTTTTAAACAAAAGGACATACATACAGACACACAAAACAACATAAAAATCTAATTTGCCTTAGAAATTAATACCTTGCCAGCACTGAAATGTGACAAGATTTTTAAAGTTCTGGTGCTAAAAACGCAATGTGTATTTAATTTCATTCTTGATTAATTATTTTTTAAATTGGTTATAAGGGTTCAACTTAGCAACTGATTCTCATTCCAGGGGAACATGTGTGGATCCCTTTCTCAGCAAAGGGTGACGGGGGTATCAAGAAGAAAAGCAATGTAGTGGAAAAGAGTAAAACATCACATTCTTTTTAGATAACCAATTTTGTTAAGCTTGTTGACAGTCACAAATGCCCAGAAAATATGGGCTGAGTTGTTTCAGATTGCTGTTTGAATAACAGATTAATTTAATAATCAGTGGGATATTGAATGACAAAAATTATTGGTTAAAGCAGCCAAACCACCAACCCTAATGACATTCTTATGTAAATTCTTATTTTCTTTTAGGCTCCTGCATTCTTAATAAACCCTATATTTTTGAAAATCCTTTTTTAAACATTGCATACTGTCCCTCTGTTATAATATATTTGTCTATGATATAGACAGATAAATGTCCACTCTTGGAGTTGCCAATGGGAAGGTTTCTATTTAGAGCAACTGAGTCACTACTTGATGTATTTTCCATATAAAACCAACAAAGGATTCTGTAAACAGGACACAGAGACAGAGCTGGGAGAAGCCAGTCTTCAAAGACTGTTAGAGACCAAAAAGACTTTCACAATGTGGCTAGAACACCTGACACAGTTTCCTGAGTTCTAGCAAAACGTTTAAGCACCAAGGTCATCTGATGTCTTCTGAGATGGGAAGATTATTAATGACAATTCACCAACAAACTGCTACATGAAGCATGTTCCCGTGGGAAGTGGGCAGTCATTTGGGATTGCTGCTCTATGGTTTGCCATTGCTTGTGGAGGAAAGTAATCGCTGCCTTGAAAATGGTTTGTAATGAACACAGTTTTGTATGTTCCATTGCGGGAGGCGAGATGTTTTTCTTTGAAAAAGATCTTAGTGCGTAATTTTTGAAATACTATAATTTTCACCAAAACTCAGTTTCCAACTCACTCATGGCCAAATGCTGTAGAATTGTGTTATTTTTGAATGTCACTGCCCCTGACCTGAAGTTACCTACCAAGTTGGTCAAAAATCAGTAATTGCTTTAAAGAATTCATCCTATAAAATCTCATTCTTTCCAAGCAAAGGTTGACAAGTTTCTACATGCATTGAACGTAAGGCAGATGGGAAAATTGAGCCGTCTAGCTGTCACCAAATCAAGAAGGGAAAGCTTACAAAAAGTCAAATAACATTTTCCTTATTACCATATTGCATTCCCAGAATACAAAGCTCATACAAAATGGAAAATGTTATCTTAATTGTTTGATAAATACTCACATATATCTTCTAATAAATTTTATTTCATAAAATGGAGGAAGTAAAGGCAGAGAGAATGAGATATGCAAAAAACAAGAATAAAAGAGCTCAAGCCTTCAAAGAGACTATTCTTTAGGAGCCTATTTTAAAGTGATAACATTGCACCAAAATTTTATAACAAAGACTCAAAAAATTTTTTGGATTAAGAAAAAAAAATGTCATGAATTGATTTTTTGTTCAACTAGTCAATTTTTAACCCCTGAAAAGAGGAGGATGAAGAGGAGAAGGAAGAAGAAACAGGTGAGTTTGTTCTAATAGGACCACAGTGTGTTTGTGCTGCTGAGGCGTACATTCAGAGGTACAACAAATGGCCTGTCTGAATCAGGAGTTTCTGCTTCAAAAGGTCGGTCCAGTGTCACCATTACTGTTGTCATGTCTCCTATCATCTGGAATCTGATCATTTCTTTCTCCCTTCCTTACCACTCTGAGGTCGTTCCACACTGGTGTCAGGGTAGCATCTGAAGTCTTTCAAAGGACTAATTCTCTGTCACAGGATCAAAGGGACACCACGACTTGGCCTGAACTTATTCCTCACCTCTTCTCTCATTTCTCCTTACTCCCACCTCTGTGTTCTATCTCCCCTCAACTTCTAACAATTTGTTGAACAAAACACATTTTTTTTTTACCTCCACTAGGCTCTTCCCCCTGCCTGGATACTCCTACCTGCTAACTCCTCCATGCCTGGTCTTATAATAGATGCCATTTCTTCCAGGAAGCCTCTCTTGACCATCCAGGCCCCCCCCTTCTCTGCTCCTGGGTAACATTAACTCTAATTCTGGAAGCATGTAGTGTTGACATTGCCTAGTTAATTGCTTGTAAGGTCCATGAGGAAAGAAATTACGTGTGCCTCATTCATTACTATCTCCCTACAGTATAGTCCAATGTCTAGGATGTAACACGCACTCAGGAAATGTTTACTGAAGTCCTAAACTATCTTTACTTTTTTTTTCCTAAAGCTCTATTTTTGTTTTCCAAGCAAATTCCTTAGAAACCTCCTTTAAGGTAATTCATGCATCAGCTCTTATATCTTAAGAACTAAATCTTGAGAACTAAAGGCAAAACCAATCTATGATGTTAGAAATAAAGAGAATGGCTACCTATGGTAAGTGGGGGTTGCATCCAGAAGGGGAAGATGGAAGGCTTCTTGGGGGTCTTCTTAGGGTTCTTTCACTTCTCAGCTGGAATGCTGGTTACATAGATGTGTCCTCTTTATGAGAAAACTAATCAAGTGGCAAACTTAGTTTGTATACTTTTCTTTTTTGTCTTTTTGCCTTTTCTAGGGCCGCACTCGCAGCATATGGAGGTTCCCAGGCTAGAGGTCCAATCGGAGCCGTAGCCGCCGGCCACAGCAACACGGGATCTGAGCTGCGTCTGCAACCTTCACCACAGCTCACGGCAACACCGGATCCTTAACCCACTGAGCAAGGCCAGGGATCGGACCCACAACCTCATGGTACCTAGTCGGATTCGTTAACCACTGAGCCACGACTGGAACTCCCTGTATAATTTTCTGTATGTACTATATGACAATAAAAAATTTACTAAAAAAGAAAGTAGAAGCCCCTGTTCCTCTCCTCACTCAGACCCCAGAGCCTTTGTCATTTCTTACATGTAGTTTATGACTGAGCTGCTAGGTGGTTGTCTTGAAATAAAGCTTTGTAAGCAAACTCTTCCCAGGGCTGCAGTATCTTTTCACTGCTGCCAGCAAATGGTACATGGCCTTACTCGACTTCCCAACCTCCTGCAAGTCTTCAACCCAATGTGGAATCTAAACTCTGAAACTGACTACTTTCATGGTGGATATAAATACCTCCAGCATTCACTTCTTATCTTATCCACCCTTGGTTTCTCCAAAGCACTTACACAGTTTCTGGGCGGTAGCAAGAACACGTTAACCTCCCACTGAATGAAAGGTAGTCTTCTCTCTGGTTTGAAATCTTAAGGTCACTAATTTTAATCAAACATCATTCATATCTCTGATTTCTAACTATGAGTCAGGAAACATACTGCTTTCCCTAATAGCTCATCCATCTTGGTTCTATGTCCTCTCACTTAGAATGGAAATGAGAAACCAAAAGTACTTCACTAAATAAGATGGCCTACCATCTGCCAAGGGATGTGGACTTTGTAGTTATGATGACGGGGGAGATAATAACCCTCTGCTCAAAACGGTTCATGATCATTATATCCAATGGAGTCCACTTCACAGAGCCACAGCACCACAAATGGTCAACAATCCTTAAATCATAGATGAAATTTGGTCATCTGAGATACATATATGTTGAACTTTTTTCTCTAGGGAATTCTACAGTGGTGATGTTAGACTTTGAAAAGGGACATTCACAGTTCAACAGAATGGTTTATGGGTGTTAAAAACTTTTTTATACTAAGTTTGTATAGTATTAGCTTATGTTAAGTGTGGCCATTTACTTATTGAATACTTACTCTCTTCCAGGCATTATGCTAAATTCACAACATAAATTTTCTGACCTAATTCTTACAAAAAGCCTATGGTTTAGCATTATTAATCTCCAAACAACTCAGGAAAAAGCAGCATTTCAGAGAGTTTAGATTTTTGCTCAAGGTCACAAAATTAACATTAATGAAGCTAGAACTCACACTCTGAACCCTCTGATTCCACAGCCTCTGCACTAAACCACCACACTTTAGTACCTTCCTGTGGTGGTTCTACAGCCCTCAGTTGATACAGAAACTACAGCATTGTGGGTTGGGCAAATACAGAAGCTATTCTGCTCTAAACATGCCGGATAAAATAGTAAAACAAAACAAGTGTGTTTAAATATAAAAGAACTTACAAGAAAAGACACTAAGGAGTTCCTCTTGTGGTTCAGTGGGTTAAGAATTCAGCTGCAGCAGCTTATGTCTATGCAGAGATGCAGGTCTGAACCCTGGCCCAGCATAGTGGGTTAAAGGATCCCGAGTTGCTGCAGGTGCAGCATAGGGAACTTCTATATGCCATGGGTGTGACCATTAAAAAAAAAAAAGAGTTCCTGTTGGATTAAGAACCTGACATGGTGTCCCTGAGGATGAGTTAGATCCCTGGCCTTGGTCAGTGGGTTAAGGATCTGGTGTTACTCCAAGCTGTGGCACAGATTACATACATGGCTCAGATCCAGTGTTGCCATGGTTGTGGCACACGCCTGTAGCTGCAGCTCTGATTTGACTCCTAGCCTGGGAACTTCCATATGCCACAGGCGCAACTGTAAAAAGAAAAAAAAAAAAAAAAAAAAAAAAGATGGGCAGAATAGCTAAACATACATTTCTCCAAAAAAGACATACGGATGGCCAAAAACCATATGAAAAGATGCTCAACATCAGTAATTATTAGTGAAATGCAAATCAAAACAACTATGAGGTACCACCTTACACCAGCCAGAATGGCCATTATCAAAAATTCTACAAACAATAAATGCTGGAGAGGGAGTGGAGAAAAAAAAAAGAGGGAGGGGTGGACTGGGGGTTTGGGATGGACATACTCTAAAATTAGGTTGTGATGATGGTTGTATAACCATAAATATAACAAAATTCATTGAATTATTATCAAAAAAGAAAAAAGAAAAGACAAGATGCTAAAAGCCAACTCGTACAGTTACAGCTAAGTGTAAAACTGGAAATACGGTGCTCCCTGTAGCCCTGAATGGGAAAAACAATATTAGAGTGAGAAATCAAACTGTAAGCCTAAATGTCATGCTGCTTAGGAAAAATATTTACTGTAACTACATTCACAGACCTCTATATAGAGAAACTTACATAACAGTACTCCCACACAGTCAATACCAATAGGACAGAGGATTGAAGCCTAAATTTAAATTTACTCTAAAGAGAAAAACTCAGGCTCTACTCTGTTCGCACAAAAATAAGTTCATAGTCAAAAATAACAAACACATGAGAAATAATCAACCAGGAAAGAAAGGAGACACAAGAAATAGAAGGATTGGTAACCTCAAAATCTAAACAATTAAAGTAATCTTAAAAGGCTTTTATTATTTGGTATAGAAAGCTCAGGAATAAGACTCTCTACAAAAGAATACACATATTTTTAAAATAAGCAAATAAAACTCCTAGAAATTAAAAAAAGACAACCTTATTGAAATCTCAATGGATTCGTTGAATACCTGAAACTTAAACTTAAAAGCTTCTGCACAGCAAAGGAAACTACTAAAAAAAAAAAGGTAACTCACAGAACGGGAGAAAATATTTGCAAATGAAGCAACCAACAATGGATTAATCTCCAAAATATACAAAATTCTCACAAATCTTTTTTTTTTTCTTTTTATGGCCACACCTGTGGCATCTGGAAGTTCCCGGGTTAGAGGTCAAATTGGAGTTACAGCTGGGGGCTACACTATAGCCACAGTGACAACAGATTCAAGTCTTATTTGTGACTTACACCGCAGCTTGCAGCAACACCAGATGCTTAACCCATTGGGCCAGGCAAAGGATCAAACTGGCATCTTCATGTATACTATGTAGGGTTCTTAACCCACCGAGCCACAACAGGAGCTCCTCATATAGCTTTATATCAGAAAAACAAAACAAACAAAACAAAAAAACAACCTAATAAAAAAAAATGGTCAGAAGATCTAAATAGATATTTCTCCAAAGAAGACAGATAGATGGCCCCAAAGCACATGAAACAACGTTCAACATCACTAATTATGAGAGAAATGCAAATCAAAGCTACATTGAAGTATCACCTCACATCAGTCAGAATGGCCATCATAAAAAGGTCTACATGCAGGAGTTCTGTTTTCTCTTTTGGTACAGCAGGTTAAGGATTTGGTGCTGTCATTGCAGTGGCTTGAGTCACTGCTGTGGTGCAGGTTCAGTCCCTGGCATGGGAACTTCCACACGCTGCAGGTGCGGCCAAAAAAAAAGTCGACAAACAATAAATGCTGGAGAGGGTATGGAGAAAAGGGAACCTTCCTAAACTGTTGGTGAGAATGTAAATTGGTACAACTGCTATGGAAGTTCCTTAAAAAACTGAATATAGAGCTACCCTATGATCCAGCAATCCCACTCCTGGGCATATACCTGAAGAAAACCATAATTCAAAAAGATACATTCACCCTAATGTTCACTGCAGTACTATTTACGGACAGCCAAGACATGGAAGCAACCTAAATGTCCCTCAACAAAGAAATGGATAAAAAAAACATGTGGTACATATAGAGAACGGAATATTACTCAGCTATAAAAAAAGAAGGAAATAAGGCCATTTGCAGCAACATGGAGGACCTAGAGCTTATCATGCTAAATGAAGTCAGAAAGAGAAACACAAATATCATATGAGATCACTGATACGTGTAATCTAATAGAAATGGTGCAAAAGAGAAGTTCCTGTCATAGCTCAGTGGAAACGAATCTGACTAGTATCCATGAGGATGCAGGTTTGAGCCCTGGCCTCGCTCAGTGGGTTAAGCATCCGGTGTTGCTGTGGCTGTGGCGTAGGTGGGCAGCTATAGCTCTGATTTGACCACTAGTATGGAAACCTTCATATGCCGTGGGTGTGGCCCTAAAAAGCAAAAAAAAAAAGGAAAGAAAGAAAAAAGAAAAGTGATATAAAATAACTTATTCACAAAACAGAAACAGATTCAAAGATTTCCAAACCAAACTTAGGTTTACTAAAGAGGAAACACTGGGGGAAGGATAATTTTAGGTGTCTGGAGTGGCATATACATACTACCATAAATCAATAAATAACAAGGACCTATTGTATAGCACAGGGAAATCTACTCAATATGGGTGATGGCCTATATGGGAATAGAAACTGAAAAAGAATTGATATATGTATACACATGGCTGATTCACTTTGCTATATACCTAAAGATAACACAACACTGCAAGACAGCTATACTCCAATAAAATAAAAAAAAGAAGCTTATATGATGAGGATAAAAAAAGGAACAAAGAAAACTGAGTGAATACAACAGAAGGCAAAAAACAAGAAAAGAAAAAGCATGGTAGGAATAAATCCAAACTTATTGAAAAACATGATAAATTTTAAAAGATTAAATCTACTAATAATAGTCAGTGATAATAAAATTTCAAATCCAGCTATATTCTATTAATGATACAAAATCCTAATGCAAAATGACAGAAACAGTTGAAAACGGGGGGAGGGGGTAAATATGCCTAGAAAATATTACCTAAAGAAGAACTACACAAACAAAATCAGTATTAAAGCATAAAGTACCTTCAAAGAAGGAAGGTTATTACACAGTGACAAAAGGAATGATTTATTAGGAAGCTATACCACTCGAAGAGAAATGTTCATGGTAATACAGCTTTAAGATATAGAAAGCAAAACAAACTGAATGACATGAGGAAATGGAAAAATCCGTAAGCCTAGTGAGAGCTTGACATCTAAATAGACCCCGCCCCCCAATAAAGTTTGAAACATAGCTAGCACACATGATCCAGTGGATGCATTTTAATCCATGCACTCAGCTTTTAGAGAATGAAACTTGCTTGCAAAAACACATGGACAAATACCGGAAAACAAAGCAAGTTTCACACATACTAAAAGACGTGTTATACAGACCACAATGTCATTCAGTTGGGTATCAATTTTTTAAAAGCCTCAAAGCTCATCTATATTAGGAAATCTCAAAACTCTACTTAAAATTTACAAATCAAAAAATGATGAAAGTCAGAAAATTGTTAGAGCTGAATAATAATGAAAATCTCTACATGACATTTACACAGATAAACTGGAATATAGAGAGAAATTTTATTTACATATACATATATACATACAATTCTTACTACATATATGTAGACATACAAATGTGGCTGAAAAAGTTGGGCACCAAACACAAAATGGTAGAAAATAAAAAACAAATTCCAAAACCATAGAAGAAAGGTAATGATGCATCTAAGAAGCAAAATAAATGAAATAGAAACTCAAAGAAATAACAGAGAGAATGAGACAAACCGAATGATGGTTCTTTGAAAAGAAAAATAAAACAAACATATCTGCCAGAATGGAGAGAGAGGAAGAGAGGAAAGGAGGAAACAGGAGGGTGTGAGAAGGAGAGAGAGAGACAAAGAGAGGAATGAGGAAGAAAAGGGAGAGAGACTGATTTAAAAGGGGCAAAATCACAAATATTGTAGGATTTTTAATGAAAAGAGCACACTATTAACAAACAAATGTAATAAACTGGAAAAGTGGGATGAAATAGGTAATTCTCTAAGAAATATAATCACCAAAATCATTTCCAAAACAAATGGAAATTCCAAAGAGCTATCTAGCCACTGAAGGAACTAGTTCAATAACTGAACATTTACTCACACACAAAAACAAACAAATAAGTAAACACCCATCTGCCACTGGCAATTTTAGGGGTAAGCTGCATTAAATCTACAAGAAACAGATAATTTAATATTACACAAAACGTTCAAGATACTAGAGAAAGACGGAAAACTCTCCAAGTAATTTTGTGACAATAAAATGATCTTAGCAAAGTAGCAAAGCCAAGTACAAGAGAGGAAGAGTAAAGCCTGCTCTCCTTTTTGAGAAGAGATGCAAATGTTCACAATACAATATGAGAATATTAATCTAGTCATAGGATATTTGTTTTTGTTTTTGTAATCATGACAATGAAAGTCCATCTTGGGAAAGCAAGCATATTTTTATATTAGATAAACTATCCACTATTAAAGATACTTATATATGATATAGTTCATGACTTAAATTTAACAAATTAAAATTATTCTAGTCGTGGGTGTAGAAAAAGGTTTTGATAAATTTTAACATCTACTCAAGTTTTAAGCAGTAACAATAACCATGGCAACAAATACGCTTAAAGTTTTCTTTAACCTAATAAATGGTTACCGAAAATTACAGCAATTTAGGAAATGGATAATAATTAAGGTTGCACAATATTGGGAATGTGCTTAATACCCTTAAATTGTACACTTAAAAATAGTTACAATGGTAAATTTTATATTACTTGTACTTTCCTACAATTTAAAAACCTTATACAAATATCATACTTAATATGCAATTAATATAAGCAATTTCTTTAAATTAGGAACAAGATATAGTTTCTACTCCCACAACTTCTAATCAATGATGTATTAGCGGTCCGGTGAGATAAAAAAAATTAATATAGAGGTTAGAGATTAGAAAGTAAAATTTTACAAATTATATTACTCTGTATGAAAAAATGTCCAAGAGAATCCATATACAAAGGATCTAAGAGAGCAGTTAGGAGCTGGATACAAAATATTCAATATACAGAAATCAATGAGGTTCTCTCATATTAGCAATTACCAATCAGATAATGTAACTTTAAATATATGCCATTTCTGTTAGCAAAAAACCCTATAAGCTGTTTAGGTACAAAACTGTATCGAGAGGCATATTGAAAAAAGAAAGAGATTTAGCTTATAAATGGCGAGGTTTAATGTCATAAAAATAGTTATCTTCGAATTATTCTATAACTTACAGAAATTTTAATCAAAACCCTAGCATTGAAAATAATATTTCACTGAAAATAATAAGCTGACTCTAAAATTAATATAAAAGAGTAAAGAGGTGGGAGTAGTGAAGATGACTTAGCAGAAGAATAAGAAAAAGGGATTTTTTTCTTTTGGCTATAAAGCCACATTATAAAGCTACAGTAATTAAAGAGATATGGTGTTGACACAGGCATTGACAGACCATAAAACCTGAAAAGAGATTTGCATATAGATGTGAACTCAGCCTGTGACACAGGTGTCATAGTAAATCTGCTGGAAAATAAAAACTACTCAATAAAAAGTGATGGCTAACCAACCAACACTATGGGAAAGGACCAAATTTGATCCTACCTCATGACACGCACACAAGTAAATGCCAGAGATATTAAAGTTCCAATGTGAAACACAATTCTTTAAAGTATTCATCATAAAAATATATGGAATACATTTATTACATTAGGGCAGACCAGTTTCTGAAACAAGGCACAAAATCCACAAATCAAAGAAGAAAATAACAAATTAGACTACATGAAAATATAAGCAAAAGAAAATGTGTATATATCAAAAGACAGCTATAAAATGAGAAGATATAGACAAAGGAATAAGAAGACATTTTTGCAAAATATTCCTGATAAGAACTGCAAAGAAATTGTACCTGAAATATAGAAAGAAAGACTAAATCAGTAGGACTAGATCTGCCACCCAGCAGAGAACTGCCAACAGGAATGAAGAGGCCAAAGACCCCCGAACGACGGATCAAACCAGTGAAAGAGGGACACTCATATATTAAGCCATCAAGAAATCATTTCCAATATGTCAGATTTGGGTGAATTCTGGAGGCTCGGTGCCGTCAATAAAAACTTTTCCCAAACAACTGAAATAACTGTCAATTGGAAACACACCAATGAGAACTTTTTCCCAACCATCTACAAACTGGAGGAAAAAAAATCTCCTATATTCTAGGATGTATTTTCATGCCTTTGAGGGCTTCCCCAAGTCTAAATGATCTAACAAAGCCAAGTGGTGTTTCTTTCAAGCTGAAGGAAATACTTTCTCACACAAGAGGGCAGCCATGTTTCCAGCTCTCAGCGTAACACTGGCCCATCGGGAAAGTTCCAGACTGAGCAGAAAGGGGTAGGGGTGGGGGGGGTGCTTACTTGGAGCAGTCTTCACAAGCAATGTTCCCTGAGGTTTCCTTGATGGTGCGCTCAGAAACAAACGCTGGATATTCAGTATCACAAGGCTCCAGGGTCTGTTTCAATTTCTGGGCTGTAGGAATAAGGAAAAAAAAAAAAAAAGATAAAGAACCCAAGGCACGGGCTTTGTTGTGACTGGCAACCCTCAGTAACTCAGAACGCAGTTCTGCTCCTGCTGCTCTGTGATTTTTCTAGGCACAGCATAATGCATTATTTTCTAATTAGTCAAGTGATTTCATCTGCCAAGCAACTCTATAAGCTATAATTCCTCAAGCAGTTCTGTTGGAGTGATCAACTATCATTTATGCATCACAAGAATTCTACTTTCTGGGACAACATCAGTCATCGGGACTCTGACCTCAGGCTTACTTGAACTCAGAAACAACATATATATATGTATGTATATATAGCTGATAAATGTATAAAATACAAGTTACACCATATTATTTAGGGTGAGATAAAGGTCATGATACAATTGCATGGTTTTATTACAGAAACAAAATTGAAATATGGAATAGTAAAATACGTAATGTCTTTGAAACACAGCCATGAACCTAATCCTACTATTACGAAGTTCCTTGTCCAGTGAGATAGTGCTAAATAACCCTGGTACATGGATGAGTACATAGGAGGCACTTGGTAAAGTCTTGTGGTTGATTAAATCATCTAAACAGAGTGTGTCTGGTGGGCAATTTTAAAAATTTGTAAATCAGGGAAAGTATAGTTCTTCTATTAGGGGTTATTGTGAGAATTCAATGAAGTTATATATGTTGAGTACTCAGTGCAGTACCTGGAACATAACGAGTGCTAATGTCAATTAATAATGATAGTAATAACAGCAATAGCAACAAAAATAAAGCTAGCATTCTAAAGAAACTATTAGTCATGATGACAGTGATGACAGATACTACAGCATGGTGGTTAAGGGGAAAGTCAGAGAAGTTTGGAGTACAAATTCCTGCTGAGTGCTTTTAGCTTATCCTTGGCTAATCCTCAATTGTTCTCATCTGTAAAATGGAGATGCTAGCAGTACTGGCACTCTTCACAGGATATTCACTCATGAACATTTTCCCAAAAGAATGCTTGCTTCTAGGTTTCTGATACCCAAACTTTGCATAAAGTTTTTGGCTGATGTTTATATAGAAATATAAATATATATGTTACATATATATTACATATAATATGTAATTTACATTTTCAACTCCAAAATGCAATAGGATTTTAACAAAACGATGTGTGGGCAGTCTCAAGTTCTATTTATATTCCAAATGCAACTGGTTTGGATATCAGAACCACCAGTAGAGGTTTCCTAGAATGTCCATCTGGGAGGCTGAAGACACTGAGCCATCACATGGTTACAGAATGCAAGACAACTGTTTGGTAACAACCAGATAATTGTTGGGTGATCAGGAAACCATGTTTTAAGCATGCATATCCTAACGTGGTTCTTTTATATACCAGCTTTTTTACTGAGCTTTAATTATTTTGAGGAAATTGATTGAAGGTTTGGGGTTGAAGCATAATACACTGTAATTTTTCTTATTTAAAACAAAAGGAAGTAGACTCAAATCTGCTTTCTTAATGCATAACATTGTTTTCAGGAACTGATCACTAACATTAAGGGGAGATTCCCATACTAACTCACAGGGTTGTTTTGAGGAATAAGTAGACTAAAATATGCACAGCTCTTAACAGAGTGACACACATGCAGTTTTCACACACCTGTGCACACACACTCACACATGGCCTTCATTAATAGCTAGCTGTGTTTCCATCTACATGGAGTTAGGCTAATCGCACAGTAGCTAAGAGTACAAATTCTGGGTGTTGTGAATTCTGCCGCTGCTGTGTGACATCAGATGGGTTTTTAATTTCTGCACACCATGGTGTTCTCATCTACAAAATGAGAAGAACAGAACCAACTCCCATGGTTATTTGAGGATCAGATGAATTCATCGATGGAGAGCGGCTGATACATTGCTGTTACTTAAGTCTCTGTGCTTTCTGCCACCACGACTTCCACTGTGCATGCTATTTCATGAGTCCTCAGACTGTCAGCTTTTTTGAGCCACTGCTGTGTGGTTAGAATGATGGCTGCCTCTCTGATCGTGGCTCTGCTGAGCGTACAGCGCTGGTAGTCATCATGCCCACACAGGCCAGGTCCCGAATACCGTCTATCCCCAAGCCCTGTGGTGCTAGCTCACAGGACATGTCATTACGTGCTTGCTGAGTAAATGAATAATTCTCTCGACTGGTGTTTCGCAGGCAAATAAAAGCGACAAAGGAAATGAGAAACTCTGAGTCCCTAATGGCAAACCGCCTGCCTTGAGTGGAAGACAGGGTTGATTTCAGGCAGCCCAGGTCCAATTGTAACAACACAGAGGCACTCCGTAGGAACATCATTCTCTTCTCATTTGTCAACATCTTGACTTTGTCAGTACATTCTTTGATGCTCGAGAGTTTGTGCCATCTTGTTTTTCTTTTCATTTATTTTTCTTTCATTTGCTCTTCTCTCCTTTTATCCTAGGGAGGCCAAATATGGAGCTGGGAGGATCCAACTACAAATCAATAACACTTTATTTCCAGGATTCATATTTTTACAATTGATTTCTTTGTATGGCAAGAGATACTGACTTTTAATTTGAGAGGCTTCCTTTTAATATTTAGTTTATTTAAATTTCCCAAAGTGAGTCAGTTGAAATAAAGAATCAGTAAACAGAAGCATAGATTATAAGTGGATATGGTACAAGCATATAGATGGCATATAATAATCCAATGATGGTTAACAGCTAAATTTATTAAGAAATGACTATATGTCAGATATTAGTCTACTTTATATGTATTTCTTATTGAAGAGTAAAACATAACTGGAGTTCCCATCGTGGCTCAGAGGAAATGAATCTGACTAGTATCCATGAGGGTGCAAGTTTGATCCCTGGCCTTGCTCAGTGGGTTAAGGACCCAGTGTCGCCATGAGCTGTGGTGTAGGTCACATACGTGGCTTGGATCCCATGTTGCTGTGGCTACGGCGTAGGCCAGCAGCTACATCTCCAGTTGGACCCCTAGCCTGGAAACCTCCATGAGCCGTGGGTGCGTCCTTAAAAATAAAAATAGTAAAACATGACAAAATTAAAAAAAAAAATTAAACAATGAGATTGGAACAATTGTTATCTGTTTTGCAGATTAGCGAATGAAGGCGAGGATGAAGTGAATTGCCCAGATTCATCCAGTGAGTATGTGGGAGAGCCAAAATTTGAACTTGGGCTGTCTGGGTCTTGCATGTGTGTGTGTGTGTGTGTGTGTGTGTGTGTGTGTGTGTGTGTGTGTGTATATATATATATATATATATATATGTAAATAATTTTTTAGTTTTATTGAAGTATAGTTGATTTACAATGTTCTGATAATTTCTGCTGTACAACAGAGTGATTCATTTATACATATACACACATCCACTGTTTTTCAGATTCCCTTCCCATATCGATTATCACAGAATATTGAGAAGAATCCCTGTGCTATATGACAGGTCCCCATTGGCCAATCATTCCATACACCAGAGCCAGCCCATATATATTTTAACTGCTCTATGAAGTTTGCCAATGGAAGAATGAGAAGAAAGGTCTTTGGGGCAGGCTGAGATAGGCAGCACATGTAATTTAAATAACTCTGATAATTACACCATTTCTAATTCTGATTGTCTGGGCCCAGTTACAGTAGAATGAGTCCAACACTCTCAGAGGTGAGACTCATTTGGCTCTGATCCTTTCTGGAGATGAAAATCTTGTTTCTTTGACAACTGCAGGGCACCCGTATTGATGTGGTAATCAACCATTGAGTTTCTTTGCAGCATGACAATAGATTGGCTGGAAGTTGCTTGGCGCTTTTGGGAAACATACAAATTATCATACAAAACCGTGGCCACATTTAATCTAAATAACATAGCTTATTATGAGGACCTTTCTTTGTTTGGAGTGCTATGGAAAATGCTACATGTATTTGCCAGTCATTACTGTTTATCCATGGAATTTCAAACCACTAACTATGGCTACCCGCTATCTAATGGCTCTCAGGCATTTGAAACTCAGTCTCTTCCAAAGGTGTAGGGACACAAGGCTCATGAGCTCAGCTAGACTGATTCCTTATTTTTCCAGAAGGGAAAACTAGAGTTCAGAAAGCAGACGTAGCCTGCCTTGAGTCCCACAGAAAGTGACTCATCACAACCACCATTATTTACCTAAAGAGCAAAACAACCCCCACCACCTTTGTAACCAGTACTCACAAAGTGCTTACTCATGCCAAACACTGTGTTAGACCCTTTGATGGGTGGGATCCTCGCCACCACACAGTGAGCAAGGCTCTGCTGCTATCCTGCTTTACAGATAAAGAGGCTAAAACTCAGAGAAATGAACTGCTTGCCCACGGTCACACCACTCTATGTTATGGAGCCCAAATGAGCACACATGTGGTCGCATACTGTAGCCTCCACTCTTGGCCATCACCCTGTCTGCCTCCCACGCCAGTTATACTGGATGCCTCAGGCTGAAGCTGCCAGAACCTATCGTTCGTTCACTCACAATGAAGCACCCAGTGAGCATCCACATAACTGAATTTCTTTAATTTTCCCTTAGCAACGAATGTCCCTGATGAGAATAACTGACTTGGGTTCACAGTAATTATGTGCAGACAATCAGGAATGAATAGAGTTGCCATTTGAAAAGCTCTCCTCTTCTTTTGTCTCTGGGAATGCACCCCATTCATAACAGGGTGCCAGCAAACTCCATTCTCTTTGTGCAACTTCGCCAAAATGATACCTTTGTGATAATCAAGCAGAAATGGCCTTCCACAGTCCCCTTCATTAAGGAAATGAAGCAGATAAACAGTGTAATTATGGATTCCATTTTTAGTTAAACAAAGACGTATGTCTCAGATCAGGGTCTTTATCTAGTGAGTGAAGGGTAAATTTAGAACGAAGAAACCTCACAAGGCAATGTTGTTATGGGGCTTGGAACTTTTCCCTGCTTACCCTGGGTCTGAGACTCACATTTACTTTTAACAAAGATTCAGATGATAGCAGTTCTGCAGGCGAGTGCCTCTACCCCCATCTGAATCAGTTTCTTCCTCTATACAATAGAAAAAGTCATAGCCATGCCCAGCAGAGGACCGCAGGTCTGAATGAGACAGTCTATGTCCAGCAGCTTGCTCAACAAAGGGCTGATTCACAAAAGGTCAGCTGCAATTCTCACCATCTTCTAGTGGAGACGGATGGTCTTGGTTTAGGGTTGGGTCCATTATCTATTACCTGTCTGACTTAGGTTACTCAGAGAGGCTCAGTCACAAATTCTAGCAGTCCCCTTCTCTCAGGCACATTGAAGGGATCTGAAGAGAACTACTGCCAGCACTCTGCAAAGGGAAAAGCACTGCATACTGGCACACCACGTGCAGATGATGTAACCATCTGACAAGGTTTTTGTGCAGTCTGTCAATGGTGTGAGAGGATTTGGAATTATCTATTAAGGGTTGTTTATAAAGCTTCCTAAGACAAAAAACAGAGACCTGGAGTATGACATAAATCCTTTTAGCTAAAATTTTAGCTACCTACTGGAAGAAAGGAGAAAGGGTGTTGAATTTCAGAATGGGAACCTTTGTGGAAGTTCCCTTGTGGTATGGTGGGTTAAGGATCCAGTGTCACCACAGCTGTAGCGCAGGCTGCAGCTGAGGCGCAGGTTTGATCCCTAGCCTGGAAGCTTTCACCCACATGCTGCAGGTGTTGGTGCAGACAAAAACAAAAAAAGGAACCTTTGCAAAAGTTTCTATAACTGTCATGAATACAAGATGGTATCTCCCTTCCTTATTCATCTCTCCTAAACTAGCCCCTTGGTCTACCCATGGTTTCTCCTCAGTGACACTATTGACATTCTTAGTTGCATAATTCTTTGTTGGGAAGGACTGTCCTGTGTGTTGTAGGGAGTTTAGCAGCATCTCTGATCCTTATCCACTAAATGCCAGTAGCTCACTCCAAAGTCCAGTTGTGAAAACCAAAAATGTCTCCAGAGGTTGCAATGACCCCTGGGAAGCAAAATCACCCCCAGGTTGAAAACCACTACTCTAAGCAGAGATCACAGGGGCTGGCACGCATCAGATACTCAACAACTAAGCATCAAAGTCAAGGACCAAAACAAGAGTGAGGGCAAATGCTTGTGGCAGCACGTCCTGGGGAAGGGAAGCAGGTCAAGGTGAGAATTGGGGAAGTGGCAATGGAGGTTGGCACGAAGAGGGGGGCACTCTCATGCTCACCATCAAAGCCATTCAGCCAGTGTGGGCAGGCATGTGGGTATGAAGAGGAATGAGAAGAATACCAGAAAATGAATCACTGAGGATCACCAGTCTACTGACCTTATACAGGGTACAGTCCTCAGCAAGAGCCTGACATCTTACCAAAACGGCCACCACCACTGAACACGGGAGCCCCAACTACCATGCACAGAAATTTGTTCTGCATCCTGTCTTGCACATGGGCTTTGCATGAACGGTTTAACCCACTGCTCACAACCACATCACATCTGTTGTTATCTCTATTGACAGACAAGGAAAGCAAAGCCCAGAGAAACCAGGTGACTGATCCAGAACAGCATAGCTGGCAAGTGGCAGGGGAAGGCTGCCTGACGTCAAGGTCAGGGCACTTTATCTACAGATAAGCAGCCCCTCCAGCCTTCCAGGCTACAAAGCCTGACCAGGAGGGAATGGCGATCTGTCCCCAGGCACTGGTGCTGCAGAGAGAGCAGCCATCTAACCAATTTGCCATCCATTCTCTTGGCCTCTATTGACCCTCTTTCTTCTTTTTCCTCTCTTTTAATCTCATGTATCTTTTTTCACCCATAATAGTAAAATTATGGACATGCTAGCCAAATAAGAAAAATGACTAGAAAGAGACAACAAGCATCCATTAGATAAATTCCTACTCATCTCTCTGTTTCAAATCATGTACAATTTTAAAGAGAAGCAGGTTCATGCTATAGGTAAAATTTTCTTTGGGGTATATGAGAGTTTTCTCTTCCTAATACATATTTTCATCCCTGCTTATGGACTCCTCATTGGCCTGATTGCTGATCTGATTTAACTCTGCATTCTCCTCCCCAACTACAGGGGATTTTGGGGAGCAAACACAGTTTCGTATATTGTTTTTCTTGCTATATTACCAAATTTTCTAAGTATTTTCTATGCCTTCCTGTGAATGAGCACAGAAATAAACTGTAAGTTTGTTTCCTATGTCTGTCTGTTTCTATTTTGCATATAGATTAATTTGTATTATTTTTAAATTACTTAATGAATTTTATTACATTTATAAGTGTACAAAAATCATCACAACCAAATTTTATAGCATTTCTATCCCAAACCCTCAATGCATCTCACCACCCCCCAACTTGTCTCATTTGGAATCCGTAAGTTTTCCAAAGTCTGTGAGTCAGTATCTGTGCTGCAAAGAAGTTCATTGTGTCCTTTTTTTAGATTCCACGTGTAAGTGGTAGCATTTTAAGTTGGTAGCTCCCTGTCTGACTAACTTCACTTCGCATGACAATTTCTAGGTCCACCCATGTTGCTATAAATGCTGTTATTTCATTCCTTTTAATGACTGAGTAATATTCCATTGTGTGTATGTACCACATCTTCCCAATCCATTCCTCTGTCGATGGGCATTTAGGTTGTTTCCATGACTTGGCTATTGCATAGAGTGCTGCAGTGAACACTGGAGTACATGTGTCTTTTCGGGTCATGGTGTCTGCTGGATAGATGCCCAGGAGTGGGATTGCTGGATCAAATGGTAATTCTGTTTTTAGTTTTCTAAGAAATCTCCATACTGTTTTCCATAGTGGTTGCACCAATTTACATTCCCACCAACAGTGAAATAGGGTGATTTGCATTATTTTTAGACTCCACATATAAGTGATATCATATAGTATCTGTCTCTGTCCAACTTACTTCACGAAATATAATATTCTCTAGGTCCATCCATATTGCTGCAAATGGCAATATTTCATTATTTTTATGGTTAACATTGTCATTATCACTATCATGAATTAATCACAGTTACCATTTTGAAGGCTTACTATATTCCAGTTCTATGTTCAGCATATATCATGATGTATCTTACCATTAAATGCACACATACACACAAATGACAGGAAGTAAATATTATTTATTACATTCTCCATTCTGGGGAAACTGAGCTTTGAAGAGATCAGCTAACTTAATGTTCTCAGCCAGGACTCAAATCCATATTAATCTAACTCTACAACCCAGACCTCTAATAGTATCTACTAATTACTGGTCAAATCACTGATGGCTTTTTTTTTAGGGCTACACCCCTGGCCTATGGAGGTTCCCAGGCTAGGGCTTGAATCAGAGCTGTAGCCGTTAACCTACACCACAGCCACAGCAGTACCACATCTGAGCCACGTCTGTGACCTACACCACAGC
The DNA here is from genome assembly GCA_004024745.2 of Catagonus wagneri. Taxonomy (NCBI): domain Eukaryota; kingdom Metazoa; phylum Chordata; class Mammalia; order Artiodactyla; family Tayassuidae; genus Catagonus; species Catagonus wagneri. Next base: position 37,869,215 of record PVHT021183699.1, on the reverse strand, counting down.
TCACAGCAATGCCAGATCCTTAACCTACTGAGCAAGGCCAGGGATCGAACCCACATCCTCACGGATTCTAGTCAGATTTGTTTCTGCTGCACCATGAAGGAAACTCCACTGATGGTTTTTGAGCAGAGAAATATAGTCAGAGAAAGAAATATGATCAGATTTCTAATATACGAAGGTAACGGTAAAGAGGTAATGGGTTATCCATCCATTCAACCTGAGAAAGGCAATGTGTTTGTCACCCCTAGATATCAGCACTACCCACCAGCTTTTGAAGAATTCACCTGGGCACCTCAAAGCTTTAGTTAAGGAAATAAGTCAAAGGGTACATTCAACATGGGCTGAATGAAGCCTGTGGAATTTCTGCTGAATGGCGCTGCCCTTGGCGCAAAGGGTGCCTTTTGTTGACAGAGAGGAAAAAAGCATCACTTTGTCCCGGGTAGTTTTATGTGAGAACATCCCTGCTAAAAGTAGCTGGTAAACCCCACGTTTCTCTGTCTGAGCTAGGAAAGGGAAGCCAGTTGCTGCTTACCTTTTGCTGTCATATCTGAGTGCCACCAACTGCAGAGGTTAAATTCCACCAGGAACCTAAACAGGAGATGGGAAATTTCAGTGTTACTTGGTTACTCACACTCTGAATGGAAGAGTGACTTTATATGCTATTCAGCATCGCTCACCTCATTTGAAAGAATAACATCATCATCCATAGATAACATGGTTAGTTCAGTTACCTCTGAATTTTCACTAGGTTTTATCTTACTTGTGAATGACCATTTTCTCACCAATGGCAGCAAAACCCTGACATCAGGTTGACTCAGACTCGGGGACTCTGTTGAGAAATATCTTTCTTCATAGGTAGAAATTGTTTTCTTTTTTTTTCTTTTTAGGGCTGCACCTGCAGCATATGGAAATTCCTAGACTAGGGGTCTAATCCGAGCTGTAGCCGCTGGCCTACACCATAGCCACAGCAATGTCAGATCTGAGCCATGTCTACCCCTATACCACAGCTCATGGTAATGCCAGATCCTTAACCTGCTGAGCAAGGCCAGGGATCGAACCCGTGTCCTCAGGGTTACTAGTCAGATTCATTTCCGCTGAGCCATGTCAGAGACGCCTTTTTTCCCCTTTCCTTTTCTTTCTTTCTTTCTTTTTTTTTTTTGAAATTGTTTGCTTCTTATTGTCTGAGACTATAGTAAAAAGTCAACATTCAAAGGGGTTCCCCTGACTTGGTTCAGAAATACAAATAGAATATTCTCTACCTAGACAATGATCTTTAGTATAAAGGATGCTTTCAAAATTTACATTGCAGCACAAACTTATTCAGATGAGTGTGGGGGTGTGTGGGGGGAGACAAGGTGTTGGGGACAGATGATATAAACTCCACTTTATGAAGTTATGCCACAATGCAACTCTACAGAAATCACAATTTCTCAGTTGCTAGTAAAGAATGGAAAAGTAATACAAATCATCCTCCAAATGAATGGAAATAGATCAAAATTCAGTCATTTCCTCCTCAGACTCATGGCTGCTATCTCTAGTGGCTCACAATAAAAGTCCCACTATTATCCGTATTTTCTGTCTCATATACATGTAGAATTTACTCCCCACTTGAAGTTATAACTTTGTTAATATACGTCACACTAAAGCAATAAAGAAGACAGTGCCTGTTCATCAAACCATGAGAAATCTACCTTAAACCCACAGTTCTGGAACCTTAATGGGTAAAATAAGAATAAGAGAGTTTGGTGCGGCGTGAATGATCTGGTTTCCATGCTGGTCCATGGAATTCTTCCTTTCTGTGTGACACAGTGTTTCTGTAATGTGTCCAATAGCTCATCTGGAAGTTAAGCCTTTCATCTTTGTGCCATTTCAAGCCTGACCTAAGTCACAGATGCATCCAGCAAGACTGTAATTTGACAGGGTAAACAATTAAATCACACCTGAGAAAGCCCCTGACCCATGACTGCTCAGGCCCCCACGCCTGCACATGCCAAGACATCCGAAGTAGCACAGTGGACAGCCCCGCAATTTGTTCTTCTGACCACAGCCCACCCAGGCTGTATTAAAAACAGCCAGACATCTATGTTAAATTTAACAGTAACCACAATAAATAAATTTGGTTTGTGTATCACAAGCTGTTAGTCTGCTAAACAGTGACATAAGGATGTAAGCAGTGACCATGAATAACTTAATAAAAGATATTTTTTTTGGACTCAGCATTCAATATGTTGAGATGTTCAATGAGGTTATCACAGAGTATTATGAATCATCTGATGGTTACTGAGAGCATGAAGCACACTCTCCTGAGTCGCTTTGTAACACAAAAATGAAAAGCAATAACACTTATAAAAATGCAGCAAATCGTACTTACAAGACGAGTTCCGTCATTATCCATTTTACGGCAGCAAGGAAGGCATTATAAGGCTGAAGAGGAGAGAGAGTTCAAGTCATTAAAAACAATGTATCGTGCACAAAATTTGTAGTTTAACCTAAGGCTTTATATAAAGACAATGTTATTCTTCTAGAGAGATGGATATCATGTCAAAAAAAACAGTGAAGCTCTAGCTAAAAGAAGAAAATGGTTGGATACTGTATCCCAAAACTAACATGTTAAAACTTTGAACTCCCCTGTAGTGAGATGTGATTTACAAGTAAAATAAACATGATCTAATACAAGGGTTATCGCTGGAAGGAAAAAGGAAGTTCAGCAAATGATGCTTAAACCTTTACCCTCTAGGGGCTAATATTTCGCAGCCTAATGCTGAGGGGCTGGAATCATATAACTAATTTCAAATGGTAATTCAGAAAGGTGATTCCCTGTTCTCCATCACTGTATGTCATTCACTGAAATAAGCAAAAATTGCACATACTTGATTTTAATGCCGCCCATGAATTAGGTAGGATTTAAGCTGCCTTTTCTCACACTTGCATATTCGGACTTGAAAAAAATGATAACCATATAAACATGTGATTTTATCCTTGCAGAAAATCCCCTTCACTCTATAAAAGAAGGCATTGACAGCCTAATCTTTATTTCAGAATATTTTAATTAAAAAAAGCAGTGGGATTGTTTACTCTATGATATTTCCTATGTGGATAATTCAATTTCCTGAATTCTGGAAAATACCAAGTCTCTCCCTCAGTCGGTTCTTTGTACCTAGGTATGCCAGATATGTGAGTGGTGGGTGGACCTGAGAGACAGCCAATTACATTGGCAAGCCCAGGCCCCAAGTGGTGGGTCCAAAAAAATCTCAGAACCTTTTGTGGTTGCCTTTAGGTAGCAGAGAATTGAAATGCCTAATCCTGGTTTCTGACTGTGGTGGCTGCTTAATCTTACCTTCTAAGCCTTTTCATGATAAGGACTAGAATTAGGAATGGGGGGATTATCCAGTTTCAAATAAAACAAGAACCAATTTATACCCCTGACCGTTCTTAAAACTCCTCTATTTGAAGACAGTAAGCAAATGAACAGAACAACTATAGCAATCCCCTGGGGTCACCCCCAGCCCACCCAGATTTCAGACTGGATCTCTTGCTCTGAGGATGTCATCAATTCCTGAATCACAGGGCTTTCAGCATCAGGGTCAGATAAGGATGTGAGCTATTAATTATTCCCTAAAATCAACTGCAGCTATGTGGTCCTCTGGTTCTGCCATTAAATTTATTATGGTTTGAAAAATAATCATCTTTCAAAAAACCAGGGTGTGGAGTTCTCTCCGCGGCTCAGTGGTTAACAAACCTGACTAGAATCCATGAGGATGCGGGTTTGATCCCTGGCCTCACTCAGGGTGTTAAGGATCCATCGCTGGGCGTTGCTATGGCTGTAGTTTAGGCAGACAGCTGTAGCTCTGATTTGACCCCTAGCCCGGGAACTTCCATATGCTGCAGGTGCAGCCCTAAAAAAAAAAAGAGAAAAAAAAGAAAAAGGCGGGCAGACCATAGGACAGTTCTGTGTCTTTGTACTTGCTGGGACAGGTAGCAACCTTTCAGTGGTCCTCCATAGTGCAGGAGGAGAGAAAGAATAAAAGGATTAAGGAGGTTTTGGAGGTGGGGGAGCGGGGCACAGGGGCAGCTCACACTCAGAGGGTTGGGGGGTGGAGGGTACACCAGCATTCCTTGCCAGATACTAGCTCAATGCAGGATAAACAAAGAGATTATGTAAATACGGGATTAAAACATTTAAATGCATATTAGCATTCAAACCAGTAAAGCCATTGAGCTTTTAAGCCTAATGATAAAAACATATCTTGGGAACCTTTAAGTCTGGCAATACTCATGCTAAGGTTAGGGAAGTTGGATTTGGAAAGATGTGTTGATTCTCATTAAAAAGCAGTATTTTTCAAAACATCCAATTTTCAGTTTCTAGTTGCTCTCAGAAATGTTCCAGCTCAGAATCACTTCTTGCTCCCTCAGGATAGGAGAACCGTGTTAAATATTTGGTTTTTAAATAATCCCCTTGCAAGATATTATATCTGCAAATGAGAAGGTGTGTATTTATACTGTAAAACCAAACTGGCTCTTAAATTTTGTGTTTCAAACCAAATTTTAGGTTAATTTTTAAATTTACAAAATGATAACAAGTAAAGGTTATATTTATAGTCATATGCCAGACTATGCTTAAGTATCTTTATCTATTTTATCTGTGTTTTCGAGTTACCAGTAGCCAAACACATTGCTTGCACACTGTAAATTATATTTTTAACTGGGGATACATTGTAAGTTAATTTCCGGTGTTCTGAAAGCCAGTTCCTAATGATACAAAGCTTATGTTGATTGATCCTTGACTGTGACATCATTGATTAAACCAGATCCAGGGAAAAGGATGTTAAAAGCAACAAAATGATAAGATTAGAAAACATGATCAAAACGTGGATTTGCTCATCCCTATGACAAACCAAAAGGAAGATTTCCGTTGACCCAAGACAAATTCTCTTTTGTTTGAGAATGAAAGCATTGACAAGATTCCCTTTTCCTGTCCATCAAAAGGGGGTTGCTGCATTAATTCATCAGAGAGTTTAGACCTGGGTTATTCACATAATCACTGGGTTTAAACAGAAGTGACTTTCCTTCACCAGTAAAATCAGTAAACACATTTAAATATTCATGGTTTTGAAACAGACAAACTTGACTCAAAAAAAAAAAAAAAAGACATGCTCACACCCAGGGACAGACAGAAACACGCAGCTGCTTCTGGAGCGACAGCAGTGTACTTACATCCAGTAGACCATGGGCACCATCGCTGCTCTCCTTGTTGGCTCTGCACATGGCTTGATAGTCATAAAGGGTAATTCTATAGGAGAGAATGGAAAGGAGCTTCACTAAATGGGAAAACACGAGAACCAGAAGATGCTGTGGACCAATCAGCAAGGTGAACAGTCACCAACACAACCATCCAGAGCAAAGATGGGGAGGGGGCGGAGAAAACCCCTAACGTGGCAAAACAGTCATTTGTCTGACCAAGAATGATGTGCATGGACCAGGATACTCCAAAGGAATATGCTGTTTCAAACTGAATTCTGGGCCCCAGATGGAATCCATGTGAACCGTGTCTCCAGGGTCAAGAAGAGCTGAGAAGCGCCAATTTGGGTTAAGAAATGGAAGGATCCTCTGTCGAATTTAAGCACTAGGAAATAGGCTTGGCTCAAGATAACTCTGGCACTTTGACACTTTGTTGGAAACCAGCTGGCTGTTTGGTTCTAATCCCCTGTCCTCCAACCCCATCATCACAGCAGGGAGTATATTCTTACTTTTGAAAACAGCACAGTTTATGAAATAAGAAAGTAAACATTTTTTTCTTCAATGGTGATAAAAATATAGCTCTCATCCCAGTTATGAGATTTACTCAGTTGCAAAGATGTTTTACTTTATAATTTTTCCAGATATTTTCGTTTCCTATCAACACCTTTACAAAGTAAAAAAGAATGGCAATTTCTTGCAGTAGCTAAGCTTTTAGGTAGAGCAAACATCTTATCCTAAAGGAGACATGCACTTCATCCTCCATGACCCACCTCCTCTTCCCCCTGAAAAGGAGAACAGACCCGTAGGTCTCCTGGGAGCAAAAGCCTTTCTGTGTCCACCATTTCTTGTTCTTAGGAAATGAGCCTCATTCTGCCACCACGACCTTCCCCGAGTTCCTAGGGACAGGTTCAGACAGTTGCTGACCAGTAGAAGGGAGGAAGAGTCTAGCAACAATTGTACAGCCTTGGGACAGGATCCTGGTTCCCTCTTAAGGGATACACATAATAATATAGGCGTCTTATACACCTAAGAGAAAAGTTCTATTCCTTATGCTTCTTTTAGAGATGAATGCTTTAAAATTAAACAGCTTAGAGTCCTTCCTTGTCCTTCTCCCTGACGTAAGTGCACCCTAAACACAATCATCTGTAAGCTAAAGATTAGGCCTCCTGAACACAACTGCCTGTGGGTTAAAGATTATTATTAGCACACGGTGTTTTGAGGAACTTTTTGTTCTAATCTCTGATCAATATGCCCTTTTTGCAAGACTGTTATTTTAGGCAATAACCCAGAAGACCACCATTGTGATCATGCTAAGATCTCCTGGGTTCAGCTTTGATAACTAAAATTCCTCCAAAGAAAGAATACATGTTTGTCCCAATTCTGATTCCTATCTGAAAACCTCTTTTTCTCCTTTTTACTATAAAACTCCTTGCAATTCTTTCTAATGGGGGGGGGCACAGTCTTTAGGGCATTAGCTTGCTGTGACCTTCTTTGCCTGGCAAAGCAATAAAGCTATTTTTTTCTCCTTTACCCAAAACTCAGTCTTTATGTTTTAATTCAGCACTGGCAGACAGAGGCCGGATTCCAGCAACACCACTATTCCCACACCCAAAAGGAGAGACACTTAAAGTCCGGCCTGAGTCAAGTAACAGCTGCCAGATGGCATGTTAACACTGTGATACATGAACTTCTAAATGACTGGAAGGAATTCTCCCTACAGGAATCCCTTTCTGAAATAATGCTGTGCTTAATGTGGTGCATACTTAATGCTGTGCTGGGAGCACACGCTAGAGTAAAAGTTCCATGCTGCAGGACTGGGGCGGGATCTTTTTCACACCTATGCCCACCACCTAGCACAGCCGCCAGCATGGAGAAGGTATCAGTTTTAAAAGGTCAAATGAATGAATGATCGCCTGATTGTATGAATCTTGAATAGATCGTGGTATAACTGATATCGAAGAGGTCAACTGAAACATGTGATGTGAAGGCTTCCTCCTCCACATAATAAACTAGGGACATCACACACACACACACACCGGTCAACTATGGGTACCAAGCAGAAAACTGGCCACATCTGACCAAATCAAGGTAGAAACCAGGTCCTGACCAGGATGACACAGGCACCCATATGCAGCAAAACCCAAGAGTGTACCAGTGTCACACAGTCTCCTGGCAATTCCCCAAAGCCCCTTCCTCATCAGGACATTGGTAGTCTTGTTCACTGTCTTCCTGTTTTTTTGCTCCCAGTACACGCAAGCAGAACCTATGTTTATTGAGACCAAAATGAAATCTATGAACCAGCCAAGCATCTGGCTCAAGGAACCCCTTTAACAAACTTCTCACAGAAACACTCATCACTGATGCAGCCCTGACAATAGCACAGTCACAAAATCAATCCAGACCACAATGGACAACTCTAACGGGCCCCTGATTGGCCCACTACACCACAGCCTGTACCCTCAACAGGGGATTTCATTTGGTGCTGCTAAAAAGTCTTTCTAGGATTTTGCAAGAATCTTTATTGGCTTTATCCTCTTCCTACTGCCCAACTCTGTCTCTGCAGCTTGAATTTGGGCTGCAGCCCATGAGAGGTAGCATGGGTTGAGTGGAACATGAGTGTGCCTGGGGTCTTAAAGACTTGGATGCAGTGTGGCCTTGGCTTAAAGGTTTGGTTCTGCCATTTATTCAGGGTGCAACCATAGCAGGTTGCTTTCTTTCTTCTGTGGCTTCATTTTTTTCACGTATAAAGAGACTCCCAGAGATATTCTGAGATTTCAATAATCAGGCATGCAGAAGTATACTGAAAAATACTATTCAGTGTGCTAGCCTCCTTATGACCTTACAACAGAAGGCCTAATTTTGTTCTTTGCAGGAGTTTGGGCTCTTAAAGCTATGCTGTTCCCAAAGGCTCAAGTGACTTGCCGTGAGACCTAATAATTAACAAGCCATCTTTGGAGTCATGACCTGATTCAAATCTTAACTCAAACACGTATTCCAATTTTTTCCCAACCTTCTTGGAGCCTCAGTTTCCTCATCTGCAAAAGAGTGAGAATAATGGCTACCTTACATTGGGGTCGTGAGGATTAAATGAGGTAATACACATGTACTGCCTTTAAGCACAGTGCCTGGTACAGAGGAAGCATTCAACAAAAGTCAGGGCTGCAGCTGCTGTTATAATATATTAGTCTGGTTTTCACTGCCATTATTAATTAATAGGGGTGGTGTTAAATGCAATGGGAATTGACTCACGCTTTACCCAGCTGGCTAGAGGATGGATAGGCCTCCTGGTGTTCTTAGCTCATGGGCATATATGATGCAACATAAAATTCACACTTGTTACTGCAATAACAGACACCTTCAGAAGACATGCTAGACTTATCAAGAGATGATGTGGGAAGCCTATCCATGGGCTTCATAGCTGAGGGCCATGGTGACAGTAGCTGATGTCTACTGCAACCAAGAGCTAGGTACTCTTTTAAGCATGCTTCTGCAAGATAGATTTTATTAATCCCCATTTTACAGAGAGGCAAACCAAGTCAAACCTAGCCTGAAAATATGCCCAAGTCACATGTCTAACAAAGTGGCAGAGCTAGAACCGGACAGGGACCAAGCTGAATTCACTTCACTCTACCTTCTGTTCAGTAGCAGGCTCTGACTGGTCCTAGGAAATGCTCAGAATTCAGCCCTGTGTCCCATTCCAGAGTTTTATTGCAATGTCAAAGGAAATACTACCCACGATAAAATCTCATAATCAACACCCAGAATCCAATTTCAGCCCAAGCTGAGAGGCTGTGATAGTCACAGGGCCAGGCTGAACCAGCTGTGAGAGCTAGCGAGAGCCCTTTGCTATGGTAACTGCCCTGCCAGACAGATAGCTGGAAACTCAGGATTCCCCTGGGATCATTTTCAAAGGCTCCGGTTTACATGTTGGGGCCAAATTCGACTGCTCTGAGGCAGCCTCCAGGCCAGGGTTCCTATCTTTCAAAAGAAAGATTTCCTGATCTGATTGCCATGGAGGAGGCTACAAAACAAACTTTCTCTGTCTTCTCCACGCGTAGACACTTTTAACTAGATGCTGCAGAAAGAGACACTTCCAGATTGTTGCCCTTTTTGAAGTGATTTTGTTACTGTTTTAAATAACTCCATTTTGTGGCTACCTGTATCCTGTTCAGCTGATTATAGTGAAAGAACATGATAATTGCTTGCTTTCATTTGGCTCTAAAATAAGCCCCGAGCATCGTGCCCAGCCCAAGATTGGTGCTGCACTGCTGCACTCAGCAGTGGGAGTTTATCCTTATTACAGATAACATGCCTTAATCCCCATGACATCACCACCAGGCCATGGCAACCACAGGCTGCTAGAGAGACCTTATCATTAGCATCTCAGAGCTCTTTGAAAGTTTGACAGAAGGCAGATACGGTCTCTGAAGAAGAAATTCAAAGCCATGTAAACCAAGAATGGGCAACGCTTAAGTGCCCTATACTGGGTAGGCAGACTCATGACACTAGGACTTGTTTAAAGCCATTTTGCTGATTGTATTCTTTCCCACTAGGCAAAAAATCATGATCAAGAAAAAGATTTCTCCTAAAAATTAGAAGGTTGGATTTCAAAGGTATGAGCTCAGCCAGTTTAGACACATTAGTAACGGCAGGGACAGCATTTATTAAATACCTACTATGTGCCCATGAGGCCAGGTAATTTACCTGCAATGACTCATTGAATTAACTTACTTTGGCTAAAATTTTGTCTCAAACTTAGTCTTGAAACAGCTATTTGTAAATATAGCCCTCAAAATAGGACATGGAGGCATCTGACATAGAGAGCTGCTATGGGACATATTTAAGCAATTTTTTTTTTTCTTTTTTAGGCTTGCACCTGTGGCATATGGGGGTTCCCAGGCTAGGGGTCAAATCAGAGATACAGATGCAGGCCTATATACCACAGCCACAGCAACACGGGATCTGAGCCGCTTCTGTGAACTATACTACAGTTGAAGCAATGCTGGATTCCCAACCCAGTGAGCGAGGTCAGGGACTGAACCCGCATCCTCATATTTTCTAGTTAGATTCGTTTCCACTGTGCCACAATGGGAACTCCCACATTTAAGCCATCTTGAATCAAAAAGTATAAGAAGCAAAGTGACTCACTAGAGTAGCAATAAAAATACATATTCTTCATTGAGCTATAAAATGTATTCTCTGGGGTAGCTTTCAGCTTGCAAGTGTCAGGGCATGGAGCAGGATCATGAGAAATTCTAAAGAAATGGATTGTCACCATGGGAAGCCTTACTCAGTCTGCATCCTAGCCAGGAGAGTGGGAAACTCAGTCTGTTGCTATGAGAACTAACAGAAGGTCCCAAAGGAGCTCTCTCTTATCTCCTTTTTGCCTTGGTCACCATCATCCCATAGCATCTTCTTACAGAGAATACGCTGTCCTTTATGATCAGCACAGCACATCCAACACTGCAGAGGTGGTGAGTTAAAGCTGCCTTTGAATCCTCTGATGGGAAATCACTAAAACAAATCCAGTTAATGGGCACCCATCACTAGCAGAGAATAAGTGCCATGTAGCTGCGCCAGCCAGAAGCCCAGCACACAGAGTATTGGGGCGACTCAGGGTCCAGTGCAGAACCCTGAAAGGTGAGCCTCACTTATTTTATAGATTAAGCACAGGGTCTATCAGCCCCAAATGCTTTTCATCAATAGGTGCTGAAATTATGAAAAGAAATAAAGTCACAGATACTGATCACATCAGTATCTCATCCAGGTAGTAAAAGCAGTTAATAATATAAATAACCAATTACTTTCTGCAGTCAAATATTATCTCTGATGTCAGGGTCATGGAGAGGAAACTAAGGCTCAGAAGGTAAAGTCCCTGTGGTTCTCTGAGCCACATCCGTTTAAATCCTGGGCCACAAAATAACATGCACAGATACCGAGTAGGTGCACTTAGCCAGTGGCTTGTTTGTTCATTCAACTGCCCCTTCCATAAAAATTATCTTTCCTTGTTAAACTTAAGGGGAAAATGCAATCATGATTAATCCCCACACAGAAAATACTAAATCTCTTTCGCTTCTTTGTTTGAGTTAGAAATATAAGGGAACAGCTGAATTCTGCTTGAGGAATAATTAAATGCAAAATCCATTTGAGGCAAGAAACTTGGATGCTGGGGGAGTGTTCTTGGGCTCTGCCAAGTTCCTGGAGTCACGTCTTCATTTCATAGCAACTGCACCATGGTAACTCCTGCACTCACTGCACTGAGCATAGTACGGGGCATGCCACTGAGGCTCAGGATGTCAGAACCTAGGGATGTTGGTGTTGCCAGTATCACGGCTATTAGGCAAGCCCACTAGGTGTTAGTGAATGCTCCTACTTTCATTGCCTGGGGTCAGACATCATGGACAGATGCATCAAATGATGATTACGACCCCCTGTGTTCAGAACTGCACTGTGCATGTGAGATGTGGGGAAAAGTAGGAATCAGAATACAGCCTCATCTCTAGAAGAGTTTCAAAGTGGTTATCACAGGAAGCCAGATTCAATATTTAGAGGACTTGGGTTGTCTGAAGCAAACTAGGGCATGCTGGATGTGGCAGAGACTATCATAATCTCCCAACAGCCGTTCTTCTCTTCCGCCTAGCAGAACACGACTTTTTGATATGCATATTTTCTGTTTTTTGTTTTTTTCTGGCTAGATTAGGCCATGCGATGATGCAGAAGAACAGCAGTTTTGTATGGGAGTAAGTACTTTAAGAAAGAAAAACATTTTATTATCATTATTTTTTTTTTCTTTTTGCCTTATCTAGGGCTGCATCTGTGGCATATGGAGGGTCCCAGGATAGGGGTCTAACAGGAGCTGTAGCCGCCGGCCTTCGCCACAGCCACAGCAACGCGGGATCTGAGCCGCGTCTGCAACCTACACCACAGCTCACGGCAACGCCGGATCCTTAACCCACTGAGCAAGGCCAGCGATCGAACCCGCAACCTCATGGTTCCCAGTCGGATTCGTTAACCACTGAGCCACGATGGGAACTCCAAAGAAAGACATTTTAATAAAGAAATTTTACTTGGCTTTTGGGCCTCCCAGAATCCTCCTTCCGGCAGCCTAGATTGCAGATGCAATGGCTAGAGTTCAGCAGCTATCTTGGATCATGAAGTAAACTTGGGTTTTAAAGAAAACTTGGAGGAAGGTAGAGGAAAAAAAAAGATGGAACAAGAGGCCCCCAAATTAATATTTTCAGGCTTCCTTCACATAAAAGAGATAGACTCCTATGTTCTTTAACCCTTATTTTGGAATTTCCTATTATTTCTACAGAACCAACTATACTAACTGATACACTGAACTCCAGGTTTGAAAGACTTTCTTCCATTCTCTCTGGAAGCAAAACAGGCATGAGTATGAACAAATATCTCTGCAGAAAACACTTTACTCTTCAACGATGGGGAAAAGATGAGTGGTGATTAGATAAACATGGTCTGGAATCTGGAATCTAAGAGACATGAGATCAAATTCCATCTCCCCAACTCACAACTGTGGGTGAACTTGGACCAGCTCCTAAAATGCGTGAAGCCTCTACTTTCAGTTCCTCTTGTGTCAAATGGAATAATGACAGCAGTCATTTCATGGATTTGTTAGGAGGATTAGTTAAGGCAATGCATGTAAACTGCTTGAATAATGCCTTCCCTGTACAGTTGAACAACATAGGGCTTAGGAGAGCTGACCCTCTGCGCAGTCAAAAATACCAATATAATTTGCCCTCTGTATATGCATTTCTCCATACTCAGGGCTCCACATCTACGGATTCAACCAATCACAGTGTATTACTGTAGTAAATTACTATTGAAAAAAAAATCTGTACAAGTGGACCGCACAGTTCAAACCTGTATTGTTCAATGGCTGAGTGTAGTTAGAATTCAAAAAAATGAGATATACTGCAATTATGATGAAGATGAGGGTGGCCACTATTACTGTTGTAATTGGGGATCCTCAAGCAGAAGCTTTAGGATTTTAGAGAGTGATCCATTGGAATCTCCATGTCTTTGCAGTCCGGAAAATTTGGTCTAGAAACACTCTTGTCCAAGCCAATCTTTTTTTTTTTTTCCTCTTTGGCTCTTTTCTTTTTTAAAATTAGAGTATAGTTGATTTACAGTGTTGTGTCAATTACTGCTGTACAGCACAGTGACCCAGCCATACAAATATATAAATTCTTTTTTCCAATCTGTCTTCTTGTTCTCTTCAATGCCACCTCTGACAAAAGCCTACTTCTGTGAATACGGTCAAGTCAACAGGAAGCCAAAAAGTCACTACATTCCTTATGCGAGTTGTTGAGTATAAGACACTGGTGAGCAGTCGGCATTAGGGAACAGCCATCCAAACACAACAGACTTCTCCTCTAACACTCTCTGGGCTCCAAGGCGAGGGCATTTGCTAAAATGTAATGTGATCACCAAAGACAAGGAAAGCTCCAATCACCCCCCACGGAGCCAAGTGCAGTTTTATCACATGGAGAGAGGGGTAGAAATGGTCCTACCTGATCAGTCATCTTTTTAGAAAAGCAATTTCAAGAGCAGAAGGAGCTGCCACAAGGGATTTTAGACAAGTCAACTATGCTAATGAATGTGTGTGGGGCGAGGTGGGGAGGATGTTCACCAGGACCCACAGGGAAAATATGAATGGTCTTGGACGGGTGAAAGCTCAGGTGTGCTGCACCATGCACATAAAACAAACAAAACAGAACAAAACAGAAAAGACACAGACAAGAGTGAGAGAGGAACTCCCAGTAGTTCCCAAAGCAAAAACAAAATATTACCAAGCAGTTTGTTTCTCTGAAAACCAAGGGCCAGGGGTACCCCATTGGGCTTTCCTTCCTTGAGCTTAATTAAATAACTAAAGAACAAGGGAAGACCCTTGGCAGAAACCACAAGGATGTTTGGCAAAAGCATGCATTATTCCATTTAATCCTCACTGCAGGTATATACAGTATTTTTTCTTTCTTTCTTTCTTTTTTTTTTGTCTTTTTAGGTCTGCACCTGTGGCATATGGAGGTTCCCAGGCTAGAGGTTGTATCAGAGCTGTAGTTGCCGGCCTACACCACAGCCACAGTAACGCCAGATCTGAGCCACATCTGTGACCTATACCACAGCTCATGGCAACGCCAGATCCTGAACAAGGCTAGGGGTCGAACCTGAGTCCTCATGGGTACCAGTTAGATTTGTTTCCACTAAGCCATGACAGTAACGCCCCATTATTCTTTCAATTTCACTTGCTGCAAAGAAAACTGAAATTATGAAGTTAAAGTTGCCAAAAGTCAGGAAGCTTCAAAGTGGGCAGCAACTAGACTGGAACTCTGGTGCTTTTAACTTAGTACTTTGTGACCCTGGCTGCGCCTGAGAATCACATGGACTTTTTAAAAAAGCATAAATGTCTGGCCTCTATCCCCAGACAAATTTAATACGAATCTCTGGGGGTACAGCTAGAGCATAGGTGTGTTTTAAAAGCTCTCCCGGGATGCTGGTTAAATCCTGACCCCAGCACCCCTAACACTGTGCTATGGAGGTAACTGCTGCGTATTAACTACATTTTGGGAGGTCATTAGCAATTTTAAAAAGGAGAGGAGAAAATTAAAAAAAAAAATGGTGTTCCCATTGTGTTTCAGTGGGTTAAGAACCTGACTAGTATCCATGAGGACACGGGTTTGATCCCTGGCCTCGCTCAGTAGGTTAAGGATCCGGCACTACCATGAGCTGTGGTGTAGGTCGCAGATGCAGCTCAGATCTGGTGTTGCTGTGGCTGTGGTGTAAGCCGGCAGCTATAGCTCTAACAAGACCCTAGCCTGGGAACTTCCATATGCCATGGGTGCGGCCCTCAAAAGACCAAAAAAAAAAAAAAATTTAAAAAAAGACTTCGGGAGCTCTTACCCAAGGGCTAATCTTACCTCCTATTTGTAGCAGTTTGCAATCTGCAAAGAATTTTCATTTCTCTCACTTCAGTTGATTCCCACAGATTCCCAAGAGGTTTCTATCTTGGTGATGAATAAACTAAGGCTCAGAGAGACTAAGAAATCTATCCAAGTCCACACTGTGGCAATTCTGAGGTTCACCCTGACGTTTTGTCCTCATATTTCCAGTTCAGCATATCAAAGGAGGCACTCTCAGGCACTTGGACACTCTCCTAGGACCAGCTACATATTTTTTTTTTTCATTTTTCCCTGGCTATGTGACATTGAATTTGCATCACTGGGGCAAGAAAGAATGGGGAAATAAATGAAATATTCTAGTAAAATATTAGAATTTTATTTTTCTAATAAAAATATTTTGAAACTAGATTTTCTTAGTAGCTGTGAGAGCGGGTGAGACCACTGCCAAGGCGAGCAGGGAGTGTGGTCTTTGGGAAAAAAATGGATACGAGGCTCTTAATGGACATGAACTTAAAAGAGAAAAGCAGCTAAAATGAGTCAGGGCTACTCAGGGAGTCCACTTACTTTCCATGATAAGAATAAAGAAGTATTTCGAGTTCTCTGTTTGAAACACAAAAAAGGCTGACAAGGCATATGGTATCTTGTGAGAAAATAAGTGAAATCTGGGAACACGGCTTGGTTTAAAGATTTATCTACTTCAGTTAAAAGAAATCTGTGTGATCTTATCACTTGGTTGGCCTCCCATCCTGGAGTTCTGCTTGCCCAGAGGAGACACTGCCAAGCCATCCTCCTCCTCCACTAGCCTTCACTTTGTCCCGAACAAAACTGAAGGAAGATCCAGGTGGCACACATTATTGAACACAGAACCAGGCAAAGAGCAGAAGCTAGAAAATTCTCCTGTGCCCAGACTGCAGGATGTCTAAATCCAGCTCTGTTACACAGAGACAAGTTCTTAATCTTTCCAAATCCCATTATTTCCATCTATCTAATGGGCATATTTATACCTAGATCAGGCTTCATGGGCGTGTGGCCTGTGTTAACTGCACAGAACCCTGAACTCAGAAGGCCCCATGCTTTGTTTAATGCTCTGCTGTTGCCGTCTTGAAATCATTAGTAATTTTTGAACAAGGCGCTCCGCATTTTCATTTTGCATCGGGACCTGCAAATCAGGTCCTGTTTACTCTTGTCTCTCAGAGTTGTTGGAAAGCACTGCAGGAGGTAAGATCTGTCAGGTGTAACTCAGGCCTGGTGTGTGGTGTGCTCCAGGAATGTAGCCACTGCTACTTTCATTATTTTCTTACTGCTGTGGCTACCGGATGTTATTTGGCCACTATGTCATCTATAAGCTGGATGGACAGAGTCAAGTCAAAGACTCAACCTAAGTGACCAAGAGTGATCACCTTACCTCTTAGATTGTTTGCATAAGCTGCTGCAGAGCTTTCACAAAGCTCCCCCAAACGGATGATTTGTTTGCACAAATCAGTGACTTCCTTTCCTCCCACACGGCACTGCAGATGCAGACGTGGTGGATGCTCTTTTCCTCTGATGCCACTGCTAAGTAGAATGGCCATCAGGTCACCAGATAAGTGGCAAACAATCAAAGAAAGAGTTCACTGCCAAGTAGGCAAGCATCGTCTTGCTTTAGAGTGAGAGGCAGCGAGTGTGGACCAGTGGAGAAAGATAAAAGGGAGGCTGAAAAAGGAGATGGTGTTCTTTATTTGGAGCTCTGTCTTTCTAAAGAAGATGGTTTGTAGGGCTCCTGTGTATGAAAGGCTTGTCTTTAGGACTGGGTGTAATGACCAAATCAAGAAACTTTGTGCCAGAGTACACTGTCGAATATGCTGAGATGAGGGGTCAGCTAGATGAACCAATACTGAGCTTTAGCAGGACTCAACCATGCCACCAAAGCAAATCAGCCTGCATGTATCCTGGTTCGGGGGTGGGGTACAGTTTAACACAGCACCTGACATCTGTCCCAGGGCATTGTCAGTTACTTTTGGCCATATCCTTTCAGTGCTTCTAAATCACAGATTTACTCTGAACAAAAGGACCGGCATCTTTGTGCTCTGAGTAAGCACTGCATGCTGGAAAGGGCAGGGGCGTGAATGTCTGAGTCCCAGGAGGACGGCGGCAGCCCAACACTGGATGGAGACCCCATCACCGGGCATCGTGGGAAATCTGTTACAAAATGTATGAAAGTGAAAAAAAAAAAATCACCTAGTGCCAAGTATAAAGCAAAGCCAAAAGTCCACAATAAGAAAAAACACAGCAGCAGCCAGCAATTATTGAGCCCTTCATATACACCAGGCACTGTGTAAGAACTTCATGCTTATTATTATCTCATTAACTCTGACAGCAACCTTTGCAAGTAATTATTATTATCATCTTAATTTTCCACATAAGGAAACCAAAGCTTGGGGAGGTAATATGACTGATTCTAAGTCATGCAGCTAGTAAATGTCAGAGCCCGGATTTGAACCCAATCCATCTGATTCCCAAACCCAAGCTCTCATTGCTGTCCTGGCTCCATGAGGGGCCCTTTCAAAGAGGCCCAGGGGTTTATCAACTAATTCCCAGATGACAGCAGTTGCTGTTAAAATTGAGTAGAATCCCAGCGCTTCCCTTTTCTCAAATATGTTAGCTACTCTTGTAAAAGAAAGTTCTAAATTCATGTTAACCATACTTCACCCACATTAAGGAGAAGTCTAGGAATTTGACATTCCGCTACAACCTTTCTCTTTCTCCCACCAAACTGTTTGAAAGGAATATCCCAGAGGGAAGAGGGGAAAAAAAAGTAATTTTGTTAAAAAAAAGTCGAAAATATGCTTTCAAATGAGAACCATGTGTGTGATTATTCTTCCTCTTTTGTCTCCCCTTACTCCCACCAAGTTGAAAACAAGCTAACACAATACAAATGTACATATCTGCATAAAGATACAAAAAAACAGTGGTGCCCTGGCTGGCAGACAATCCAGAAGCTACCCTGGGAAGCTTTAAGTAGTCATGGAAAACTCCAGATCAACCCGAGCCCAGCTCCAAGCAGAGTTTTCAATCTTGTGTACAATGACTCCTGGCAAAAAAAGAGGGGGAAACGTAGTACTTGAATTTTAAAGAGGGAATTGAGCGGGAGTGAACACTCAGGCAGGCGGGAGAGCAAGTGTGTCAGAGATTGCAGAAGTGCTGGAGTTATGCCATTTAAAAATACCATTTCTTGTTTCCTTTTTTTCTGGCACAAACAAGCTATAGAATCTCAAAAATTGGGTCATCATTTTCGAATTCCCTGCTTTCAGCACAGCACTCAGTTGGTCTTATTGACTGGCTTAAGAATCTGATTTCCTGAGCTAACACTTCCTGGCCATTCAGCTGCAGTGGAGAAAAAAACCAAAGGACTGTCTTTCCCACTGGCAACCAATATGCAATGGTTCTCACAGGCCAGCTGAGGCCCATCCTCGTATTTCCTGCTATTGTATATTTAACAGCATCAGTTATGTCCAGAAAAACACCGTTCTTCCTGGGAGGCCAAGCCAAGGGAGACAGGTTGATTCCTGGGGGCACATTACTGGCATCCTGATCTCATAGGGTTTCCTGTTGGCTTTGGTGATCCCTCTTCGGATGGCCTGGACATGAGGGACACAGGGCTGCAAGGAAACCATCCTGTAAAAGCTTCAGGTAGGGTCAACAAGAGCTCTCAGAACCCAGTCTAGTAGTGCCTGCCACCAGTTTTGAACACTGGGCTGTCTTCTAGCAGCAGGTTTAAACTTACCTCCACCCGGGAGTAGGTTTTGGGAACTTTTAACTTGATTTTCTAAAAGTATACCAAACTCGTCTCTAAACAACACTTCCTATCCCCGAGTTCCAGCTTTCTAGCAAGCTTCCCCATTTTATCAGTGGGAGACAAGGTACCCTCATCTTTTGACCAGGTAAAAAATGTTTCCTACTTCTTTGCAACCTCTTGCTCGAGACCAATATAATCATGTCCCGGTGCAGGCTCTGACTCCAGGACTGGCCTCTAATAAATGCCACGCTAGGGAACAGGGAATGCATTGTGAGCTAAGTTTCTGAGACTCTTAACACTCATGCAAGAGGCATCAAATTTCAGGAGATCTTCTGGAGCATGAACACAAGTACAAACCAGCCGTGGGGTCAAGTCTGGGCTTGCTTTATTTGACCTTGATTTGTTTTATTTTATTTAGGCAAACTTTCTCGGGGGGCGCAGGGACCATAAAATCCTTACCTTTTAAAAGAGCCCATTGTTAACAATTTGTGCATCACAGCTCCCTCCACCTCACCAAAAAAGTCTCCAGTCTATGGGGAAAAAAAAAGAAGACCCGTGAGGAAGTGTAGATAAATAATGTGCCCAAAGAGCAGAGAAGAAATAAAAAGGGACACAGTCTGTGTCCTGGAGCTTACTGGAGCAAAAAGCCGGTTTTCAAGACTACTGTTACATAAAAGTGGAAAAGGCCTTAGTAGTCATGAGAAGTTACAGATTACAGAGCAAACCGGTAAGCAGATGTGAAATGTTCCAAATACATGGCAGGGGTGGGGGAGAGGGTGGCATTGCATAACATATGCTGAATGCCAGAATTCAAACACACGTGAGCACGTGTGCACGCACATGCACACACACTTATGCGCAGGCGCACAAACACACACGATTACTCTTAGGTGGAAGAGGCAGGCATTAATCTGCTCTCAATCCCTTGTGATTAAAGCACTACTTCGGACAGACAGAAACAGGCTGTGGAAGTGCTTCCTAAGCAGTAATAAAAAGAATTGTTTATAATTCCTGAATGACCTGTTTAGGGAAATACAGCCGTCTTCTTCATCGGCCCAATAAATTTCCTGCAGCGGAGACTCCACCCTTTCTAAATCACTTTCTGCGGCAGACCCTCATTTCGTCCATAGGCAGTTAATGTGCTGACCAAGAGTGAAGCTGTCCTGTCCCAAGAAGCCTGGGCCAGTCAGACTTCCAAGGGATGACCCCAACTCTGGGGCGATCTTCAGAGCACTGGGGCCTACCAGTCCTTTTCCAGTGCCAGGCGGAGGCTTCTGCAAGTCTAGTTCTTGGCGCTGGCAAAGTTGCAAAGTCTGAATGATGGGATGAAGGATTAACACACCTGGGCATCCCTCCAGACTCCCGGAGCCACTGTCATCAGTGTCCCAAGGAGGAGGGTGTATCTAGTACAGTGGAAGAGAGCTGGAAGTAACGGCCTTTCTCTGCCAACATCCCGGAATGAGCCAGTAGAGATCAGTGCAGAACCCCCATCTCTACTGTGGGTGCTGTGAGGATTTATGAGGAGGTGAGTGGAGGGCATTACAGTCAGGGCCCAAATTACATAAATTCCATAGGCTTTTTATTAACTAAATCCTGATTCTATTAAACAGAACGGCCTCAATCAGGCTCCAAGAGTTTTCAGGCAGAAAGGCACATATGGACTGCACCAAAGAGTCAGAAAAGAGAGGAGGAAAGAAGGAAATGCCATTTCACTGACCAAGGAGCCAGCATTGCCAGGGATGCTTGAACTTTTGGCAAACTCGGAGAGTATGTGCTGCTGCTGGGAGCAAGAAAGCCATCTGCATTTCCTGTGTGTCAAGATGCCATTGTCAATGGAACTGGTTGTTAGATGACAAAGAATTAGACTAATTGGGATACAGGAAACCAGACATCAAACAAGCTGAGGCAGTTCAGGTGGGCAGGTTCCCTGGGATGTTCCACCCACAGGCAAAGGAGGAAGCCGAGCCCATGCATACTGGCCACGGCTTGGAAAGGGTCACTATTTCAGTGGTTCCCTTGGTTGGCTGATCCAAGACTCACCACTGGAAGACATCCCACACCGTGCCCTTCCTTCCCCAGAGTCAGGTTCCCATGTCAGCCCTCCATGATTATGGCAGGATGACAGAGCTCCTCCTCACAGGGAATTAATTTGGTTCTCGTTTCATCAATTCCTGAGTGTCTCAGTTTTCTCTTTCCAGGCACAAGGTCGTATTACCATAGGCCTATGGTCATTCCTGCTTCCAAGAGACTGGCTCTGTTTCACAGGCTCACCTCATCCTTCCTATCTAATGCATCAACTGTCCAGCATTCAGTGGCATCCAGCTGCTGAGGAAGACTGTGTGTGGGCAGTTTAAGTTTCAATCATGTAATTGTCAGCCACCAAAGGTCCATTGAAAACTCCCACAGTATTCTCACAGATAAAAGGAGAGACGGAGGCATAATTTCATATGTTACCTGGAGCCTGTGTCACAAATTAATAAGCCATTGAGCTTAGATCCTAAGGAGCCACATTTAAGGACAAGTAACCTATTAGGCATTAATGGTCCTACTACACTGTGGCTATTAAAACATTTTAAATGATTTAAATGAGACTGCATTATAAAATGCTAGTATTCTCAAATGTTAGTTAGAAGCCTGCTAGAGTCAACTATCCTCCTTTCACAGAGTCTGCCAGGAGTATCCTGCAGGTTAAGTGATGCACCCAAGATCCCAAAATATCTTGGAAGAGAGCTGGCACCAGAAACCATCCGCCTCTGCCTCTAGTGTTGCCTTACTATACCACACTGTTAAACTTGTCTGTATGTGACCTTCTCTTATGCTAATTTCATTTCTAATTGCAGGAAAAGTTTTAAGGCACAAAGTTTTAAAGAAGAAATCTTTTTTTCCTCCGTTACATTGCTATTAATTTTAACTCTTATTTTTACTTCCAAATGACAATGGAGCTTTCTTTGCTCAGCACCCTAGCTTGGTTTCTTTCCATTTCTCCCTCCTGCCTCAACACTGCACATACCTCCATCAAATGAAAAACATTCTTCGTCTACATCAAGATCCTGTGTCCCTTTGTATAGAGAACCCACGTCAGCCCTTGAACTCAGATAACTAGCTTTAATTTTTTTTAATTTAAAAAAAATTTTTTTTTGGCTTTTCAGGGCCACACCTGCGGCATATGGACGTTCCCAGGCTAGGGGTCGAATCGGAGCTACAGCTGCGGGCCTACACCACAGCCACAGCAATGCAGGATCCAAGCCGTGTCTGCAACGTACACCACAGCTCATGGCAACG
Source organism: Catagonus wagneri (assembly GCA_004024745.2). Classification (NCBI taxonomy): domain Eukaryota; kingdom Metazoa; phylum Chordata; class Mammalia; order Artiodactyla; family Tayassuidae; genus Catagonus; species Catagonus wagneri. The sequence goes on along the minus strand of PVHT021183699.1, from coordinate 37,847,006 downwards.
CCGGATCCCTGACCCACTAAGCGAGGCCAGGGATCGAACCCACAACCTCATGGATACTAGTCGGATTCGTTTCTGCTGTGCCATGTTGGGAACTCCAGATAACTAGTTTTTAAAAAATAAAAACAAGAGAAAACTATAAAAGTAATTATGTTGAGATGTATTTGTATATCAGTATATATATATAAATTACATATATGTGTACTCACACAGTGATAAGCTATCAAAATGTTAAAATGAAGAAGCCCCCTTAAAATTGCCCTAAACTTTTTTTAGGCACCTCCATGCTTGAGGCAAAGAGTTCTATAAATCGGACATTTTATGAGTAAAAGAGCAGACCCTGAGCTCTGCAACCCCCCGCTATCCCCCTTCCTCCCCCGTAGGTAAAAAACTCCTTGTGGCTTGCTGAGAAGTAGGCTGTGACATTCTTAGAGGGATGTAAATACGGTTTTATAATCTCCCACTATTACGTCTTAAATACAGATCATTGTCTCAGAGTTTCAACACCATAATTTGTTCCCCCTGACCCAAGCACATTCTGAGATCTTTACTTTGAGTTGGCAGAAATTTCTCACTCACCTGTGTGTAGTCTTCAGACACCAGAATAAATCCATTATTGTCTATGAGGTAACAGTTCACAGTCTAGAAAATCAAAACAGCATAGTTTCAACCTTGGGTCCTCACGTGGTTTTTACGTGAAATGATGTATTTCTAATCTGCGAGAAACCTATTTCAGGCTGTTGTGGGAGGACTAGAAATGCCTGCTGGCTCTAAGAGTTAAGGTCATGGTTAAGCTAACCCCAGCATTCACTTTGTAAAACACAAACAAAAATAAAACACGAAGTAAGCCTTGGACATCCCAGACTAGGATAAAAGGAATATACATTTAAAAAAATCGTCCTTACAGTTTGTCTTCCTTTTTTAAAATTTATATGACCTGAATATTATTTCCCAAGAACAAAGTTTTCAGAAGTCCCTGAGCCTATATTCACAGTGGGTGAAGTGCAGGCTGTTTTGAAAGCAAAACACCAGCACAATGCCATTACTCTAATGATGTATTAATGAAAACACCGTGTCAGCTCAGAAGACCATCAGGGGACCAGGTAATATTTTTTAATTTGTTCATAGATTTAGGCAGGGGGGAAGGGGCAGACTTCTGTTAAAGGGGCCCCTCAGGCCTCCTAAAGGTTTTCAAACTGTGTTTTTAATTGGGAGCTGGATTTGGAGGCAGGGCTGTTAGCTTTTGGTAGCTCAGACTTATAAATTGTAGCGAGTTAAGCCCAAACCTCTGCTTCCCCCACACTACTTTAATCTCAAGTGAATGATTTGCTACAGGCTAAGTTTTAATTACAGTGCTGTGGAGTTTAAACTTAGGTTTAATTCAGTCCTTGATGTAACTCAGTTTCTATTTATTGCAGCTTTACATACCGACTGCAACATTTAATTTGTAACATATCTTTTACCCTGAGCTAAATTCCCCTAGCTCCCGGCCACCACAGGGATGGTGTTTTCTGGGGCTTTTACCTATCCATTGAGTTGATTTCAGTCAGACACAAAAGCACAGAGGGAAGTTAGTCAGAAAGATTCATCCTTTACTAGTAGGCAAATGGTGGAGAATCAGCAGGAAATTAAAAGCCTTGCTAGCACCTTTTAGAAAAGAGTATCTGTTCACTTGTGATGGAGCACGATAATGTGAGAAGAAAGAATGCATATATATATGTGTGACTGGGTTGGCTTGCTTGTACAGTAGAAAATTGACAGAACACTGTAAACCAGCTGTAATGGAAAAAATCATTAAAATTTAAAAAAAAACTTAAAAAAATAAAAAATAAATTTCATGTCCCTTACCACCCCTCCCTTCAAAAAAAAGAAAAGAGTTGGCTGCTTTAGTGAGCAAGAGCTTGTCTTGGTTATCCAAAGGGGCCAGTTCAATGACTTGGTCATACTCTTGCTATTCAAAAAAGTTCTTAGCTGCATGGACATTACTTTGGCCCTGGTAGGAGTCTTGACAAACCTTCTCCTTTTTTAGGATACAGCATGATAAAAGCAATCACATAGAGCTGTGGTGCCCAATATGGCTGGCACAAGCTATGTGCAGATTTAAATTTAAGCTGATTAAAATGAAATAAAATTAAAAATCCAGTTTCTTGGTCACACTAGTTGCATTTTAAGTGCTCTGCACTAGCTGTAACTAATAACTACACCAATTTGAACATCTCTATCACTGCAGAAAGTTCTTTTGGATGGCAGTACTTTTTTTAGGTTACATTAGTAGTCAAGGGAGTTTTAACCCAGTCTATATTGGGTCATATTAGACAAATCTATACCCTTGTTTATTTGAAATGTCATAATCATCATTTTGCAGAAAAAGACCTTGATACAGAGATTAACCTCTAGTCAGTCAATAAATATATGCTAAGCATGGAAGTGGCCTCCATATTAAAATACTGACTCTTCAAAACCTTACAATTGCATAGAGAATCCAAAGTTATAACTCATGTTCCATCCCTCATTATAAAATTAGTTCCTACTCAAACTTCCCTAGCCAATTAGTATTCTTGGTATTAGACCTTTATCTTTGGTCAATATCTCTCTGTCTAACATTGTCCATATTAGACAATACAAGGCAGGTACAAGGCAAATAGATTTTAAAGTCGACTGAAAATCTTGGGAAGGAGGCAAGACTTCACGAAGCCCATGAAAACAATATTGGAGATCAGCTCCAATCACACAGGAAGACATTGGCACATTAGGATCTGTCAGAGGAAACACATAAGAAAGAAAACATCACCACAGAGGGTATGAAAGATGCTTACAATGAGAATGATTTCAAAAGCGAGGGACTAAAAGAAACTCCTGGAGAAACTGATCAAACTCTACTACATTTGACCTTCCCTGTAATCACTCTGTGAAAATCAAGTGTAAAATGAAGGATCATATTGTGATCTTTAGACGAGATAACGGTGCGTTTAGGGTGATATGGCCATGGACTCAAACTCTATTACATTTGACCTTCCTTAGGATCACTCTGAGAAAATCAAATATAAAGTGAAGGACTATATTGTGATTTTTATAATTTTATCAGAAATATTATACTCCCTGCTCCCAAACAGAACATGTTCTTTGTAGAGTATGACTGCAATTATAATTTAAATGTGTTAAATGAAATAAATGTACTTTCACCATTTCCACTTTATTTAGAGACAAAGCTTCATGAAATGTTTCATTATTTGCTATAAATGTTTTGTTCTTTCTGAGCTCCCTGAAATGACCAGCACTGGGTGGAATTGCAGTTGGACTGGCTATTAAGAGACTCACTTCTCAGATATCCACCTTTGTTCCCACTCTCTTCTGGTGTGGAAGGAAAAGAGGTGAGAGCAAGAAACAGATTTTGTGAACCTCGAGATTGACAAATCACTGAGAAAATCACAGGTCAGAAGTAAGGATGCCGGAGTTCCCGTTATCGCTCAGTGGAAACAAATCTGACTAGGAACCATGAGGTTGCGGGTTTGATCCCTGGCCTTGTTCAGTGGGTTAAGGATTCAGCTTTGCTGTGGCTGTGGTGTAGGCTGGCAGCTGTAGCTCTGATTAGACCCCTAGCCTAGGATCCTCCACATGCAGAGGGTGTGGCCCTAAAAAATCGACAAAAGCCAAAAAAAAAAAAAAAAAAAGGAGTAAGGATGCCGTGCCATTGATGTAGACCTGGGTGCCTTTATCTGAAAGGTGATGTTTAGTTTTCACATACCCAATTCTGTTACGTTAGGTAAATTCAGTCACCTGATGGCTTCCTAAAGGCAGACTTCCCTGCCAACAAACGCTTAGCTTAAATTATTGGGAAGTACAATGGAATGGAGTTAGCCCACTGGAGTTAAGTGGGCAGAACAATGGGTTATAAAACAGTGAGGACAGAACTAGCCAGATTTCAGTCTGATCGTTGTTTTCTCTACATCTCTTTATAATAAATAATATTCAGCAGCTTTCTCCATATTGTCCTCTAGTAAAAGGAAATAGAAGAGATATTTTCTTCACTTTGTCTCCCTATACTACTTCTGCCCCAAATTAAGCAAAATGCCTCATAAGGTGTCTGTCCATCACCTTGTCCCAAATGAAGGACTTGGGGAAACCAGGAGATCCAAGTTTGGACAGATATTGTAAGCGTCCACTCCATAGCCATCACTGATAAAACATCTAAAGATGAGACTGTGTGAAAAATGGAGAGATAAAGACAGCAGGTGAGAAAAACTGTTTTTTTTTTTTAAGGTATCTTTCTTCAACTACTTGATAACTCAGTATTACTCAGAGAGGTCTGATTCCAGGTCACAAAGACAGATTAAGTAGATACCTGAAGTTAGAGCCCCAAATCAGGTCATGAGAACTGATCAGTCACAGTAAGGCAAGCTGAGGAAGAAGAAGGTTATTTGGGGGTGAAAACCACAGCACCAAGTCTGTGTTACCTGGAAGGTGGTATTAACTCCCAGGCTAAGATATTAGCTTGAGAATCAAAGACTTTGACATTTGCTATCAGTGTGACACTGAGCAAGGCCTTTTAACACTCCAAGTCTCAGTTTCCTTATCAGAATGATGGAAGTAGCAACAAGGATTTCAGAGGGTTGGTGAGAAGATTAAATGGGCTGGTAAGTACCGAGTACTGAGCACAGTACAAGGTGCATTATGAGTCCCCAAAGAACTCAAGCTTCCATCTGTTCAGTAAATGATGTTTATTGCTCACCTACTATGTGCCCTCTTTTTAAGCATTCTAATGCTGCAAAACAAGTTTCTCAGAAAGGGAAGTTATTTCATAGTTCATTGCAAGAGGTTGTAGAGGCAAGGGCTGAGCTGCACTGCTGTTTGTGCTGCCCTTTGTTTGGGGGAGAGGGGGATAGATTTTATCTGTTTTAGTAGGAGCAGACTCAGCAATAATTTGAAACAACTCACTATGAAGCCCAGCATTGTATGGCTGGCTGTCTTCATTTGCGTAGAAAAAGAGAGACAGAGGGGGTAGGGTGGGGAGGGCTGGGTTCTTACACTTGAGGGTGGGGCCAAGTCTCTGCATCTTGGACACATAAAGATGCCATTTCTTACTATCTTTTCTCCAAGTCTCACCTCTGATCCCTAATACCTCATTTGTGGAACAGATTGGCCCTTACTCCACATTACCTTTTCTTTTCAACATAGGTCAAAGATCTTATCAAAATACAGTTGACCCTTGAATAATACAGGTTTGAACTGTGCAAGTCCACTTATAAAGGGGTATTTTTCAATAGTAAATGCTACATGTTACATGATAGTCAGTTGGTTGGATGCATGAATACAGAACCACACATATGCTGGAACCTGTGTAGGGGGCTTACTGTTAAGTTATACATGGATTTTCAACTGTGTGGAGGGTGGGGGCCCTCTCAGCTCTATGGTCTTTAGAAAAATTTACAGAAAAGGGGTCATTTTGGAAATAAATGCTTGGTAGTGCTTGTTTACTTGTTCTCAATAGCTATTCCTGTGACCTCAACCCCCCCCCCACACCCCTCCAGCTGGGCTGGTGGTTCCAGAAAGGGAGACATCTAGTTACCGGGAGTTAGCCCTTCCTCCATCCCCATCGTGTTTCAAGGAGGTCTTTCAGATTCCATAGGAAATGCCTACAGGTCCTTACCAAGTCTAATCATGATTATTAATCTCTATTCCTTTGGAACAAAAGAGGATGGTAGCTGAATTTGAATACAATTTTTTTTTAAAGCCACGCCTGCAGCACGTGGAAGTTCCTGGGCCTGGACTCAAACCCACACCATAGCAGCAACATGAGCTGCTGCAGTAACAACACCAGATCCTTAACCTGCTGCACCACAAGAGAACTCCTAAATATGACATTTTCCATCTATTCACTGCCCTCACACCTCCTCCAAATGCCTCACTAGGAGAAAACATTCTCATCTTCCACTCTCTTTGCAAAATACTGGTGCTCTCAATAGGAGATGGCGGCTCTTGGAAAGGTGAGTGGGAGGAGAGAGTGAGGAGTGAGGGGACAGCAGTGCTCATGGGTCAGACTGAGACCAGAGTTAGGCATGGTCTTCCTTACTTCCCTTTGGTCTGAATGCCAACCATGCTTCCACAGAGCACAACTGCCTTCCACCATCTCCTCTGCCATCTCAGCAGCTGCATGTGGTGCTCGCTGCCTGTACACTCTCCTCATGCTTCAGGCATTATCTCCAACATCATCCTCTTCTCTTCTTCAGTTGACTTAGCTGTTACCTCCTGAGAGAATTCTTCCCTGACCAGCCAATGTTAGCGTAACTCACAGCACTCCTCTCAGTTGATAACTACACATGCTCATCTCCCCTGCTAAGCAGTTAGCTCCTGGAGGACAGGGGCCGTTTCCGACTTCAAGTCCCACTGACTTCACAGGGGTTAGAGGTACCAGGCACATAAGGCACCATAACCTGTCTTGAAGGAATGAGTATTTATGAGATGATGCCTCTCATGCTCTGAAGTTAACATTGGCCTTGGGTGGAATGGAAGTCCTTAAAGTCCTCAGTCAGGCCCACGGCCCAGGCCCTCCAGTTCTAGTCACATGGCTCAGGAGCCACCTGGGCCAACCAAAGATGCATTTCCACAAGCTGGGAAGACATCTGGCCATACCAACTCCACCCACCATCCCAGGATACTCTAGCCAAGGCCCAGGAAGTCCATTGTTGGAGGAGAGAGAGGGGCTGGAGTGGGTCCAAGGCAACCATGTCTGATAAGTCTATGGGAGTGGAGCCAGGTCTTCAATATAAAGGAGAAGCCAGAAGCACACTGACTTAATGAGCCCCCACAGCTGTTTTTAATGGGGACCTGATCACTTGAGGGCAGTCGGGGAGTGGGGGGACATGGCCTCAAAGACTTAATTAAAAGCTATGAAAGGGGAATGACACATGGAAAGAGTCTGCTGAAAGGATGGAGAGCAGCCTGGCCTTTCCATTTAAAACTATGTCAACTGGTTGCCTGAAGTCAAAACTTAGAGTCTAAGTGGGAAATGGATGATAATTTCAAAGTGCAAAATGAGGACATTTGAGCATCGGATCAAGTTCATTCAGCAATGCGCAAATTCCACGCTTAATTTTCAAAGTATGTGAAACTTTAAAATGATACCTGAATGGGGGTTCATCCCAAAGGCTGCTAAAGGAGATCATTAGTAGTGAGGAAGGCCGCCTACTATGTGTGCTCACTGCGCCCAGGAGAAACTGTCACTGCCATCTAAGATTTTAGGTTCAGATGAGCCACTACTCTAAAGGGACACCCATGCCTGCAAAAATTTTTGTTTGATAGTTAACATTTATTAAGCACTTATCATTCATCAGGAGCTGTGCCGCACACTTTTCATATTATATTCTCATTCATGCTATTATTCTGTGAGGTAGCTGTTTCTACCCTCACTGCGTAATTGAGGAAACTAAGGCACAGAGAGGTTCGGCTTATTACTGTCCAAGACACAGTTATAAACTATTCTAACTCCAGATCCCACACCTTTAACCACCATGCTACACCACCTGTGAAATCAGTCACTGACCAAATAACATATATTATATGTTTCTAAGTCTAAGTGGGAATCCGTTTCTACTTATTTTTATGTACGAGGATGTACAGAGGCAGGGTAGATTGTGGAAAGATTACTGCCTCTGGCTTTATTCATCAAATTGCTTAACCAGGTATTCCTCTGTCCAACCAACCAATTAGTAACCAAGTAGCCAATCAACTACCCGGAACATCATTCATCCCACCTGCCAATCAACCATCCATCCCATCACCCAACCAACCGACTTTCCTCAGTTCTCCTACCATAAATTGGGATTAGTAATTGCACAAGGAAAAGGCTTCACTTAGGGCATTGTGACACTTATTACTCCACGTTATTGTTGAGTTCTGTCGTGCTGAGCACTCCAATATGACAATTAATGCCTCAGAGACACAGGAGAGGTTTGAAGCCACTTGGCTCTCGTATGAACGGCATCCCCAAACTTACTGAAAGGGTGTTGATCGTAAAGCAATCACAGGAATCTCTTTCCTCAGGGAAAATTATTTTTGATCTGATGGTCAGAAAAAGTTGGGCTTTTGCTGAAAAGCTGTTTGATTGGCTTTTATTTTTTGGATAGTGACTCATACAGCAATTACGATTTTTTTTTTTTTAAACTGGCATTGAGATCATTGAGGACTGAGCCTTCTGTGTTTTAGCTTCCTCCTGGACTCCCTTTTATATTTCTCTATTTGTTCTTCCTTCACCTACTTTTTGGAAATACACTTCTCAACTATGTTTTCTGTGTTGACATTATGTTTGGTTAGGATTTCTTTGATGCCTGTGGTAAACAGAAGGAAGGTAAATATGTGATCATTTATAAGTTCCAGTGTAAGTACTGACTAGCGGTTTGGCTGACTCTGAGAGAGAAAGGCCATCTGAGCCAAAGTGAAAGGCCACCGTACATCCGCTTAATTCAAAATGTGGGGCAGAGGGTACATGGAGTTGAATGCTGTAAAAACTTAAATCTGATGGACAGACTTAGGGCAGTGGTACATCTTTTTTCTTCTGTTGCTTATGTGTGGGATTCAAATTCCTCCTCCCAAGACTGGGAGAGGGAGAGAGATAAGGAGAAAGAAGGGAGGGAAAGGGAGTTGTAGGAGGGAGGCACTAAGCTAGAATGCAACATTCTGAGTTTACAACTCCTAGTTTTTTTTGGCTTGTTTTTACATGAAACTAGGTCATTTAATTTCTCTGATCCTCAGTTTCCCCCTCTGCGAAATGGGATATTCCTTGTATCCAGTGCTCTGGGTGGTTACGATGATGAAAAGAGATATTACACGGGGAAAAAAGTCTTTGAGAGTTGTAATGTGAGCTTCAAATGGCAGTAATGTATATCATTTCCTGTAATCCCAATGGTGTGGTACACAGGACATTTAAGTCACATTTCTCCGGCTCTCATAAATGATCTGATTGGGAGAAGAAAGGAAAAACAAAAGAAACAAAGCAAACAGCCTTGGGATTTTGGAGAAGAAATGGCTCTGTGAGTTAGTCTCCCTGTGAAAAAGCACCCTCTCTCATCACCCCCCTCCCACCCCTTGCCCCAGGGCAGACACAGGGGCCCGGAGGCCATCTTACCTCATCATCACAGCTGATAGAGCATTTGCCATCCAGAGAGGCACACTGTGGGGGGGTGGGAGTGGGAAACAAGAAGAAATGTATTGTTTGGACATACAAGCGTCTGCTGTGGCTGCCACTTAGTTACTCAAGGACAGGCTATCAAAGCCCTAGCCTGTCCGGCAAATACAAATTTCATCCAAAGGGAATGCTCCAGGATGAATCCGCCTGCCCTTCCTAGGATAAGTACCAGCTCCAAAGAGTAATATAGAAGACAACTTAGGGGGCAACCTGGCTCTTTTTCATTTTAATTTATGTTGTCTATTTTATGCTTCCTTCGATAGTTTTAACTTTTTAAGACCTCAAATCTTTGAGTAACATAAAATATAATTACATATTTATTTATTTCTTGTATTCATTTAATTTTAAATTAATACCCAGCGACTTTTTGTTAAAACTCCCCTCTGTGTTCTTGTTATATAGTTTCCCCAAGTATATTCGTTGAAGAAATGACATACCCCTGAAACATTTAGAATTGGACAGATGGAGGCAAATTTGTATGTAGCCATTTCTGCTGAATTACTGAACAAATACCACTGAGATTACCTAGGACAGAATGTGCCTAGAACAAGTAACGATATTCCCAGATTATCCAAGACAAGAGAAGCCCTCTGGGGCCAAAGAAGGCAGACGCATGCTCAGTCTAGCCTAGTTACACAAAAGCCTTCAAAAATGCCATAAAGAGATTCACAAATAAATAACTGGACATCACAAGATTAGAAAAAAAAAGTCACTATGAAAAGTCACCAAAGTCCCTGCTACGTGGAAGAAAAACTTCTCATTTAGAAGGTCACCATTTTGATCTCACAATTACAACTGCTTGCGGGAGCAAATCCCCTGCTTTCCCAGCATGTGGTGTCTAACAAGCTGTCAGACTTTTATTTTGTAGTGAAATGGAAGGTAATCTGAGCAGCCCAGCAGTTCATTTTACAAACATTCATTGGAAATCTGGCACTTTTAGGCTCCGGGTAACCGAATGTGAACACCTGTATAATAACAGTGTTGCTAATGCTTCAACGTGCTGATTATAACTTACCTGTCTGCTGGCGGTCCAGAACTTCCTTTGGAAAAATTCAAGTTTCATCTGAATGCCTACAGCTGGGACAAATTAAAAATAAAACAAGGCATTAGAGATCTCTTTACACAATTATTTAAGATCATCATTGAAAATTATCTGTCATGGCAAGAAGCTTATGTAAGCACATCAGATGAAAACACAAGAACTAAATTTACAGTGAAGTATACAACTAAGACATTTTATCTTTCAGGTAAGGAATTCTCAAGGTTACCCGTACTCAGAGGACTCTTGACAGAATAAACTGAGCACAGTGCAGATGGCTCTCTGCAGAGATGTTACCTTAGTTTTTCTAAAATTCATACTCTTGTGCTACCCCCCTGCCCAGCACAGCTGAAAAAGGAATGGCAATAAAAAGGATACTCAGAAGATCACGATTTCTTCAGAGTTCTTCAGAGTTCCTGTTTCTGTTATTATTACATGAACTTGCATGCCTAAAATGTGAACTCTGCATGTTTTTTTTGTTGTTGTTGCTTTGTTTTTGTTTTTGTTTGTCTTTTTGGGGCTGCACCCGTGGCATATGGAAGTTCCCAGGCTAGGGGCTGAATCGGAGCTGCAGTCTGCTGGCCTGCACCACAGCCACAGCAACATGGGATCTGAGCTGCATCCGCAACCTACTACACCACAGCTCATGTCAATACCGGATCCCCAACCCACTGAGCAAGGCCAGGAATCGAACCTGCATCCTCATGGATACTAGTGGGGTTCGTTGCCACTGAGCCACAACGGGAATTTGTGCATGTGTTTTTGAGATATAAATTTTGAAAAGTACTTTTCCTGAGGCTGGTGTCTGGATGTGAGTCGCTTTGCCATGATGTGACTTAGTTTAACTGGTGCCCAGTATCCACATCTCAATAATCTCTCCCCAGGAACTCTGGTAGAATAATATAGTTCTTTGTTTATCTGTGGAAAGCTCCCTAAGGCAACAGTGAATGCTACTTCCAGTGAGAGGAATACATAGAAATGGAAGAAGTTAAGAAAGTGACTTGAAACTCTGGGAAGTAGAATTCGGGGGAACCTCAGAACTATGCCGTGAACAAGCTAGCAATATTTCTCTCCATGAAGTCAAAACAAAGTAATTCTTAAAGCCACTTTAGAAAGTGCTCAAGTCAGGGCAAAAAGCTCATCAGACGGTAAAAAGTTTTAGAGGAAATGGAAAGAAAGAGTCAGACTCTGTGCTGGAAACACCACACTCCTCAAGGAACACCATTTGCCCCAGGGCAGTTTTGCAAACTTTAGCCCAATGCACATACCCTCCCCAATTTTTGCCATATAGGTATACCACCAGTATTGTTATTTATTTTTCCACATTTCTTTCTTTTACTGAATTACCTATAGTAATTTCAACCTAAGTAATAATACCTAGCAAAAGAAATACGCAATTACCAAAACAAAAAAAGGTTCACTCATATACTTTTATCTTGCATGCCCTTATTTTAGATATTCCCCCACAATCTCCCCCTCTTGGGTAAACAATGCTGTGCTGCCTTCAGGAACTTGGAGATTCATGAAGGTCTCTGGTTGTTACTTTTATAACTACAAGTACATTTCTACATCCTAAACAAATTGGTGAAGCAAGACCTGAGAGTCAAAGTGAACTTAGATATGTACATACGGAAAGGCTCATCCTCAATCTCTGCATTTAGAATGTCAGACTCTAGGAAAAGACTCTAGCTAACTAAGCAAGGATGCAACACTCAGAATGGAAGTCTCTGAAATGCACCATTTCAGCACTCTAGGTTCATCCTGCTTTGTCCTAAGTGTCTTTCATCCTCTGAACCATAAGCTTCCCAAGGGCAGCAACATGTTCTTGTCCCCCACTGGATCCCTGCTTCCAGCACATAGATGATCCATTGGTAAATGCTTGCTTTTTTAGAAAACCTGTTCAGCTGACAGTATGGTCAGTAGACAGATGAAAGGAAAGAAAGGAAAGGAAAGGAAGGAAGGAAAATGGAGGAAGGATGGAAGGAAACAGGAAGGAAGTAAGAAAGAGTAATATCAGTGTGAATTATAATCATACACAAATAATTTTTTTTTTCAGTGGCAGTTCTCAACATATTAGAACCATCTGGGTAACTTCAAGAAAAAGTTCTGATGCCTGATGCCCTCCCCCTCCACACCAAGACCATTTAAATCCGAATTTCTGAGAGTGGAGTCTAGGCATAAGGATGTTTACAAAGCACCCCAGGTGATCTGAATGTGCAGCCAGGGTTTAGCACGGCTGCTTCACAGGCCTTGCTATAGAGAGTAAGTTGGCTACAAAGGACCTACTATGATATGGGCCATGTGGTCAGACCATCCATGAGCCGCTCTTCCTAGCCCTGGAAAAATTTTCAGAGAATACCTGAAGGAAGCTGATTTTGGAGCCTGAGCGCTGTTCACTGCAGTTTCAAATTAATCTTGTCTTCTAAAATGCCTGATGGGCCCACATTCCTACTGGAGATAAGACAACCAAGGAAGCTGTAGACCAGGGTGCTGGCTGGGTTTTTGCTCAGATCCACCAGCTGGCAAAGGTGAGAGCCTGCCCTGGAAGGGGCTTGGAGCAGGTATCTTGGGTATCCTCTAAGAGGAGGGAGGAAGATGAGTTCCTCTCTCTCCCTCCGTGTGTGTCCCTGCGGGCCAAGGTCAATAGCCATGGCAGGCTTTGAGACCTAACAAGATAAAAGCAGAGGATTCCCTGAAAGAGTCACCCCACAGTGACCTCTCCATGGAGTTTCTAGTCCCAGTAACCCAGAGCTGCCCTGGCCCACCCATCAACTACTGAGTTCCCTCATCAGTGATCCGTGCCCTTTCTGAGCACCCCTCCCACTCTCTGATGGAGGCCCCATTTTCACCTCTCTAATGAAGCTAGCTGTTCCCTCCTGGGTGTTTATCCATCTCACATACTTGCAGCCTGCTATCATCTGCCCCTTTTGGTCTGTACCCCAGCTCCTCAGAGTGCTTTAATCTTTTCTTATGAGTCAGTCCCTCCATCCCATTAATCATGCAGGCTGCTTCTCTCTGATCTCCCTCCAGCAGGCTGCATCCTCTCCCTGGTCCTGATGCCCTAAACTAGACACTGCTTCCCTCACTCCTCACTCACTCCCTGTCTGGGCCATGAGGTCGATGCCAAAGGGCTCCCAGACAGTCTTGACTATGATGGATCTACTCAGTTTTGCCCTGGCTGTGTTTTGGCTGCCCACGCTCCCTCCGGCAACTCTGGCCCATGGTTTCCCCACATCCAGGTTTGTAGTATGTCATCTACAAGTTAACATACTTCTCCATGATTAAGAGATTCACAAGCCCATTGGTGGGTCAACCTTGTGACCACTTGCTCACTGGCCTTTTCTACGCTGAGCCCTAAGCTGAGTAGTTAGGTGAACAAGACCCTGTTCTCCTAACAGAGTCTAGTTAGAGAGTAGCCGTGCATTGGCAAAAGCAATAGCAGAGGTTTAAACAGAGAACTGTGGGACACAGAGGATGGGGCGGCCTAGGCCTGGGGGAGCTGGCAAGAGTTTTGTGTAAAGCATGGATATCGACTCACAGGAAAATTAAGAAGAGTGGAAAGATGAGAATCAAGTGCAGAAATAGCACAGGCAAAAGGATGGAACCTTTTAAAGGACCATACTGTCTTCTGAGGCTTGAAAGAATGGGAGTTGGGGACATGGTTGTGGAGGCTGAGGTCAAATGGCAGGAAGTTTTGAATGTCGGGCCAACGCACCTGGAAATTATCTTCTAGGCCAGCAGTTGCTCCGAGGGCCAAATCCAGCCTCCTTCTGTCAATAAAGTTTTATTGGAACACAGGCACCCTCATTTGTTTACACAGTGTTTGGTACAGCTGCGGTGTTGGGTGGTGGCAATAGAGGCTGAATGGCTAACAAATTCTAAAATACATACTGTTATGCCCTTTAGAGAAAAAGTTTTCTGACACTAGCTTTATAGTCTGAGAAATCATTCAATATCTTTAAGTAGAGAAGTGGAAGGACCTTATGTCTGCATTTTAGAAAATCTGCAATGAAGGCTTTAAACAGGAAATACTAGGGAAATGGGCAGGACAGTAGGAGACAGGAGAATGAGACGAGTTAGGCAGCCACAGCCCTTGATGTGTTTGGCCAATTATCTCTTAAGCACAAAATAATTTAAAGTAAAATAAAACAAACAACACACACACACACACAAAAACTTCCAAAAACCAGAATAAAAACTTTTCTCCACAAGCAGAATACTTAAGGACATCCTATGGCCAATTCTACTCAGAAAAATAAATATGAGCTTTCACAAACATAAATTTAGCTTTGGTTTGCTATTTTCCCTTGTTTTGTTCCAGGTTTTTTTTTCTTTTTGCAACTTTTATCAGAAAAAAAATCATTACTTCAGCGAGTCCCACTGTCTTCCCCCCAGTCCCACACATCCCAAATGGAACCTGCGATATTTGTCATGCCCGTCTATTTTGTTCCTTCAACAACATTTCAAGCCATAACAGCATATTCTGATTTAAGTCAATCTTGCTAATTTAATAAGGGAAACAAGGACTGAAAATGCTTTAGTGAAACCCAAGTCCCAAAGATCATGCAGAAAGTTAAAACACCATTCTTGGGGTTTGAAATTTTTTAGACAGTCCAGGAAATCATCAACATATTTCTCCTGGAGTGCACGGTGCTCCTCACTCCCATTTGATTTTGAGGCACCACAAGGACGGAGACAGAATCCCTTTTCCACAACTACATCTGGTGGTTCCTTACTCATCTCCTGGGAACAGAACAGACCCAGAAACAAGTATCCCTCAGGAATTTTCCCAACAGGCCAACTGTATGATCCTCCTGGGACAATACCCTAAGATACTAGGATGGTCTTTGGAAACCAGCAAAACAGCAAAATCATCGTTATGAGAATCACCATCCCAAAGAGCCCCAGAGCCTCCACATGAAATATTTATGCATCTGGAACACTGCCATCCCAGAATTTGGTTTGAATTAGTCAGGTTATTGTTCCTGTAGCTCACCTCAATATTCTAAGAGGGCCTGAGGACAGATTTTTAGCTCAGCAATGCAGACCACAGAGCTTCTGTGAAGCATCTTCCTTGCAGGCTTACTCTTTCCCCAACTTTCTAACTTCCTTCTTAGCTACTTTCTCCATCTCATGTTTATCAGAAATGTATATGCTAGGTGGGGAGCATATTGAAATGAAGACCTGAGGGATGCAACAGCCTGGGGTGGAGGCCTGGGGAGGGCAATCTAATCACTGAAGAGAGCATGGCAGTTAGGAGGCTCCGAGCTGATGGAGGCATGCACAGAGCATCACCCAAGCATCCAAACATACAGCTGCTTCCTTTGCACAATGTCAGTGATTAGTGCACTACAGTTGAGACAGACTGCAAGTGCTCCAGTTTTCTGTTGTCCAAATTGGTGGCCACTAGCCACATGTGTCTATTTAAATTAAAGTGAAATGAAATTAATAATTTAGTTCCTTAGTTGGACTAGTGTACTGAACCAAAAGAGAACTAGAACATTTTCAATATTTTCATCATTGCAGAGAGGTCTTTTGGACAGTGGTCACTGATAACAGGAGGGAACACAGAGAGGAACTGAAGACTGGTGCTTCTTAAAGATCAAAGGTAACATTCCCCACAAATCTGTCCATGCTACCCATCCCCTGGAGAGAAGAAATGAAGATGACTTAGGTATGAAGGATCTAGAGCAGACAGACCTTCCCGTGTGAGAAGACCTGGATTTACAAGAGGAAGTTGGTAATTAGTTTGAGAGAAACCCAAAGAAATCAATGCAATATGCTCAATGTGGCTACCACCTCCAAGGTTTATTTATTTTGCTTTATAAAATTTGAGAATACAAATTACATTTCCAGTGCTATTATATTCAAATGCATTCAAGATGAAATCATGCATGCATCTCATATCAGGTTAATGGACATGCATTCAAGTGTAATCCGAGACTTGCCAAAGAACAATGTTACATGTAAAATTAGAAATAAAATAACTTTTTCATATTGTATTCATTTAGAAATAATTTTCTGTGGGCTTGGCCTCAACTTGCAACATACCCCAAGGAGCACAAATCCGGTTTGTAAAATAGTATTCACCATGCCTGGCACGCAAGCTCACACAAACACCCCACCTCCATTTGCTCAGTCCTCCAACCATGTGATATATTCACAACACAGAGAGAGCTCATCCAGGAGACAGAAAAACAGTCCTGCCACCATCAATAAATTATAAACAGGAACATTCTCACCAAGAGCACTGGTTGTGAACCCTGTTTCTAAGACAGCTGAGTATCCTTGGGTACCTTACTTCTCTGTCTCCACAAGTCACACTGGCTCTAGCTTCTGAACAGGATTTTGTGGGACGAGGATAAATAATACAAAATAAAATGAAGTGTATCAGGACACTCCAAAGACTTGACCGTGTCGTCAACGTTCATGTGATGATTTGTTGCTACTTTTTAATCCTTTATTCTTGTATTTCACCACCAAGTACATCTTTCATGCCAATGTATCGAGACTGAACAGAAAATTCACTCATGATAAATTCATATTGTCCACTGTTAGCAAGGTCCTTTAGGATGCAATGTTGGTGGGTAGACACTTTACAAAATTATGATAGCTTAGAAGGGGGAACAGGCCATGTGACCACCAGCAAAATGAAGCAGAAAACGGAAGGCAATGATTTTCTTTCGGCCGAGCAAGCCTGAAATGGATTTGTCCCCTTCAGGATTATGAAAGGTGTGCTCCACTATTCAAACCCTATCACCTTCCCCTTTTGGAATTGTGATTATTCACACACACTCAGGACAAAGCCAGATGGGTCAGCTTACAGAATCCAAGAGGATTACTGTCCCCTGTACTGTCACTATCAGCTCCATGTGCTCATCAGCAAGGCTACCCGGCCACAAAGCCTCTCAACTGACTGCCGGATGCTGGCGGCATGGGGACAATTATTTCATTCCAGGGCTCAGGCAGAAAAACAGATCTCAGAGCTCCCTTGGGCTAGCTTGGCCCACAAACAGGAGTGTTTTCTTCTAATGGAGTCTAATCCATTGGTAGGGATATGGTAGAAAACTGTATCCTTATTAGAGAGAACAAAACTATGAGTTAATAAGTAAAATACGCGCTAAGGATTTTCCTTGTATTTCAGCGCTTAGGAGTGGAACAAGTTTTCTTAAAACCCAAATTCTACACGTAAATGCTGGCCATACATTTTCTCAACCAGAAAATGAGCTCTTTACTGGTCATATTTCTCAAGCAGGGTAGTGGCTCTTTTTACACGGCTGGGTAAATATCCCCCACCTTGTCCTCAGTCCTCCTCTGACCGAGTCCCTCAATTTTCATTCCTTTGTGCCCAACAGCAGAGATTGCTAGAGTGACAGTAACAAGGCCTGGCACATTTGGATTACAACTTGCCTGAATTAATGGTCAACTATAATAGCTGTTAGCCAAACCACATTTGTTTAAATGTTTTCTTCTGTTTGTTTTCAAAATAGTTAATTGCGAGTAGAACTAACAATGAATCTGAATGTCACTTTTTTGGAATATTTCATGATTAACCAGGGGTTTGGAAAAAGGCCACTGTCCTGGAGTATTGAGGAAAAGAACTCTAGCCTCCCTTGCATCAAATACAAGCCCATTCCAGGGGTCTGCTAATGTCCAGGATAAATGACTTACCACATGAATAACAATTTAAAACTGTAATGTGAATTATGACATAACTCATCTGTTAAATATTTCATGTGAAGATTTTAATGAATTGCATGATGGAATGTTGGACAAAAAAGACAACTGAAATCCTGGGACTAATTTGGGTGAAACTGAGAACAGAGTATCCTCGCCGAGATGAGGGGGAAGAAAAGGCAGCTGCATTTATGTCCCCCTGGGTGTCAGACTGGCAAGTCCAAAGGCTTTCTTAAAAGATTGTAAGAGAGGAAGAATGATCAGCAACAACCTTTTGAAAAATATTTAGATCAAAGCCATATTTGTTTATTATAATCTTGGTACAGCCTGAACATTAATCTCCAAGGTATGGTATTATTTCAGAAATTAGGGGGGAAAAAACATTCTCACAGCAGCAGCCACACCTCATATGTTAGCCTATGATGGTGAAGAAATACAATGACAAAAAGGGAGGAGGAATCTTAAATATAACCCACTAACTGACTGCATATTTCACTTCTGAAGTATTCCCTGTGGAACTGTGGTGGGGGGTGTAATCTTTCTTATACATGCTTTTAAGTAACAAAGAGCTACACGAAATATGTCTGTGGTGAGAGAGAGGGAGGGGAAACAGGGCTCATTATCACTCGACTGACAACGTGATAGCAGAAGATTTTCTTTGAAGACTCATAGCTGCGGAGGCCTATTTTAATCTAGAACCATCCCCACCCACTGTCTACGACTGGATTCTGGGACTGTGTGTAGGGAAGCCTGAGCCATTGCCCTACACATTTCTTTTGTAATCACTTCGCTTTTGTCCTGTCAGAGCTTCTTGGGAGCAGTCACCTTCGGTAAAGTATAATAAATGACAATTATGAATGTTTCCTCCATTTAGATTCTGATTACTTGACAGAATTGATGTTGAAAAGAATTAGTGGGGCCATGGAATGGAATAATAATTTTCTTTTCACCCCTGAGGTAATCTGGAAGCATTTTTCCAGACTTCATGTGAAGAAACCTATATTCCCTCAGCTTTCCGAGGCCACTGGAGCTGGCATCGAATTGTTTTTGTCAGATCATTTTATGCTCACAAAACTCTTCCAATAATATTATTTCAATGAGGTTTTCTAGCCAATACATTTTTAGAGTCAATTCCCATCTTTTCAACCTTTCAGAATAAAACATTTAAGCCTCAGGCTTCATTGTATTTTAATCAGGGTTATACAAATCAATGTCCATTAAGAAAATTATAAGCTTCCAAATTATAGCTCCCCAGTTAATAATTTCTTATTAGGTCACCACCTAATAACAGTTACCAAAGAGATTATAACAAAATCAAGGGTCAGATTTCCAAACATTTCAAAACTCATAATATAATGGTCACATATATTTGCCAAACACCTCTGAGCTGGATGCTGATGACTGTATTTAAGGCAAGGCAGCACTAAAATATCCACATGGGAATGTAAATTTGTGTAGCCACTATGGAAAACAGTATGGAGGTTCCTTTAAAAAAAACTAAAAACAGAACTACTATATGATCCAGTAATTCTTCCCCTGGGTATTTATTTGGAAAAAAAAATGAAAACGCAAATTCAGAAAGATACAGCACTATTTACAATGGTCAAGACACAGAAACAACTCAAGTGCCCGTCTACAGAAGATTGGTTTATGAAGATGGGGTGGACACACACACACACACACACACACACAATGGATTATTACTTAGCCACAAAAAAGAATGAAATATTGCCATTTGCAGCAACATGGATGGACCTAGAGAATATCATGCTACGTGAAGTCAGATGGAGAAACACAAACATTATATCGCTTATATGTGAAATCTAAAAAATAATACAAGTGAATCTAGGTACAATAGAAACAGACTCACAGACAAAGAAAACAAATTTATGGTTACCAAAGGGGAAATGGAGGGATAAAATAGGAGTAAGGGATTAACCTAAAAATAGATAAGCAACAGGATTTACAGTATAGCATAGGGAATTAGTTTTCATTATCTTGTAATAACCTATAAAGGAAAAGAATCTGAAATATATATATGTACATATTATATATATAACATAATTATATATTATATAATATGTACATATATATATATATATATATATATATATTTTGCTGTACACCTAAAACACAATATTGAATTAATAAATCAACTATACATCAAATTCACATGGACAGTTCACAGAGCTGGAAGGAGGTATCCAGTTACTCTGATTCTCCAGCTTATGTTCTAGGGCGCAGAAAAGGAAGGAGACTTGTCCAAGCACACCCAATGCATCTTAGGGACCCTGAATCCATTCCAGACCCCCCAAAACTCAGATCCTTTCAGGACCGGCTGGGAACTGGGACAGATGGGAGACCATCTGAGCTGGTGTCAAGGGAGCAGTTCAGCTCAGTTCAGCTGATGTCTTATGGGAATATCTTCTGGATACTGCAAGTTATTCTGATGCTGCAGGAGAAGCTGAAAATCTAGATTTTAATATTCAGACAATTTGTTGAAAAATTCATAGAATTCCAATAGAGTTGCCAGATAAAATATTTCCGATTTGCTAAATCTGGCAAACCCTACACTGCAGGTCACATGGCAAATCTCAGGCAATGACCTGGGGTAACCCAAAGAGTGTTGAGATAGCTTGTGATCTTCTGGTAAGTACCAAGACTAGAAACCAAGCTTGCCTCCATCAGCATAATTTGCATGATTTTACAGTTCAGTTCAGAAAATTCTTTCCCAGAGAGATTAGGAATATAATCCAGTAAAAATACTTCATGATTTACTGTATAAAGTTTTTAGAAACGTCCGCCAAATCAACTTATCCAAACAGACTGATAGAACAATAGAGGGCTCAACTAAGGAAACTGTTCACTTACGAAACAACTCTTGACTTACCAAAACTCATGAGGTTTCTCATTCTTAAAGTAACCCAGTCCCAATCAGATCCCCATACTGAGAGACCCACCCAGATCCCAGAACCCTATCAACATCTACCCAGTCTTCCCTTTCTGGGATACTACTGAGACCCTGTCAGGGCGTTGTTCTCCCTCCCTGAGATAAGGAATAAAGCTGACTTTGCTTGGTCTACAGAATCTTTATCAAAAGATTCTTGTCAATGGTCAAAATGGCTTTATTTATCTTCAAAGCATTAATCAATATTTTGTATTAAATTATATTATGTATTACTTATTGTGTTTTATTCTCTCCTGGCTAGAAGGAAGCTCCTTGAGGGCAGAAGCTGTTTGTTTACAGCTGTATTTCCTGCACTGAGAGAAACACCTAGCTCAGGTAGGGCACCTACTATGCAGGTCAAAGGAATGACCCAGAGACTGGATCCTGCGCAGATGGTGATGTCAACTATCCTTAGACAGGGTTCTCTCGCAGGAGACCTACTGTCGCCACCCAGGGATCTTGGGCTCTGTCTCAAAGGAAATGAAGAGACACAAAAAATTTCTCAGGTAGGGATGGATGTGAGATGTGAACAGATCTGTGCTTTGGCAATATCTGCAGGTGAAGACGGTGTGCTGCGTAGTTTGTGTGAGAGAGGCTGCTTTTGATTTGGGAGCATTCATCCAACCAGGTGAGAGATGATGGACTTCCACCCAGCGTGGGGCACCGAGGATTGGATGATGAAGTGTAGTCCTGTTTCTAATCCCTCCTGACTGAGTGATGCCTGGAACCCTGAGTTTTTCCATTTGCACATCAATCTCATCTGCATCTTGCCAGATACTACCTACCTTCTCAACCACAAGGGTCTGTCATTTTAACTTAGTAAATTTCAGTAGGTTTTTATTTTGCTTGCAGATGGGTTATTTCATGAAACATGTTTCTCTGTTCACTAGGCATTTCTTAGAATTACAATTCTCTGGAGATAAAATTAGGGAAGTATTCAATAAAGAGGGAAGACCTACAGGATGAATAGGAATTCATGAGGATCTAGTGATCTAGCAAAGAGGGAGGGTGGAAATAGTGTTTTAGGCCACACGAAAAATCCCAAAAGTGTCTGATAACTCCAAAACCATCTGCATGGCCAATGCAAATGATTAAGGTGAAATTCTCTAGACTTTATCAGACATCAACCAGGACCCAATAACAAGGAGGTTTAAACAGAATCTTCTGATCATTCTGGGGATCCTCAGACGCAGAATTGCCCTCTTGACGGTGGGTTAACAAGAGCATCATCCCAACCTCTCTCCAGTGTCTCTATCTCATTTGACATGGAAAAGACAACAGAAACAACCAAGGAAAGACTGTGTGCTTATGAATGTGCTCAGCCTGGAAGGCAGCCTGGAAGGGCAAGGCCAGCACAACATTTAGCCTGGCTCCCTCTGGCCGTCTAGACACCCATTGCAAAGTCAAATACCTGGGTGACAAAGTGCTTGGCTATGGCAGACCTGGCCAGGGCAGGTCCTCCCAGAATAGTGGCACACAAGGTTAAGAGCAGGTAGGGAGAAGGGAATGGGAATTATTTAATGAGAGGGGCAGGTAGCGTTTTGGAGTATCCAAGCCCCTTTTTGCTTCCAAACTCTTGGACTCGCAAGAGCTTTGAATATTTGGGAATTAGCCTTGAGAGTCAGTTTTGACACATAATTTAATCAGGCAGATGTTGAGGATGGAAAAACCATCTTCTGCCATTAAACGAATGCTCCCAAACACATGCTTGGCAATAGCTGAGTCTCTCATTTGGGTTCCTAAATGGGCTTTCGAGAACAGACTACCATGGTCACGTGCCTGTTCTGGGCTAGGATGGGCAAGGGGACCGGGCAGATTCTTCTCTGATTTGTCAGGAAGTGCAAATCCTTCTCAGCAGGGAAGGTACCACTGTGGATAGAGGCCTTAGTGGTGATCCAGGCCTCACTGCCTGGCCTCACTGCCCCTCAACCCAGGCATTTATCCCTTCTCCAAAAGTTCCCTGGCAGCCAGTAGCCTTCAGTAGAGATTGACTGAATGACTGACCGACTAACTGAATGAATGAATGAATGAATGAATGAATGAACAAGTAAATGCACCGTATTCCAGGCACTAGGCAGTTAATCCCCCTCATGCTTTATTTGAGGGATAACAGTTTGAAACACGTTGTTTCTTCCCAGGGTTTCCTGGCACCCCCTGGCTCTTCCATTCCCTCTGCTAAAGCATTCCATGCTTAATGCCTCGGGGAAAGGAGGGCACAGAGGAAGTCTGAGAACAAAGGAGTCAGTTCTGGATTTTTGAGTCTCAAACGCTGAGGCTGAGAGGAATCTCAGGGCTGGAAGGATGATCTGGCAACTCCCCGGGCCAGTTCCTCCCCTCTCCACCCTGCCTCCAGCCCCCTAAACTGACCACACTGGAAAGATGATCTGACTGGAAAGGGAGGGGAATCCAAATGGAGCCAGACTGCTGGTGCCCCGGGGGAAAGACCTGCACTGGGATATCCCTGCAGGTGTCCACCTTCCTGGCTCCTACCCTGGGACACCGGAGCTTGGCCTCTGCTAGCCCTGCTACTGCTGCCAGAAGCCACAGACAGACGGCCCAGTCCGAGGCTCTCTGCCGACTTGTCAGTGAGGCCCAGGGGACTGTCAGCTGACTCTGTGGGTCACCTTGGGCTGGAATGAGAAGGCTGTGGCACTGACCTGTACCTGGACTGATGACAGAGGACCAGAGGGGACTGGAGACTTAGGAAATGCCTGCATGATCAGATGATAAATGCGTCCTAGCGGGAGGCAAAGAGACACACTGGGTTCACTGAAAGTTCCCTCCACCAGGATAATTGAGGCTTCCGACAGAAATCAAGTTCAAATAAAGCTGCAGTGATTGCCCACTAGAAATGTGGAGACTGAAAATTCACAGTCCCTTCTTGCTCATGTTCCAAGAATATAAACCATGGAGCACTTAAAACAAATGGGCGACCTTAGGAGTTCAATCAGCTGCCATGCCCTGGGCTTTTCCCCCAAGTTCACTCATGGCTCATCCTGGAACAGAATCCAGGGCTGTGGGCACTGAGTTCCACCCCCACCCCCCCACTGTGATTCAAACAGCCTGAAGAGTCCTCTACTTGTAATGGCCAGATGGGCAGGTAAATGAGGCTGAGGCTGCCTCAAGCATCCCAAAAGCTCTCTCCACAGGTAAAGGGGAGTGAGGGATACAATAGCTTAATCATTACCTCCTCCCCTGCTCAGTGGAAACTGGACCTTTTAACATGAACACAAAACTTCAAATGGAAAGAATTATGGGGGTCTTCAGAGGGCCCCACCGTAACGACCAGGAACTCTTTTCTCCCCAGAACCCAGGCCATCTGCCCACCACGTGATGGCGCCTCAGTGGTGCCCCATGATCTTGGCCCAATTTCTGTCTGCACTAGGGGTGGGGCATTTTATAAGTCCCTCTTCTGGAGATGAGACGCTTCAGCAGTGTCGTTTCTTAGTTACCATCTGTGTCTGTGTCCTTATATATGCAGACTGGAAAATGTCAAAGCAGCGTGGGTCTGAGTCCTGTCTGTCTCACATCCAGGCAGTGGACCTTCCCAGTCAGTTTCTTATTCTGCACTATGGGATGGGAGGCACGCACACCTTACAGTATCGTTGTGAGACTTAAATGAGCAAATGCGTGTCATGAGCCTAGCAGAGGGCCTGGCATGTGCGAATATTCAATAAACGTCACGTGCATACACACACAGTAACAGCTGTGTGCATGAAAAATGTGCAGTATTTAATATAAAACATATCCTGTGGTATGTCCCTGGAGCAGAGTCTCCACAGTCTTTCCCAGTCTGGGCACTGTGCATCCCACACCAATCTGTCTGCTAAGGAGCCAACGTCCCTCTATCAGTGGCCCCAAATTCATTTCATTTGCTGGCCTGGACTTCCTATAGATTCCACGCTACCTGAAAGGGCCTTGAAACATTTTATATTTTGGATAGAAGTTAAAGAAGCTGGACCTTGTGTAATCACATCTACCTAGAATATCTGCAACTCTGCGAGTTTGTAAAATCACAAGATTTGATAAAATCCTCACAGGTAGATATTATCACTGTCACTTCTGTTTTAGTTCTGAGCGACCCACCTAGAGGACACATGTAAAAAAATTCTGACTTAGGGAGTTGCTGCCCTGGGGCAGTGGGTTAAGAATCTGACGGCAGGCTCAGCACCGTGGAGGTGGGGGTTCGATCCCTGATCCGGTGCAGTGGGTTAAAGGATCCGGTGTTGCCTCAGCAGGCTTGCTTTGGAGGCTTATACTCAAACCCCGGCCCAAGAACTTCCAGATGCCGCCAGTGTGGCCATAAAAAAGGAAAAAGAAATTTCTGATTTAGAAACTGGGAGGGACTCTGGAGCACTAGAATTTGAATCCAGATCTTCAGGTTGTCAGAATAGAAGTTAAAAAACAAATATTTAAATGAATGATCTAAAGGGAGAAACCTAAAATTACTTAAAAAGAATATGTATTTAATGAGCCTGTCCCTGTAGGAAAGGCAATAATATGAAATTCCTTAATATCCCTGCTTCATATAAGACTAGTAAATCTACACATTTTCTCATATATTTTGCTTTATGTTTTAATTTTTCTTTCCAATCACTGTGAGCTGATCAGTTTCCTGCAGCCCAAAACGAGTTCCCCAGATGCTCCTGGTATTTCCTTTTTTTTTTCCGTTTTTTTAGGGCTGCAGCCGAGGCATATGGAGGTTCCCAGGCTAGGGGTCTAACCGGAGCTGTAGCTGCCGGCCATGGCCACAGTCATAACCATGCCAGATCGGAGCCACAGATGCAACCTACACCACAGCTCATGGCAATGCCAGATCCTTAACCCACCGAGCGAGGCCAGGGATTGAACCCGCAACCTCGTGGTTCCTAGTTGGATTCGCTTCCGCTGCGCCATGACGGGAACTCTGCTCCTGGTATCTTTCAACACACCTCCAGGCCTTCGTGCCTGCTGCCTCTCTCAGAAGAAAGGAGAAGAAGCTCCTTGGAAACAAGGCAGCAACCAAAGGAAATCCGTACCCATGGAGCACCACAGAGCAGAGACAAAAGGAGGCAGATAACAGAGAAGAAACAGCCCAGGATGCTCACAGCAGCAGCAGCTGGTCTCAATAACAGAGGAAACACAGGGTACATACACACCATGGACCAGGCACCCGACTAGCATTATCCCACTTAACCTTTCAGCAATCTCAGGAAGAAGATTTTTTTTCCATTTTAAAGATAAACTGCAGGCAGTTAAGTGACTTAACTAGGGCCACACAGCTGCTAGGACTTGATGGAACTGGTAATTGAGCCCACAAGCCTGACTCAGGAGCCTGCAGCCCATTTCCTTCCATGGTTCTCCGTGGGGCTGCATCACCCCCTAGGGGGCTGTTTAAGTTTGACTGTCACAAAAACTGGAAGGCCTACAATTTGTGAGACAGCCCCCAGCAGAGAATGGTTCCATGCCTCTCAGAGCTTCAAGTGCTCTGACGGTATTGATGTGCTTGGGAAGCATGATCCATAGCTGAGCCTTGAACTGAACTCTGTTTTACATCTAAATACAAAGGATGTCTTGCACATGAAAGTTTCTAGAAATATAACCCAGGTCCTGTGAAAGAGAGTGATGAAAACACGGGCTTGCAGCGTGACTCAGTGAATCCCATCACCAAGGAGACATGGTTTGGGACCGAGAGGTCCATACAGCCGCCAATGCATTCATACAGATTCCATGCAAGCTTCTGGCCTCTTTCTTCTGTCTACTTTTGTAGTTGTGCCCAAACACACTGAAATATATATTGTTAATTAATATAGATCATCCTATTATAAACTCTCCTTTTATTTCTTGATATTATAAAGGGAACACTCTACACATTTTTGTTTTGTTTTTTGGCAGTATGTGGTTGCCATAGGTTGGGCTGGGTTATATCTTCAATGTTTCTCATTTTGGAATAGTAAAGAGTATATTCCAAATTATTATATAAAGGAATCTTTGGGCAAGATAGGACTGAAAACTATCCTGGTTTCAGCACTTTTTTTCTCTGCTACTGAGTCTGGTGATTATTTCTCATCTTCTCTAAACCCACTCTCGTTCCCACTGCCACCCCCTTGCTTGTGTCTGTGGCTCTCCCTCTCTCCTCTTGCCTGGAAAGCATAGACTTGGCTGGGCTATGTCTTCCTCTGTGCTTCCCTTCCCATTTATTTTGGCCTCGATGAAGGTGCAAGATATTGGTATCTGAGGCTCAGCTCAATGGATGGATTTCCCATCTCGGAGGCAAGTGGTAAAGGAACAGCTACTTCTGAGCTTAGAGAATCGAGGTCCTCGATAAGGAAACGCTTGGTCTCTGGGGTTACTCTGCTTGGGTCTGGAGCTGGGCAAGCGGGCTGTGCAGCTAGCGCATTTTCTTTCATCAAGCAGCATGGTCTCTGAATTCCAGGCAGGCTGTGCAAGGGAATGGAGCCTCGCAAACTGCTTTTTCTTGCATAAGCATCTTAATTATGATTATTGTCAGCACTTATGTCACTGCCTTGGGAGATGAAGGGGAAGGAGGGAGTACTCTGCAATTTCACAGCATGCTCCAGTTTTCCCTAGACCAGAGAGGAGGGCTGCAGAGAGTAAAAGAGTAAAGAACAGAGCTCCCAGCAGATTAAAAGGGGCCTTTGTAGTGGCTGCATCTGTACATTAAAATAAATCTCTCCTAGCACTAAAATAACATCTACATTCATTTGGGCCCGTGCCACATTCAGCATTTAAGAAATTTGACAAAACACCACTTGAGCATGTTGAAGTTTGCCAGCTCACAACAAAACAAGAAAGCTACCTTGGCCTCATGGAAATACTTCTCCCAGTTCCCTACTTTCACTTATGACTCCCATTTTCCGGCTGCACTTAAAAGAAAAAGACTGCCCTTTCTTCAGGTGCCAACCACTTAACATGGCCCTGAAGTGGGCAGCAAATTGCCGCTGGAGGTGGTAAACATCAAGAGGAATCTGTTTCTTTTCCCCTAAAGCAAAATAGTAGAGAGGCTTCATGCCTGATAAAGCCTTTAATAGCTAGAGAAACATTATCTGGGGTGGCCCTCAGGTAGACTAGACATGAATAATGCCTCGTAAAAACAATTACTTCCACCCAGAGCACAGTACACCAGATGAGTTTGGCGGGGGTCCTGTTTCCAAGAGAATTGCAGGTAAAGGAACGCTTCTATCTAGGATCCAGCAGGATGGATCCATCTGTGGCACAGACCACGCTTGCTTCTGTGCAGGCTGTCCCTTCAAAACCAATTCTGATTTTTTTCTGAGACTCCGACCAAAAACACTGAGGGAATTTTCAGGCTGCTTTTTGCTGTTTCATAACACAAGGAGGCCTGAAATAAGTAACCAGTCCCCTCGTGGGGAACGTTGCTAACGGACCCAGATCCCAGGGCAGCCCATTTGGCAGTGGCATAGATGGGTACTTTTGTACAAGTTCAGAGCTAGAATGGTGGAATGGACCATTGAACCCAACCTAGTATTACACAAATGAGTACCTAGAAATCCATCAAAGCTAGCAACTTGACTAAGGTGATTCAGAGATGGCCCAGACTGAGTAACAGACAGCTCTTGCTTTTGCTGGCTGGGCACGCAGGTTGCTTTTTTGAAGAGAGGCTGCAGACCCCCACTCCCCTTACCCATATTGTATCCTTTAGGGACATGCCCTGCCTCTAACTTCAGTCCATGTGTTTTTTGTAGGGTTTGCCCCTGATGCCATTCCTAAGAACCCCGCAGTTTTTACTGAGTCAGGGTAGGAGCTGATGAAGTAAGGGAACCACTCAGCTTGATGGGCTCTCAGGAGGTCACCTGGACTTGACCTTAGGCCCACACAATACCTAAACTTTCCTAGGTAACAAGTTTCCTTTCTTACCCCACTACCAACACAACCAAAAGAAAGTTTGTGTGGGTGTGTGGTGGTGGTGAGGGTGGGAGGCAGTGTGAAAATAGAATGCCATTGTAACCTGGGGTCATAGGAAGTTCCAGGGTCTTGACAGGGGATATTCAAGTTGACATCACCACCTCCTCCTTAAGAAGCCTGTCCTGCATTGAAGAAGAAAAGCCAGAATTGCATTTCCTCCCCATGTGCAGCTCTGGATTAGTTTGTCAACCAGAGATTTAGTGCTAGGTCTAGAAGGTAGCAAAGAAACAGAGGCCATGTGGCTTTGGAAGCAGTTGCAGACAGATGTACTGGCAGATGTGTATTTTGAAGCAGCTCCCATGCAAATTCTTAAGAACCATCTGCATGGATGCTTCTTGACCTATATCTCTTTACCCTTCAGTGATCGTAGAAGCTTTGGGGTTCTCTGCATTCAAGCCCTGAAAACTTGGAACACCTAGAGTAGTTTCTGCTCCTAGGACCAAGTCCTGACTGACAGATTGAGGACCTCCTATTCCTATGGGGTACATCCCAAGCAGACTCCCTTCGTAGCCTGCTAGGTCTCTGCCATCTCCATACCGTAAATAGGGTCCTTCCCTGGGGCATCAGGCCACTAGGGGGGTGCCTAGAACTCAGGATGCTGTGGATCTATGCTGTTATCCCGTGGACACAATGTTCTCCTACAAGTCTTTACCAAAATGCCCTGGTGACTCCTGCAAAGCCCTGCCCTGCATGGAGAGCTCAGCGTGACCTCATGACTCCTTTCCTTTCTCCCTGTCGGGCTAGTCCCAACTACAGTCTTCTGTGCTCCGTGTTTTCTGTGTCTCTTAGGTTTGCCTTAGCACTGCCTGGAAGATTACTCCACCCTTTTTCTGTTTCTTGGTCTACTGAGAAAGTCAAGAGGCAGCACAGAGGAATGGTAGGCTCAGGATTAGAATACAGCATCTAACTACCCTCAGCTTGGTCATAAAAGCTAGGATGATAAAGTCAAACCTAGCACAGATTCTGACACATAGTGAGAACTCCATAATTGTTAGCTTTGGTGTGACAATAACCTCTAGAATGGAAGATCACTCTCCTTATGGGGCTCCAGAAAGGGCTAATGATGACCCCTCTACTAGCACTTACTGTCCCCTCCCCAGAAACAGGTTCTCAGATTCACATAGTCCCCTTGGAACTATCTATTTCCTACACCACACCTCCCCACCCCTCCCCACAAATGATCCTACGATGAAAACATTGAAATCCTCCTTGAATTGTCACTGCTTGGAGCAGGCAAGAGCAAAGAATTGCTGATTCCCTGCCTAAGGCGCTCCAGGTAACTCTAATCATCTTAAATGCCCTATGGTCACAGGCAGATTAATTTTTCACAATGCTTAGCTATTTTTATCCACAGAGTATTACAATTACAGCTGAAGATCATTCACTCTAGAGCACTGTGCCTTAAGAGTAATCTCGGTTGGGGACTAAACAGTCCCAGGGATTTTTATAAACTGCATCTGCTTCCAAAATTGCATTTTTTACCTTTCATTTCTTCCTTTGTCTCAAGTGTTTAAAAAAAGATTGTTTTTTTTCATTCATTGGAGAGGAGAGCAAAGTGTTTTCCCTTTTCTTTCTTTCTTTTTTTCCTTCTAGGGCTGCCCTTGAGGCGTATGGAAGTTCCCCAGCTAGGGGTCAAACTGGAGTTGCAACTGCCGGCCTGCGCCACAGCCACAGCAATACTGAATCCAAGTCGCATCTGCAACCTAGGCTGCAGCTTGTGGAAATGCAGGATCCTTAAACCACTGAGCAAGGCCAGGGATCAAACCCATATCCTCAGGGGGAGTTCCCGTTGTGGCTCAGCAGAAACGAACTGGATTAGTATCCATGAGGATACAGGTTCAATCCCTGGCCTCGCTCAGTGGGTTAAGGATCTAGTGTTGCCATGAGTTGTGGTGTAGGTCACAGATGTGGGTGGGATCTGGCATCCATTTGACTTCTAGCCTGGGAACTTCCATGTGCTGTACCTGCAGCCATAAAATTAAGAACAAATAAGTAAACAAAAAATACTAGCTGGCTTCTTAACCCAGAGAGACACAGTAGGAACTCCACAAAATGTTTTTCTAATGTTGGGCTGAACCCTTGTTCCTCCTAGGTTTGGAGCCAGTTCCCTTGAAGTCACATAGCCTCCGTCATTATTTTTCAGTATTCCAAGTAAGGCTCTGGTACATGTGAACTTGCTTTTCTCCTTTGCTAAATCACACTTTCATTTTTTTCTTATCTACTGGAAGGGTTATAACTAAAAGACTTCATCTTCTTTCCTGCTGTTAATTGTTTTGTAGATTGTTCCTAGCTTTTGCTTTCTTCCCCCTCTAAACCTCTCTTCATTCAGCAGATACTGATTAAGGATCTTCTGTGCTGGGGGACATGGTGAAGGGTATGACAAGTCCAGCCCGTGTATTCTCAAGGCTTAAATTCTCCTAAGGCTTTACACAGATATTACCCAACCAATGACCATTGTCAGTGCTTGAAAAGGCATGTACAGGATGGTTTAGAAGTTTAAAATGGGTTGCCCAGTCAAGTCCCGGGAGTTCCGGGGAGAAATGACTTTTAATTGCAGCCTGTAATGGAGGGAGGGTAAGCATTAACAGGCAAAGTGGGGTGAAAAGAAGGAACATCTGAGGCTAGGAGTCTGAAGAACTGAGAGGCTCTCAGTACATGTATATAATGGGTATAGCTTTTTACTTGATTAGAAGCTCCCACATCTCAATGGATTTTATTTCAATTATAGGTGTACATAAATCATCACAAGTCAATTTTGTAGATTTTTTGTATCCCAAACACACAGTGCATCACCCTACCCCCCAGGTTGACTTATTTGAAAAACCAAGGTTTTCCAAAGTCTGTGAGTCATTGTCTGTTCTGCAAAGTTCACTGTGTCTTTTTAGTTCCCACATGTAAGCAGTAGCATTGGGTGTTGCTGTCTAATTGTCTGACTGGTTTCACATCGCATGATAATTTCTAGGTCCATCCATGTTGCTATAAATGTTGGTCATTTGTTCCTTTTAATGGCTGAGTAATATTCCATTGTGTGTATGTACCATATCATCCCTATCCACTCCTCTGTCGATGGGCATTTAGGTTGTTTCCATGACCTGGCTATTGCATAGAGTGCTGCAATGAACACTGGAGTACATGTGTCTTTTCGAGTCATGGTTTCCTCTGGATAGATGCCCAGGAGTGGGATTGCTGGATCAAATGGTAATTCTATTTTGAGTTTTCTGAGGAATCTCCATACTGTTTTCCA
>PVHT021183699.1:37593340-37808087 GCA_004024745.2 Catagonus wagneri | reverse complement strand
GGAACAGACTTGTGGTTGCCAAGGGGGCGGGGGAGGGGTGGGGGAGGGGTGGGAGGGAGTGGGGATAACTACTGCTTTAATGATGGAATAGCAAGGAGCTCCAACTGTAATGCACGGGGAACTATATCTAATTACATGTGACAAATCCATATATGTACATGTAATCGGGTCAACACATGGTGCAGTTGGAAAATCTGACAGAAATCTGTAAACCAGCTATAATGCAAAAATAAAAATATATATATATATATATATATATATAAAATAAAAAAAATAAAAGACATACATTCCCTATTCAGAATTACTTGACTTGAAAGTAATTTTCTGAAGGAGGGTCAGTAGAAGACAGCCCCAGTCTCCCAGGAGCTACCTGTCTTATTTTTTAAACTCTGGGCATATCTCAAAACTTAGCTGATTTCTTTCCAAGCCAACACCTTTTATTCAGGGCATGGAGCTGTGGATGGAGACTGCGAACCAACGTGGGGAGTGCATCGTTCTTTCTTGACCCTAGAAGGCCAGCTCTCCAGGGGGATGGTGGGCAAGCTGCTGCCTCCTCTGTCTTTTGCCCTCTTCTTTGAGCTGCTTATTCACTCAGATCTGAGGCCTAGCTTTCTCTCCTTTGCATTATGATCTAGAATTCCTCCATGTGAAGGGAGCAGCCATGACCCTTCTAATTTCTCCCAGGCCCGGCTCCTCAGTCTAAAGCATGGATGCTTTTAAAGCCAGCGTGGCCAAGGGGCTCTGTTCACGTGGCTGTCCAAACGACCGCCTGGTGGAGGGGCAGCAGCAGGCCCACAGAATGCCATGCTTCTCCTGCTACCGGTCTAGAGATCAAAGGGATTTCTCCCTTTCCTGCACAGCGATGAAAAGAGGGTGGGCCTGTGGGGGCGGCTTCTGAACAAGGGAGCAGCCATGACGAAGACAGCTAAGATCTCACTGATAGCACCGTTCAGGGCATGGACTGGATTAGTGTGAGTGCCGTGCACAGAGTCCCCTGCTTTCCTGACCTCTAGCCCCATGGCACTTTTCCAGCTTGCAGCCACAGCAGGCAGGCAGCAGACTGTCCTCCTCTCCTCTCCATGGGCCTTGGCCCTGAGAAGCAATGAGCAATGGAGACCTCCAAGGGCAGAGGTCTCGCAGGGTAGAGTAAGTGGATTATGTCTGAGCTAAGTCTGTTTGAGGGCCTTTCCTTTGCTTTTCCCGTAATGAAGAGCAAGGGGCTGGGAAGAGTAAGATGCAATAAAAGAACATAGGAATTAAAAGGCTTTGAAATCAGGCTCTACTACTTATAAACATCTCCAGCTAGTGACTCACTCTCACTAAGATTCAGTTTCTCCTGCAGTAAGATGTAGAACATAATAGTTACACTTCTGGAATGAGGAGGAATTTACAATGGTCTCCAGGTAAAACACTCTGTGCCTGGGACTTGCTGAGTCTTCTAGGAGTTTTAGATGTTTCGATTCAGTCCTGAGAATTGAGGGATGTGCTTTATCAGTCAGAACAACAGAGCTCCTAGACAAGAGGAATTAAACAAAGAATAAGCTGGTAATGAATAGTGCTCTGATGCTACAAATGTGATGGAAGAGTAGAGGGAAAAATGAGAAATTAGATTCCCAGTTTCCTCTCGGTCCCATTTTTGTGGTCTGACATTTGTTACCCTTTCAGATGAACTACTTCTGGAGCAGGTGAGTTATTTTCTGCAGTAGATGATTCTGTTCTGCTGGGAGAATTGCAGCAGGATAACCCATCCGGGCTCACCTTTGACCTATCACTCCCCACAGCCCCTTGGCAATAGCAGAGAGCACTACCTGGGATCGCTCACGTGTTCAAATTGAGAAACACCAAATAAATGCCTGTGTCATCGCCAACTTAATCATATTTCTAGTGCACACTGGGCTTTCCTGTGCAAATGTACAGACCACAACCTAAGTCCTGTTTGAGTATGTCTTAACAGTTTGCCTCTCATTTTTGAAGTTTTTTTTTCCTTCTTTTGTCTTTTTAGGGCCAGGCCCAGGGCATATAGAGGTTCCCGGGCTAGATGTGAATCAGAGCTATAGCCACTGGCCTACGCCACAGCCACAGCAAAGCCAGATCCAAGCTGCATCTGCAACCTACGCCACAGCTCAGGGCAACACCGGATCCTTAACCTACTGAGTGAGGTCAGGGAACGAACCTGCAACCTCGTGGATGCTAGTCACGTTCATTCACGCTGAGCCATGACAGAAACTCAAGTTCATTTTTAAAAATAGAGAATTAACTTTCTTAAAAAAATCACTGTAGAAAATCACTGGATTTAAGAGGACAAGGAGAAAAAAAAAAGCTAAGTTTACATCAAAAGGTAGAAGTTGGGGGAGGGAGTAGGTAGGCTCAGTCAGTAGCTTCCTAGGGCATGTTTCAGATTCCCCCTCAGCAAAATGGCCCTTGGCTTTGTATTCCAGACTTATTAGTCACATTTGCAAATGGCAAGGAAGGATCTGCTTCATGAACAACAACTAGGATCGTATTAGCAGGATGCCACCAGCTGTCTGCTTCCAGAGCTGGGCTGGAGAGGAGATCTCCATGGAGCTGCTAGGTAGGGCCACCTCAGCCCACAAGGTAGGTCACATGAAGCTATTTTCCACCCCTGGTCTGCTGGGCATCGCATCCACCCTGATGTACACGTGATTATTCTGGAGGGAAAGTTCTATTCTACCAGTGCAGCCTCGGCACCCCAGCAGGGCCAACTTCTTGACTACCCGGGGCTCACACACCTGTGTGGGGAGGCTATTGGCTCCATTCGGCTGGCCCTCAGGCAAGAATGGAAGAGAATCACCCACAATCACAAACTGTAAGTAAAAGTTCAGGATTTGACAAATGTGTCCCGAGATTTTATAATGCTTGCAAAGTTTATAAACTCTACCTCCTCCGAGAAGCATATGAAAGAGAGCAAGAGGTACCCCTCTAGCTACAGTGAGATGTGGAGCTGACAAAGGATGCAGCCTGCAAAGTGACAGCACCTCCCAAAGTACAGCACAGGGCTCAGCACAGGGCTCCAATCCCGACCCCAACACCCCCAACACCAGGCAGCAGCATTCTTGCAGGGATGTGTGTGTGTGTGTGCGAGAGAGAGAGAGAGAGAGAGAGAGAGAGAGAGAGAGAGAGAGAGAGAGGTGGGGGGTGGAGCATTCAATATTAGTAATAGTTTCAGTGGAAGATGAAGGTGGGAGGCTTGACAGCCAGTTTCTCCATCTCTTCTCCAGCATCTGCCTGCCTAAGCTCTCTCCTCACCCTCTGGGCTGTAGCCACACTAGCCTCCCAGGAGCCTCAAGGGCACTGTGCCGTCTCTCTGGCCTCTCAGCATTACCCATACCCTTACCACCTGGAATGTCTTTGCCTCATTATCCCTTCTCTCTTCTGCAGTAAATTCTAGCCCATTCTTCAGGTTTCAGCGGGTTTTAACATCCATAGAGAGGGCTGCCCTAACCTCTCAAGTCAGATTCCCTGACTATATTCTCTTACAGTACCATGTACCGCTTCTGCCTACCGCTTTTCACGGCTGTAGATTTTCATATATTTGAAAATATGGGATTTCCCTGATGGCCTAGAGGGTTAAGGATCTGATGTTGTCACTGCTGTGGCACGGGTTTGATCCTTAGCCTAGGACGTTTCATAGGCTGCTGTGGGTACAAGTCAAAGAAAAGAGAAGAAAAGAAAAGAAAATGTGTATATGCCCCCTTGTGAGACTACAGGGACCATTTGGATTGGATTGTACATCCATCTATTTTGCTGTTTTATTTTCATGCCCATAATATCCCCAAAACACAGAGATAAACAGATAAGAACACTCAATAGAGGTTTTCTTAATAAAGAAATAATACACAATGAAATCTATAGCAGACCATTAGAGGAGAGGAGATGAGAAATGGGGCACAATGAGAGTCCCTATAACGTATCCTATTTTTATATATAAGGGTGTTTTCACCTTCAACAAAATTTAAAGCACCGAAAGAAATCCCAATCTCTAAGACATAAACACCTACACTGCCCATTCTCAGTAACGTCCCAGCAGATTTACCCATCTTAGCTCTTCATCACACACAGCAGCAGCACACAGCTGTATTTCCAAATGCCTTTGTGGTAAGAACAACTCCGGGCCATGGATAGAAACTTATAAACATCAGCTATAGCAGTGGAGAGTAGGACACTGAGTTTATTTTCTCCTCGGCCCTAATTAGAATCACAAATGAAATGTTGACAACACATGAGGGAGCCTGCTTGTTGAACACAAACGTTTCCACTCCTATCAGCCTCGAAACTCTGATAGTCATGCTTCACGATGAAAGCTAAACAGCCCTGGGGAGATGACTACATGCTTTCTCTAATTATGCAAGGATGGGGAAAAGGGCCTCCTACCAAGGATGTACTGAGTAGAGGAAAATCGGTAGGTACAGCTTAAAAAATTACAGCACATGCGTGTAGGAGGTGGCCCCAAATGGGATTCTTGGATGAAATGGAAGGATAAGACCATTCCTATTGTCCCAGAGTGGCAAGTTGCCCGCTTAAACTTGGATAGAAGCTGCACTGAAGTCATTGAAGGACCTTTATTTTAACAAAAGTCCCACATGAAGATTGTAGTCACAGGACATGAACGACCAAATTTCTTTTGTTTTTGAAGCTATTCTGATGACCAGCACAGATATGGAGAGCACAAATTTACTTCGACCGCAATGATTTCAGGCAAATACACATCACTCATGCTTTATAATCTGAAAAGATGGTGAACTCTGTCACACAAGTGAATTGTTCCTTTGCATTTAACTCGCTTGTTTTGTTCTAAACAGAATAGTGCAAGTAGATACAGCCTAAGTGCCTAGTTGATACATGTCATACAGCCACATTAACAGAGAATGCATTGCTATGTGCAAAGGCATTTAAGCTAAGATTCTTACATAAAAATATCATTTAACTCTCCTTGCAAATCTGCCGGTTGGGGTCCTTTGTACAGATGATGAAATTAAAGATCAGAGAGGTTAAATAACTCACTTAAGATCACACAGCCAGTAAATGATGGAGGCAGCATTTTAATTTGCATGGTTTCACTCCAGATTCCATGCTTTTGACAGGGATACTGTTGTGAGATGAAATGGTGGGACAAATGAAGGCTGGGATAGTGGAAAAGATGTTTAAAGTTTGGAATCTGTAATTGGTGAGGTATAGTATAAGCCCTGCCTGAGACAGTTGTGTTTTCCAGGACATTTTCAAGTTACATGTAACAAAGAGCGAACATCGAGCAAGTCTTAAAGAGAAAATAGCAAAACACAGACCCATTATTGCATCACAATAGACATACACTAAACTATAACTTGAAAATATGAAAAACACATTGTTGTCTATTTCAGAAACTAGACTATCATGTTATAATAAAAGTACAAAAGCAAATAAAATTTACCAAGAGCTGTACAAAACACTCACTTTATGTGTAACATAAGTAAACAATCAAACATGAACATGAAATTGATTCCAATTTATATTCTTGGGGCAGGGACAAAAGTAGCCAATCAAAAGATCTAAGTAAAACAACGTGTCAGTGTGAGGCCTTGGCTAGGCTTCCTAAGCTGCCATAATTCTTGATCCTTTTGTTTCTTTCATTAGCTTTATATCAACCAGCATCTGCCTGTGTTTACTCCACCAGCTGCATGAGCTCACTAATTACCTTTAATCATACTTATCTGAAATGCATCTTTATCTTCACATACATCCTGTATGCAGACAAACTAAGTGCTGGGAGGCAGAGGTTGGGAAGACATTGGAATGGGAAGTCTGTACTTCCTCTAACCTTGAAAGAGTGGATGGACCAAAAAAAAAAAAAAATGCATTTAGGTCTGCCTCTGCTACCAGCCAAAGGTCTTCTGAGTCTTGTTTCCCAGAGAGTGGGACAGTGTCTGTTGCAAATCATTTGCAGGCTTCCTATGGGGAACAGGTGCAAGGTGATGAAATAATTAGCATTATCATCAATGAAATAAGAAGTGTTGAACAGTACCCTTCAAACTGGTAAGTTCTTTGAAGGCCAAGAGCCAGTGTGCTATGTCTTTCCTAGTTCCTATGGGCCCTAGCTCAGACCTGCACTCACCAGACAAGAGGATGCTGAGAAGCAGTCTCACGCATTTTGGCCACTGTCTTCCTTAGCTTTAGGGAGGTTGCAGGCATACATTTCATTTCTACTATTCCACTGATTTTGCCAAACATCTCTAGGCTAGACAAAGGGAGATTAAACTCTATAGATAGTCATATGAAGTAAACTGAATGATGCAAGGTAGTCCTTGAACCACGGTTTTTACCTGATCCAAAAGGCAAGAAAGAATGATATATATATATATATATATATATATATATATATATATATATATGTAGTTTCCACCTTCTCGCTAGAGAATCCATGTGGCAGCCTTGATTCTTTCCTGAATGGCTCAAAGGGAAACCATGTTTTTATCTTCTGAGTTAGTTAAAGCTTCTGGATAATAAAATTTGTAGATTACTATAAAAAAGAATGGATTGTATTTTTTAAAAAGACCTTATGACATAAAATACATAAAACTATAGGTTCTCTGAATATTTTACCTAATATGGATACTTACGATCCATGTGTTTGCAATAAATACACTGGAGATTTGGGGCAAGTTGCTTAACTTTTCTGTGCCTTACTTTAGTCATTCATTCATTCATTAACCCAACATTTATTTAATGTGCATACTACATGGTATTGTAGGAACTATGAGAATAAAAGAAATCATGTCTAACTTACAGACTAATGAGCTATTGTCACCTTTAAGTGATATAATGCAAATAAAATGTGGAGACAGAGAATGCTAACGCTCTCCAACATCTGTGACTCCTCTTCTTCCAGAGCACACAGCTAGACTACATTTCCCAGCCCGCCTTGCTGTTAGATATGACCATATGATTTCATTCTGGCCAATGGAATGTAAATGCACTGATAAGTACCATTTCCAGGCCTGACCCATGCCTGGTCCTCATCATCTTTCACTGTCAGTCAGCAGATAGAGAGGACTCTGACAACTAAGAGGAAAGCACAGTGGCAAGATGGAAGGACCCTGAATAACTGTATGGGAGCCTGGCCCCTGTCAACCCGAGCTATACTAAGAACAACAAATAAGTTGTTGTTTTGTTAAGCCACTGAGATCTGGAGTCTATTTTGTTACAGAAGCGGCATTACATTAAGGATTTATAATTTACCTAGTATAAATCCTTAGCAATATTTTCCCCATTGTAAGCATTAGATAAATTACGATAGCCATTTAAAATACATACATAGGTCTCTTGCTATTTGTTTCATAAGACCAAAAAGAAAAAAAAAAAAAGAACCAAGGAAGAAAAGTAGAAAAGAATGAAGGAAGGAGGAAACAATATGAAGTCTTTTAAAAAAACTCAGAATAGGAATTCCGTTGTGGCTCAGAGATAACGAACCTGACTAGTAACCATGAGAACTAGTCAGGGTTTGATCCCTGGCCTTGCTCAGTGGGTTAAGGATCCCTCATTGCCGTGAGCTGTGGTGTAGGTCGCAGACATGGCTCAGATCCCTGTGTTACTGTGGCTGTGGTGTAGGCTGGCAGCTGCAGCTCTGATTCAACCCCCAGCCTGGGAACTTCCAAATGCTGCGCCTACAGCCCTAAAAAGACAAAAAAAAAAAAAGGCTTGGTATGAATTTTATACCTGGGTGTCATTTTGTCATCCACAAACCTAGGGAAATATTTTCCAAGTGCCAGATCTTAACTAAATGAAATTTCTGCCTGGATTTGTAGTGCAAGGGCCTCCTCTGGGCTATCCTGGGCTGCAGCTGTCACTGGGCCTGGCTGCCACCCCCACATCAGCATCTGCTTTGTATGAGGCCCACCAACAGGGGTGGGGGAACACTTTGCCATGATTTTACCAAAGCAGACATTGAACCTGGGAGAAATGCTCCTATGAGTTATACGGTCTGGTCACATGTGGAGATCATTTGGCAGAGACATATGTCCCTTTAGGGACTAATCTTTCTGGAGTGAGAGGACCTGAGCTCTAGGGTTACTATATTTACACATATAACACAGCTGGTCACTTGAGGATAAGCCACAGCAAATACTTCAGTAAACAAAATGAACCTCTTCCTATGTAACAAAAGTCAGCTCTTCTCCTTTGTACTTTGTTTTTGTTTTGTTTTGGGTATTTTGGTCCACGCCGTTGGCATGTGAAGTTCCTGGGCCAGGGATCAAACCCATGCCACAGCAGTGACCGAAGCTGATGCAGTGACGATGCTGGATCCTTAACCCACTTGCACCACAAGAGAACTCCTTTGTGTTTTTAAAGTTACAGATGTAATACATTTGTTTGTTGCAGCAAACTAAATATGCAGAGGAAGAAACAGAAAAAGTTGTTTCCTCTTTTCTTCTTAAATTATCCCATCCCCTAGGTAATCAGTTTATCAATTTAGTGCCTGTCTTTCCCCACTTATTCCATCTTCGGATAAACCAAAGCACATTTTTAGAGTTAATCCCTCCACCTAAGACTTTTCTTTTCCTGTGCAACATAAATGGGACTATATAATGTGCATTCCTATTCAAATTGCTTTATTTAACTTCACAATTTATTACGAATATCCTCCCAGGTGGATATATTTATCTCTAACTTATTCTTTTAAAATAGCTGTATAATATCACCTGGGAGAAAGAACTATTACATATTTGCTGGATTTCAGACATCATCCATTTTAAATGTTAATAATTATTTTTTTTTTTTGGAGGGAGATGAAATGTGAAATAGACCACTTTTTATGAGCAATCTTTCAGACTTAAAAAGGGCAAAAGAATGTAGAGAAACATCCTGACTTAAAATTGGCAAAAGGGTCTAGGAAATATAGATACGTAAAAATATACAGAAACTAGAAAATTCTTGAAATCACAGTGTGATGGTAGCCACTATATTCCTTTGAGGATGTGTCTGAAGCAAGTTCCCACGTAGGCAACCAGGCTCTTGGTACCAGGAGCCCTTCACAGGAGTGCCTTTGGCCTTCTAGGGAGTGGCTTAGCTTTCTAGGCCTGTGGCACTGCTCCTGGGTGATTCTTTTGCATGCACTGTTGTCTTGCCACTTCTGGGATCTGGCTCACCAAGGAAGAGAGGGACAGAAGGCGCTGCAAGCATTAGCGCGCAGATCACACAGCCTCCCTTTGTTCTCTGGGCTGAGGTCAGATGGAATAAATCAATCAGCCTCTGCATCCAAAGTCCTTCTATGTCTGGGAGCCTTCCACTCCGAGAGTGCACTGCCCATTCTGAATTGCCATTAGAGTTGGCAGGATCAAAACTGAACCGAAGAGTCTCTTTGAGAAGCAAGACCCTGCTCCTAGAGCCCATCAGCTGGGGAGGTCCTCTGAATATTCCCAGGGTTTCACATATTAGGTGGGAGCAGTCAGTCAAGACAAAGGTCCAGGGAGACACCTTGCTAATAGGAGACACCACTTCTGATCATTTGTTCTACCAGACCTGTGCTGTGCGCTTAACATGCATCCCTTGATCCCATGAGGCAGGCATTCTACAGGTGAGGAAGCTGAGGCTCAGAGAGCTTCTACAGTTGGCCCAGGACCACACGTCGTTAGAGAACAAGCACCATGAAAGTGTTATTCCTCATTTAGCCATACAGCCTGGCTTTAACTGTAGGTAGCCCTGACCACCCACAATTTCCCTGTAGGTGTCCTGGCCTTCTAGGCCCAGCTATGCTGTCAATAGATATATCTTTTTCAGGACTCCGAGTCCATGAGACTTGGACCCTAGCTAGGCCCTGCAGGTCACAGCTAAATAGCTCTGCTGTGAGCCAAAAAGACACTCAAATTCTTCGTTTGTCCAAGCTCCCCTAAAGACTGTACGTACAAAGCCTTTAAAGGCTACTCAACTGTTCCGACCAGAAGGACAAGGTTTTAGACGTAAGAGAGCACTAAAGATCATCCTCTCCAGCCTTCTCATTTTACAGATAAGGAGACAGGGTGCTGGATATGTCCAGCAGGGTGGTGGCAGTTGGGATAGATAGCTAGTTGTGGTGGAGCAGTGACAGTAGTGGCTAGACAGCAGGATCGAACAGGGTTGGCAAACCATAGCTTGTGGGTCAATCAAGTTCTCTACCTGTTTTTGTAAATAAAGTTTTATTAGAAGCACAGGCCCAACATTAGTTTACAGAATGTATGTGGCTGGCCATGTGCTACAATATCAGAGTTGAGTAGTGGTGACAGACACTGCATGGCCCTCCACGTCCAAAATATTTACTGTCTGGCTTTTCACATTACAAAGAGGTAAATGACCCCTGTAAAAGTCAGAAGCATACATGCTGATAGAAGTTATTAGAAGCTTTCTAGTTCTTAGAATGAGTGTTAGGTTCAGAGATGTTTGTTATGACACACTGATGATCATGTATCACATAGCAATAACTATTATTAAATTTATGTGCACCTGAAAGTAGACAGATAAGAAAAAGGAGGGAAGGAAGGGAGGAAGGAAGGAACCATACAACCCTTATTAAGATTTGGATGGCTCTTTTTTGCCTACACTTGACTTTTCCCCATCTATTTCGGATGCTCAAAGAACAGTGGAGAGAAGAACAAAAGACAGCAGGCTGGGTGAAATAGATTTTTCAGGAAGGAGGCAGGATGAGTCTCTTGGGATCTGGAGGCTGGAAGGGCCTTGGCCAAAGGAGGAAAGGGTTCCTGAAGAGCAGGCTATTAAAAGAGTCACAATCTGATTTTTTGACCTCATTCCCAAGGGGCATCTTCCCCCTAGTTCCCTCCGGTACCGCCACAGTGGCACAAGGTGGCCAGGCCTTCTGATCTCTTGTCAGGACCCCTCTTCTGCCTGCTGAGTCAAGGTCAAGTAGAATGAAGTCCAGGAAAGCACTCTCCTGGGTGACAGTGATCATTATTAGGACACTCTGGGCCACAACATATATTGGTTTACGTGATCTCGGGAAAAATCTTGTGAAGCAAAATCTACTGCCACCACCATGTTAGAGACGAGGACAAGGCTTCCCGCTGGGCAAGTCAAGCTGCCCAGAGACATCACACTGGTGAATGGCGAAGCTGAACTCAAATCCAGACCCACTGGATTCCAAACCTCAGACTTAAATGCTCCATGACAATGCCTGGGGCCAAGGATCCCACTTCAAGCTGCAGCTTTGACAGAGAAATCCCATGTCAGCAAATGGTGGGGCATTTGCACATTCAAAGAAACATCCCATTCCCCGGTGGGAAAGTTTCCAAGGGCTTCAATTAGAG
Organism: Catagonus wagneri; assembly: GCA_004024745.2. Classification (NCBI taxonomy): domain Eukaryota; kingdom Metazoa; phylum Chordata; class Mammalia; order Artiodactyla; family Tayassuidae; genus Catagonus; species Catagonus wagneri. The sequence goes on along the minus strand of PVHT021183699.1, from coordinate 37,796,799 downwards.
AACAGTCACAGTTCATTGATGCCTGATGCTCACGGGGGCAGCTTTATTGTTTTATATGTGAAAAATGAGGAAAGGGCCAGAACCTCAGCATCAGGGACACGATGAAAGATTGAGAAGTATTTCCAAAGGCACGCAAACCGAAAGGTCAGTTCAATCAGTGGTGGGGGAGGGGGGAGCGGGGCCGGGGGAGAGGGGAGGTGAAAGCAAGCAAAGAAGCAGCTGAGAAGTATTTGTGGCACCAGGGAGAAGAGGTTGTGATGTCCACAAAAGGAAACCATGGCTATGAATTTCAGGGCATCAAGACCCTGTCAACACAGCTAATCCCCACGGATATTGGCTGAATAAGCCTTCGATGACCAAACAGTGCACTGTGGAAACCGTGTCAGCCTCCAGCAGGCCAATTTGTCCTCATATTACACACTCTGCTGGCTGTGCTGCTAGACCCCCAGATGGAGGATCCACAGCGAGCCTCCCCCAACCCGATGAGGTTTGACAAAGCATGGTTAATAAGTCCACAGAATTCAGAAACCAGGACAGGATTAAGAAGGCAATTTTATTTTGGTGCCCTGGACTTCAAGCAGATTAAATAATCAAAAAGCCTGAGCCTGAGCCATTGGGGTCATGTTTGAATGCTACAGCTGTTCACTGAGGTTTGACAAACATTCTTTCTGTGGCTCGTTGTCTCAGTGGGAAAAGCAGCGACGATCTTGGGGAGGGCGACGCTTTAAGAAAGAAAAGGGGGAGCACAATCAAAAGATCCTCTTACCGAAGAAAACAATCCCGGCCAGATGGAAACAGGGGAAGGGCTGCTTAAATAAGTGGTCTCCTGAAAGCGACAACTGTTCTCTGCATTGAAGACAAGCGCAAGCAGGATTCAGAAAAAAAAAAAGTGAATGAAAAGCTGGACTCGGAGTTTGCCGTGGCCTCAGTTTGTTGATCTGCAACTTAATAAAAGCGGGCTTCAGTTCAGCGGGTAAGCCTGTGAAGATCCAGTCATGGAAGGTGAGGCATGATTAACCCCCTTGCACCCTAGAAGTGGGATCCCCTCAGGAAGGTATCTGTGGGAAGCCTGTTTTCAAGTTGTCTTTCTCAAAAGACCAAACAGATGTAAAAAAAAAAAAAGTCTCTGAGAGAAGGATTTATGTTGTGCCATGTTGGGTCAGAGGAAGGGGGTGGGGACCAATGGACTCAGTCATGAACGGATACGCAGTTGGCCTGTCATGGGCCATTTCATAGAAAACACAGTCCTTCAAGTTGGAGTTCATATATCATCCTCTTGGGGGGTGGGGTGGGAGTGGGATGATTTTCTGCAACTAACTTATGCTTGAGAACCACAGCTAAAATGAGGGGTGAGACTCTCCTCTGATTGGAAGATGCTTTGGCACTAAGATTTAATTATTTTCAAATGTACACAAAGGAAAATAAGGGTTTTGCTATTTTACATGTTACAAGAGGGCATGGGACTGGGACGTTTTATATCCCTTGATCTAAACTAAACTGAGCATAATCTCTCTCAGAAGGTTCTCCAAACATCTTCCCTCTTGCCCTAAAGAATTGTTTGCAGCAGCAGAGAAGTGAAGGAACAAAGGGGAAGAGGTTCTATGTATTTGATGGCTGCACGGTACATTTCCCCAGTTAGGGCCAAAGAAAGACAGACAAACAAAAAACAAAAAACCTCTCTCAAGAGTTTTCTTTATGAGTAGACAACCATATTGATACTATTGCCTGGGGAGTTGCCTCTGGTAACGACCCAACTAGTATCCGTGAGGATGCAGGTTCGATCCCTGGCCTCCCTCAGTGGGTTAAGGATCTGGTGTTGTTGGGGAGTTGCAGTGTAGGTTGCAGATGCAGCAGGGATCCTGCATTGCTGTGGCTGTGGTGTAGGCCAGCAGCTGCAGCTCTGATTCGATTGCTAGCCTGGGAACTTCCATATGCTGCGGGTGCGGTCCTAAAAAGAAAAATAAATAGATATTATTGCCTGGCCCTGTGAATTCCTCTACTAATTTAACTAAATGTCCTTGATGGATGTCTGCCATATTTTGAAATTCAAGTCTCAGGAAATAAGAAGGGACTGATAGAGCTCCACTGGAGATTGACTTGGTAGCATCTAAGAAAATGTCATCTCAGCATCCTCTCTGAACCTGGCAAGGAGGCTCCTGTTGATTCTAGAGACCCTCCTCCATATTTCTGCATGGCCAAAGAGCTTAGTGTACGTATGGATGCCTTCTGCAGCATCATTTGTCACGAACGAAACTGCAACTACTCAAACGCTCGTCAGTCCAGGAGTGGCTAAATATTAAATCTGGCATGGCCTCACTACAGAATACTCCACAGAAGTTAGAAGGAATGAATGAACTCTCTGTATATGCACGTAGATAAATCAGTTTGGGGTAATTAGAGTAAATTGCAAAATAAAACATGCCGAAGATTACATTTACGTAGATTTTTAAAAAATCACTATGTAAAAACATTATTAGGATGTACATGTGTGTGTGTGTGTGTTTATGGGTGTGTGTGTGTGTGTGTGTGAGTGTGTGTGTGTGTGTGTGTGTGTGTGTGTGTGTGTGTGTGTATTTGCGTGTGTATGTAAAAGTATTATAGGCAGTAAAGCACAGCAGGTAAGAACTCTGACAGACCCTGAAAGCCGATTGCCTGGGTTCAAATTATGATTCTACTGTTTACTATTTGTGTGACCTTCAGCAAGTCATTTAGTTTTTCCTTGCCTCAGCTTTATCACCTTTAACATGGGCATAATAATAGACCTCAAATGACGAGGTTATGAGGACTAAACTAATTAATATATACAAAGCACTTACAAGGGTGCCTGGCTGAAAACATGAGCTAAAGGCTATTCTTAACTGTTGGTGTTATGAAGTATTGTTTTTAAAAGGTCTGGAAAGATACACTAGTAATAGCATGGACGTTCATGCTGGAAAACATGATGTGGGTGCTAATCACAGGGAGTTCAACTGTATCAGTTACGCACTGTTTCTCTGAGTTAAAGAAAAAAGATGAAAGAAATATGGCAACCTAGGTGGAATTCACAGGAACATGGGTGTTTACTATATTATTTTTAATGCTTTTCTTTGTTTCCAAAATCTCTTGAATAAAAAAAAGGAGTAGAGACTATCATAATTCATGGATTATGCCTGAAAATATGGCCATCGGTTTTGTTTTGTTTTGGCTTAGTTTGGTTTTTTTATTTGTTTGTCTTTTTAGGCCAGCACCCGTGGCATATAGAGGTTCCCAGGCTACGGATCAAATCAGAACTACAGTTGCCAGCCTACACCACAGCTCATGGCAACGCCAGATCCTTAACCCATTGAGCGAGGCTGGGGATCAAACATGTGTCCTCATGGATACTAGTCAGATTCGTTTCTGCTGAGCCATGATGGGAACTCCAAGATGGCCATCAATTTGTAAGAATTCTTCCGGCCTGCCCTATCCAATATGGACCACTAGCACCATGTGGCTATTTAAATTGATTAAAATTAAATGCAAATAAAAATTCAGTTCCTTGGTTACAGTAGTCACATTTCAAGTGCTCAGTAGCCAGATGTAGCTAACGGTACGTGTTGATATGGTTATATTAGATAGATAGCGGATACAGATTATTTCCATCTATTGGACAGTGCTGATCTGGACCATACTTTTTAAAAATGTGAATTTGTAAATCTGAACTCCCTAACATTCTTCTAAACTTCTGGTCCCAGATAATTCTGTTGCACTGTACAACAGATATTCTATGTCTCCTATCTTCCAATCACTGAGCCAAGAAGAAAGAGTCTTGTCCAAGGCTACTGGCAATAGTTAGCACAGAGCTGGCAACAGTTAATGACACTGGGGATGTACCCAGTCCAGCCCAGCTCTCCTAAAGACGGTAAATGATAAAACCTCTTTTCCAGGCTATGGAAGGAGTTGGCTGCTCAGAATCACATTACCTGTGAATTTCAAGGGGAACAAATGCCAGCACCACTCACAAACTGGTTCCTATCCCAGTTTCTTTCTGTTCGTTGTAGGCGAACTGTTCCTGCTTTCAAGTATGATTTTCCTGCTGCCGGTGGTGTGTGGCTGCCCAGAGGGGTGCCGCTGTCACTCACCTTCCAAATCTGTAGACTGTAGCCGGCAGGGTCTGGCTGAAGTCCCTTCTGGTTTACCTCCTCAGACTTTAATGCTGCACTTACAAGATAACCAGATACACCAGCTTCCGGCTTTTGCGTTTAAGTCCGTGCCAAAGCTCACAACCTTGAACCTGTACAACAATTCTCTTTCAAACCTGACTCCTGGAGTTTTCCACGGACTTCAGCACTTGAGGATCTTAAACCTAACCCAGAACTCCCTGCAATCCCTGGAAAGCAGACTTTTCCAGTCCCTCCCACAGCTGAGGGAGCTTGACTTGTCATCAAACAACATAAGTCACCTTCCTCCATCCCTAGGAGAGCACTGGGAGAACCTAACTGTATTTGCAATTCAACAAAACCGGCTTCAGCAGCTTGATCGAGCCCTCCTAGAATCCATGCCCAGAGTGAGGCGTTTATCTCTCAAGGACAACCTCTGGAAATGCAGCTGCTACTTACTCGGTCTGAAACTCTGGCTGGAGACATTTATCTATAAAGGTTAGTAATGTCCTATTTCAAAAGCCCCATTTGTGTGTTACCAGCCTAGAATGAACCTCATCTGTTCTCTGCATTAGAAGGAATGCTGAAGAGTATGCAAGGGGTTCATGTACACGTTTTCACACTGATAGCACTTCGTGGTATGGCAGAAGAGGCACATGAGTCATGAGAAGGTGTTTAAATTCAGGTAATCAAAATCATCTATAAATATGATTCATAGAGATTAACTTTTCACCATGAAAGTTAATGATCTGGGAACTGTAGGCCCTTAAGAAAGAGGGAAATTTGCTCACTACCTAATAACTGCTCAACTCTGAAGTGGCACCAAGTTCTGATTTTTAAGTGTGATTCAAATGGGGGCATGACACCTCTCCTTAGGATTTTCACCCTCTCTTCGTCTGCCTCTGCCCATCTAACAGCTATGAATCTTCCCTAAGATTGTCCCTTCTTCTTTAGCAAATACCACTGTCACTGAAACTAGATCCAATAGGGTTCCCTCTCCAAAGTTACTTAATATTTCCTTCACCAAATGTCAAAAGCAATGCAAGAGATCTCAGAATATTAAAGATGAGGGATCTAGAAATCACTCAGGTGTCAGTGAACTATAGCCCAGGAGCAAAACCTGGCCCACCTCCTATTTTTGTAAATGAAGTTCTGTTGGAATACATCCACACCTGTTTATTACGGACTGTCTGTGGCTATTCTGCACTATAAGGGCAAAGCTGAAAAGCTGAGACAGAGACTATGGCAAAGCTTAAAATATGAAATATCAAGCTCCTTATAGAAAAGTTTTGCCACCCCCTTCTTACTCAACGCTAGCCTGTTATCTAGTGGGAAATGGTAGGCAGGGATGTTCGGTAACTTGACCAAGATCACAGAGTAGAAGGACAGACAAGAGTAGCATGAATGACTTTAGGTCTTGGTCTCACATTTTTTCCTCCACATCACTGTGCTTCTTTCCTCCTACCCTTTAAGCATCATTCATCCTATACTTGAGTGCCTCTATGTGCCAGGGACTTATCCAGGCATGGAAAAAAGAAAATCCCTACCATCATGAACATTATTACATTCTGACAGTAGAAAGAGATGTTAAAAAAGACACACACATATCCATGTTCAGAAAGCAGTTGATGCTAGAGGTGGAGCAAGGGGAGAGAGAGTGATGGAACAGGGATTTCATTTCCAATGGGAAAGACAAGGAAGGCCGCTCCAAGGAGATGACATGGAGGAGCAGAACTGCAACAATGAGAGGAGATAAGCTGGGAGATAATTGGAGAAAAGTAAGCTTGGCTTGACTGAGGGACAGAAAGAGGGATCAAAGAGGGGCTATGACGAAGCGTACTAGAAAGGACAGCAACACAAATACTCCGGGGCCGGGTCATGCTGGAACAGGCAGAGCAGGCTGAGACATTTAGATTTTATTTCAGGAAAGATGGAAATCCCTTGAAGACCTTTAGTCAGGGAAACAAGATGATCGGATTGCATTTTCAAAGGCCACTCTGGTGACTCCGGGGAGAGTAGACCAAAGGCTGCAGAAGAAGCAAAGGGATGAGGGAGAAAGTAACATTAGTCATCCAAGGAAGAGGTGGGTGATGAGAGATCATCAGCTTTGGGAGATACTTAGAATATTGAACTGATTGAAATTACTAATGGGCCGGAGTGGGAGATAAAGAAAAAAGAGTGTATTCTGGGAATTTCAATTTTGTTTTGTCCTTCAGGAGTAATCAGATAAATGGTAATGCCAGTAGTTGATAAAAGGCAGACTGGGAAATGGGGGGAATGTGCGAGTATATGTGGAAGGCGGTAAATCGAGAACTCAATTTGGGCATGTCAAGCTTGAGATGCCCATTACATATCCAAGGAGTGCTGTTGAGTTGGTATATATATGAACCTATAACTCGGGAAGACATCAGAGCTACAGACATGAATTAGGGGATCAAGAGAGTCTAGATGGTTGCAGCAGTTACACAGAAGGAAGTGGATGAGAGCATGAGTTCAAATAAACAACACTGAATTAAGACTCTCTCTCAACAACGTAATAGCCAATAGCTTATCACTAACCAGCTAATCTTTAAGTAGACCTACAACCCAGGTCATATAATAATGTAACAAAAATCTTTCTTATAGGAGTTTGCAAATAAAACTGTTTACACGTATAGGTGAAGCAGCTTTGGCCATTGTATTCTGCACTAAACGGTAAGCATAGACTAAACCATCACAGAAAATGGTTTTTATCAAAGAAAAATATTTCTAGATCAAATGTAGTTCTCAGGAGTTCCTCCTCATGGCTCAGTGGAAATGAATCTGACTAGTATCCATGAGGACACAGGTTCCATCCCTGGCCTCGCTCAGTGGGTTAAGGATCTGGCAATGCCATGAGCTGTGGTGTAGGTCACAGACACGGTTTATATCTGGCATTGCTGAGGCTGTGGTGTAGGCTAGTGGCTGTAGCTCTGATTAGACCCCTAGCCTGGGAACCTCCATATGCCCTGGATGCAGACCTAAAAATGACCAAAAAAAAAAAAAAAAGGTTCTCAGGTCCAGGATACTAGAAGCAACATGAGGTGGGGTATAGCTCCCCCTACTCTGCCACAAACTTGCTGCTGATCTTCCGGCAAATTAACACCCCTCAGTAGCCCTCAGTGTCACCAGGTGGAAATTCACAACATTAAGTCAGAGTGTTTCAGAGGCCTATTCCAGTCCTCAGATTTCATGATGCAGTTCACTGCTCCCTCATGGCAGAGCCGCCCTGCCCAGACAACAATCTTTCTCTGAAGGAAGGCAACACTGATTTGGGATAACAAGACCTAGGTGTCCCAAATTAATGAAATAACACCCCCAAATAAATACTAATGTAGGAGACCGTCTGACTACTGATGCATGAATAAAGGCAAAATAAGGGAATAGATACTCTACTGGTCAAGACCGCAGCTCCCATTGAGGAGGAACAAAGCCCATGGAGGATGAAGCAGGGGTGTTTGTGGCCTGGAGGTGTCGCTCATGGTTCCATTGGCCAGAACTCAGTCACGTGGCCCCAGTCTGACTAGAGGGTGGTGAAATTTCATCCTCCTGTGGGCCCAACAGCCACAAAATGTGCTCTGATGCATACCTGATAACATCTTCTCCACAAAAACATGAACATAGATTTTGTACTTAGCATTCGTCCCTCTCCGTTCGTAAGTAAACAAATCGTCTTTATGCTGACAGCTAACTTGATTAAACATTGATTAAACATTGATTCCGGGCTAGGAATGGTGCTAAGTACTTGACATATTTTATCCAGCTGAGTCCTCAGAGCAATCTTAGAGGTAAATCTCATTATGACCCTGTTCTCCCACTTTCCAGATAAGCAAGCAGAGGCATGGCATGATAAAAAAACTTGCTTAGGGTCACAGAGCTAAGTAATGGTCAGACTCATGACCATTTCTTCCAAGATGGGCAGAAAGAGATATTAGTGGCCAGATGAGGGATAATGAGTGTTTCACATGCTGGAGCTCCTTGCATTGGCAACTTCCATGAATCTGGAAGGGATTGGGCCCTTCAAGCTGTCATCCAGAGATTTACCTCCTGAGTTTGTGGCTGAGGAGATGGTGCTAGAAGGCTGGGAAGTGAGTCCTAGCTGAGGATACAGGAGGTCATGAAGCTCTTGACCACAACTCCTACCTTCTAGCCAGTATCTCAGTTTCTAGTTTGTGTTTTCTCCCAGTCCTGGGTCCCAAGGCCATGCCTCCCACTCTAATACTGAACAGCAGGAAGTCTGGACCTGGAGGAAGACAGAACTTAACCCTGGAGTGATGGGTGAAGCACCTCAGTTTAGGATACGACCAAGCCAGCTGGTGGAATTGCTAGTCCCACGATAGGTGGCCCCTCTTCCCCTGGTAGAAGTCTCAGTGCACTTTGCTTGGGTTAAGTATCATTACTTCTTGTCAAGGCCCCACACTTCTTTTCTGTCTCTCTGGCCTTCTGCCTTACAACCAACTTCCAGGCAGAATATTGAAATGGTCAGTGAGACAAGGATCTTTAATGATGGCACAGCCTGAGAGAGCTTTGGGCTCATCCAGAGTAGCCACACCTCACCTCTGGCCTCCTGCACCTCAGCTCAGGAAAGGAGAAAGTTCCTCTGTTACCTTTTGGCTTTAGAGTTGAGGCTCTTGCCTTAGAGGATCACTGAAGAAGCCAGGAGAGGCCCAAGTGGCTGTGGCAATAGGTGATTTACTTTAAGCAGTGAAAGCAAAAAAGGTATGGCTTGAATTTTGCCATGGCCATGATGTATGACCAAGGGGCCCGGGACTGCAAAATGGCCCCATCTACTAACAGGGCCATGGTAGGACTTGGTTTTTAAGGTTGAAACAGAATGGATGTGAAGGTGTTTTCAAAACTCTGAAGCGTTAATATAATGGAAGGTCTTAATAACACTGAAGTGACAACCTCCCACATGGGACTTTCTGGTATAATTCACCTACACTGTATACAAAGAATCTGCAGTCTGACATAGCTAAGAACAGTGCCAGGCTTCATAGCCATCCTGGGGGAGGAGTTCATGGCAGTCCGGGGGAAGTGAGCCACACAGCTCATAGGGGTGAGGTTCTACGAAGGGTCACTGTGGTAACTCCACTCACTTCAGGATGCTCCAGAGAGCAGGGAGTAGAGAGAGGCAGCAAGTATAGTGGAAATCACAGGGGAGGGCTGGGCCTGGGTATTGATCCATCCATCCGTCCACTTACGACCTGAACGACCTCAGACAAGAATTACCCATTATCTGGCGTTCCCATCGTGACTCAGTGGTTAATGAATCCGACTAAGAACCATGAGGTTGCAGGTTCGATCCCTGGCCTTGCTCAGTGGGTTAAGGATCCGGTGTTGCCGTGAGCTGTGGTGTAGGTCGCAGACGCGGTGTTGCGGTGGCTGTGGCGAAGGCCAGCAGCTACAGCTCCTGTTAGACCCCTAGCCTGGGAACCTCCATATGCCATGGGTGCAGCCCTAAAGCAAAAAAAAAAGACAAAAAAAAAATTAAAAATGAATTACCCATTATAGCAGAGTTGTAAGACTTATCTAACAGTGCTTTGTAAACTCTCAACTCAGATACAAATAGGATGCTTTCATGGAAACATATTTAGTCAGAGAAGGTAATCTGCCTGAGGTCAAGCAGTAAACTGGTGGTCAAATTTGGCCAGAATGGAATATGTTAGCCCAAGTGCTCTTTCTAGAGAAGAACTTCTAGGCACTCAAATCTCCCCTGAACAGCAGTAGTCCACATAACTGAGGAAATCAATCCCTTTACAGAGACTGGAAATTGAGTCCCATAATCCATTAGAAATTCAGTACTCGAAGTGCAAAACGTTTTGAGGTCTGGGGAGATGTGTTAATTGTACTTCATCCGCATGAACTAATGTCATCTTCTTGTCAAATCTTCAGGCACATAGAACACTCACAAGACCACTGACCTCCCCATTTGGCATCACTGAGGAGTGTTGGTAGAGACAGGATCTTTGTAGTTAACACGTAACATCACAAGAAAAGACATTTGTTTTATTTATTTATTTTTTAGATCGCTAGCGGGAATTTGGCACAATAGATTTCTTTGTCGCGGGGCTCATTAGGGGTGCGCAACAGTGCCCTCAGGCTGGCCTCCAGAGCCCCTTCCTGTCAGCTTTTGTATTGTTTTTCCCTTGGCATTTATAAGGTAAAGGTGACTTGGTTTCTAATGAATTCTTGGTCATACATAATTGCCCATTTAGAGTGTGGGATTTTTAGCATCTAGCCAATTTAGAAACCCTAAAATCATAAAATATGGTTGTTAAATTCTTTGACTCCAGGAAAAAGAAAAAAGGTGTTTCATAAATTCCAAATTGCCTGCTGCAGGTTGAGGATTTAGGAATTCAGTTGTATCAGGCTCTGTTATCATTCTTTGTTTTTGTTTCTTCAAGGGGGAATAACGGACAGTGTCATCTGTGCAACACCAGATATCTGGAAGGGAAAGGACCTACTTAAAATCCCTCATGAGCTATACCAGCCCTGCCCTTTTCCTTCTCCAGATCTGGAGTCCTCACAAGGGCAGCAGCCAGGTGTTGTCCACCAGGTTGTCCCCAGGCACCCTGAGAGCCACAGCGTGGGGGAGCGAGACCACTGGAAGTGTGAGATCAAACCCAAGCTGAGGCCGGCCAATCTGCGCCATGCTGTGGCCACCATCGTCATCACTGGGGTGGTATGTGGGATTGTGTGTCTCATGATGTTGGCAGCCGCCATCTATGGCTGCACCTACGCAGCTATTACCGCCCAGTACCATGAGGGACACTTGGCTCAAGCCGATGAGCCTGTGAAGACGGAAGGAAAAGAGCTATTTGACAGCTCACCAGCCTGAGAGCTTTCATCTCAAACAAGAATAATCATTTTAGGCCAGTAGAAAGTGTCTTGAGTAGGGCTGATAGTTCATTGTTAATGCCTCATTTTGCTTTTTCCAAAAGAAAAAAAAAAAGAAAGATTTTTCTGTTAAAAAAAAAATCTCTAGAAGAAATTTACATTGAGATTTTTAAAAATACCATAAGGGAAATAGAGATGATACTTGTGCTCTGTGCCTGAGGAGTTATTACAGTTCTTATGCGTGGGGAAGGCTATCCACGGAGAAAGGGAAGCTGTAGCTCTTTCAGGTACTCTTCCTTGCTTTAAGTTGCTTTCTACAAAGCAGCAGAAATACAAACATGCACGCCAGTGAGCATTCCTGGAACTTTACGGTCCACTGGAAAACTGCCCAATTTTGAGTGCCTGGGAAGAAGCTGGCCATCTTACGCAAGGGGCACTGAGTGCTTTTATAATCCAAGTTCATGCTAGATCGGTGATACTTTTTGATGTTCGGTACGTTATGTATTTAACGGGAGTGTCTGTTGGTTGGGGATTTCATAGCTTGCCACAAGAATCAGATTATATTTAATTTTCTAAATCAGAAAACCATTTGGGGCTTTCCAGGCCACAGAGGAAAAGGAGGGCTCCATGACTGGATAATAGGACCCGGGCCCGGGATCTAGGGAGGTTTTCTGATGCGAGGGTAAATAACATATAAACAAACACAAAGAGGATGGAGAGGCGGAACTGGGGGCACGTATTATTAAAAGGCCATATCCACCAGGAGACTGGAACCTGCCATTTATAACTCTCACAGCAGGAATGAATTTAGGGTGGGCTGAGAGCGAGATAATGGCCTGTGTGTATCTGCATCTATGTACACAGTATGCAGAGTGCATAGACTTGTACAACCACACCCACACATAAACATCCTTGGAGCAGTCAGTTTACCCACTAATGAAACGCAGTCGTGGCAGGGTGGAAGCCAGCAGCTGTTGACCACCGCCCAGACTGTCTACTCAACACTCTGGGATAGGAAGCCAGAGGAAGTCTGAAGAGAGTGGGGATTATCAAGAGACGCAAGATATGTGGCAGCAGTCGTCCTGAACGTTATTTAGGCCCGGGGTTTAAAAAAAATCAGGTGTGGCTTGCTCGACTCCGCAGAGTTGCATGCAAAGGGATTTTTGGTAAATTGAATCATCATTTTAATGCAGTAGGGGAGCTCACTATTTAAAGGAAACTTTCATGGAATCTTTCTGTAATGGCAATAATTAGCTCCAGATTTATGTGTTTTGGGAAGCTGCATTTTTCTCATGCTAGATTGTCTTAAAGTGGAATCTACCTGCTTTCTCTCATGATGTCCCACCTCATCCTTAGAGTCACCTGTTAGTATGAAAATCATTTTACACAGAGGAGTTAAGGACTTGAAAAAGCAGAGAATGGCAAATATAGGGCAAGCTGTCCCCCCAGAGCCCTTAACAGACATCATTAATCAATACCAGCACTTCTCCCAGCTCAGCCCCTGATGCACCACAGATGCCTTTTTAAGACAGCACTGTAGGCAACCAGAACTAATCAATTGGAATTGGTTCAAAGGATAAAACATATTTGCTATTCAGGGTACTGGCTCTATATGCACCCCTTCGGGCCATGTAAAACTGGTTTTGGATCCTTAAATCAGTAGTCCATTCCCTAACCTGGCATGTGAATGGGAGGTCGACATTGGCAAGAATATTGTCTCTCTGTCTGATGTGGCCAAAGCCTTGCCTAACAGTGTAAAGAAGTTAAGGAAAACAGACAGATGGACTGCAGTTTGCCCTGCAGGACACACACATCACAGAGGCCATCTTCTACCTGCCCACGGTGCTTTACAATGAGTGGACCCCAGAGAGATCCACAAGTTAAATATGGGCCATCTCTTCAGAGCAGTAATTCTGCTGAATTATTTTTCCGGGGGGGGGTATAAATTTGATGTTAATTTTTTCTGAATATTAAAATAAACCAGGATAAAGTAAAGAGTAGACTGAAAAAGAGAGCAAAAAGAGATCCCAGAGAAAGCCGGCTGTCGCATCAGCTCCCTCTTGAGCCCTGGTGCCTCCTGCGTGCTCTGCCTCCAATACCATTCCAGTGAGCGCGGCCGAGCCTCTGGTCTAAGGATACATCGGTTACTTTCCAGGTGAGAAAACATCTTTCTTTCCCTTGCCTTGAACTGTGAATCCTTGGACAGGAAAGCAACATGAGAAAGGGAGCTGAGATGATCTTTTTAGACGTCGGCGTCATTTCACCAAATATTTCTAGAATTCGTGCTACGTAGCAGATATGGTGAGAGGTGTTCTCGTGAAAGATCATGTCATCTTGGCAGCCACCTTGTGAGATACTTGAACACATATTACATGCTGGGAACTACCCAGGCCAACAACGTGTGACTCCTCTCACTGCTGTGATTTAAGAAGTTGAGAGCCCTCTGCCAGAGGTCTGATGACGGTGCGGATCAACCTTGTCCCCTGCCCAAAGTGATTACAGGACAGAGAAAACCCCAAAAAGTGGGGGGGGGGGGTTCCCACCGCAGAAAATCCTAAATGTGGCTAGAGACCTCGCTCTTCGACACCTATGTTCTGCTAGATTTCTCGGCACAGATGATAACTCAGGCAAAGAGATTCCTGCTTTATGAGCAGTCTTTGAGGAAAATGGTTAAAACGATGCCCGCATATATTCAGATTTCTATCTTTTGCCTACAGTTACCACAAAGAGCAGTTGGTGATGAAAATAATCACTTACCCTAAAATGTCAACAAGCCTCACAGCACAGAAAAATATAAATCAAATTGTTTAGATTAACAAATGCAGAGTTATCATTTGTTAATACGAGAAATGAAATGTTTTCACTTGTAAAAAACATGGCAGATGAAAGACCCAATTTGCAGGGTATTCTGCGAGAACCACAAATTATCTTTCATAACCACTACAGCTCATGAGGGATAATTTGCAAACGCCTCATAGATTATTTTCAGCTGTTTATTGCTGCTGTCATATTCATAGATTCCCCTATAAAAGAGCCCTTCCATCATAAACCTTACCGAAGGAATACAGTGAACAAACATCGCCTTTTAAGTGCTGACTGTTTCTCAGAAAACAATGTGAAATATGATTTCTTCATCATATTTAGTAGAGCAGTATCACTATTTTTGCTTTGCCAGAGATCACAAGTTCACAACAGCAGGACCCAGCAGACGTGAGACATATCATAAGGGCACAGGGGGACTATCTGCCCAGAGATAGCAGAGAAAGAAGACCTGGTGGCAAACCCATGCCTGAAAAGCTTTTAAATTTAAGGCAAATATCCTTGGCCTCGTGGGAACAATCTTGTGCTTCAGATGACAGAACATGAATAGACAAGTGAGCGTTTCATTATTTTTTTTTCTTACGAAAACGGAAGACTGAAAAGTGAATTGCAGATTTCTCCCTGATGGTTCATGAAAATCAAATCACATTGCTCAGGTTTGCCAAGTTACTCTAGAAATAAGACACTCTTGTCTTAGGTCCTAAATATCAAAGCAAGTGGCTTAATCAATTCCTAAAATAATCTATCTGTAGCACCCATTATTATAGTTTTACAGCTGTTAGAAACCTGTATATAACTTTCTATCATAGATCAGGAGATAACTGCTTTCATTTGGATCAAACCTACCAGTGTATCCATTGCAAAAGGCTATCATACAGAAACCTGCCTGCATGTGATATTCCAACCCTACATGGCACCAATGGACTGTGATTTATATACACAATTTCAAGCAACTATCCTATTTTCCCTCGTGATGAAAAAGCTGTATTTATATTTTTTTATGCCCAAATTGCAATGAGTCTCAAACTCCCTCCCAATTCAGAGAAGCAGCTTTGAAATCCCTCCACTCTCCTTTCAGATTCTTTTTGATTGTTTCTTTTTTTTCCCATTTCTTAGGGCCACACCTGCAGCATATAGAAGTTCCCAGGCTAGGGGTCAAATTGGAGTTGCAGCTGCCAGCCTACAGCACAGCCACAGCACGCAGCATCTGAGCCACGTCTGCAACCTACACCACAGCTCACAGCAAAGCCGGACTCTGAGCAAGGCCAGGGATTCAGGGATAGAACTCACATCCTCATGGATACTAGTCGGATTTGTTTCCGTTTTGCCACAGCGGGAACTCCCTCCTTTCAGATTCTTGACTACAGCATCTTACTCCTACTTCTCACTCCAATGACACTGAATATTCATTTGGATGGATAGAACAGAATGCCACCCAGTTTCAAAGGCCCATCAAGAAGAGCCAGAAAAAGAACCAGATGACTGGGAGTTGGAAACGTCCTTGGAGAGCATTCAGACAAGGCCTGGCAAATTTCAGAACAGCTGTGACCAGCTTCCCTACCTATTTTAGATCATGGCAAACTTATCTACTGAGCCCAGCCAAGGCCTTGGAACCCTTTTAAATTTGTTTTCTAGATACTTGCTCCTGATCAAATGGAGTTGACTTATCAGACTAAACCTATTTGCTACCCTGAAATAGTCCCATGTTCTTATTTTACAAATGGGAAATGGAAGCATGGAAAGGGAAAGGAATTTTCCCAAAGTCACACAGATAATTTATTGCAGACCTGATAAATGCAGTTGCAGGAGCATGGGGTTAGCATGAATAATACAACCCATTCCCTGCCATTCTTCATTCATTCTGGTGAACCACAATATCAGGACTATGACATTATTATATTATTTGGATAAGAACAATTATAGCACCACCACCATTTACCGAGCACCCAGTTTTAGGACAGTATTTTCCAAGTGTAATATTTTCATTTTTCTCTAAGCCTCACATTAACCAAAACATGTGAGCATTTTACTGCTACATGGGAGAGGAAAATTCATAATCATTGGGTTTGGTTCATTTGTTCAAGGTCCTATCACTAATACGTAGTGGAGTGGGAATTTGAACGCAGGTCTTCCCACAGTTAAAACCTGGGCACTTTTCAGGATGTGACAAGTTTATAGAATTGGGAGTTGGGATCCTTTCCTGGCACTGCCAGCACTTAACTTAAAACATAGCAGAGATTCCATGACTTCAACACGGAACCGACTGCATTTGATGGGCCGAGTTAAGAAGCAAAGACACTGAGTAGTCAAGGAAGAGTAAAGAGAGAGTGGTCTGGCTTGGCAATCTCCAGCCCATGAACAGCATTTAAAGCCTTGAGAGTGGGTAGGAGCCCCGAGGCCCTCCAACATGTGCAATCAGGAGATGAACGACATCCACAAAGGAGATCGAGGAGGGTAGGCAGTGAGGCAGGAAAAGAGCCAAGGAAGGAGGTTTTTCAAGGAAAATGTGATCAACACAGTCAAGTGCTTGCTGACAGGCTAAGAAAAATGTATATCTGCAGTTCAATTTTGGATTTGGGAATGTGGAAGCGATAGGTAACCTTGAGAAATGATTCACTGTGGATGAAATTTAATTGGAGTGAGTTCCAGAAAGCATGAAAGAGAGCAAGTGAGAAGAGTATAAAAAATGAGAAGACAAATAATATAATTTAATAACAAATAATTTTGGCTGAAAACAACTATATCAGCAAAAATCTGGAAGTTGATAAAAGAAGGCTAGTGAAGTAAAACTGTACAAAATGACCATGCACTATGTTTTCATTCTGAATTTTCTTTTCGTGCACCCGTGGTATATGGAGGTTCCCAGGCTAGGGGTCAAATCAGAGCTGTAGCCACTGGCCTATGCCACAGCCACAGCAACGCAGGATCTTAGCTGGGTCTGTGACCTACACCACAGCTCATGGCAACACCGGGTCCTTAACCCACTGAGCGAGGCCAGGGATCAAACCTGCAACCTCATGGCTACTAGTTGGATTTGTTTCTGCCTTGCCATAATGCAGAACTCCTTTTTTTATTTTTTTTATGTTTTAAGACAATTGTATGCTCTAGTCTGCCTGAGGCTGGTCACGTATAATTTGGTCTTG
The DNA here is from genome assembly GCA_004024745.2 of Catagonus wagneri. Lineage (NCBI taxonomy): Eukaryota > Metazoa > Chordata > Mammalia > Artiodactyla > Tayassuidae > Catagonus > Catagonus wagneri. The sequence continues at coordinate 37,779,860 of PVHT021183699.1, read as the reverse complement.
AAGTAGGAGTGACATTCAGATACTGATCCTGACCTCATGCAGATCTACTCACCCAGAATAGAACACACGAGCTCTTGCTGAGTGCAAACTATGGGAGGCCATGGGGATAAAGAGTCTTTGATCAGCACTGTTCCTCTCCCACCAAAGACGTGCAACACCATTTTCCATGAGCAAGAGTCCACAGACTGACTATCAAAGCATTTATGCTCCTGCTGCAGCCTCTGCTCATGCCCTCTCCTTCCAGGAAGGGGGAATGCATGTCAGCTCCTTTATCCTCTCCAGCTTTTCACTTAGCCGGAGTCGTATATATTCTGGTCTTAACTGAGAACAAAATCCCACCAAGGTCACTAGGAGATCTGCCTGGATTAAGGCAGCTAAATAAATCCCCAAATCTCTCATGAGCCATATTGGGGTGGAAAAAAATTCCAGAAACTGTTTTCCACCAAAGTATGTGAGGGCATTTCCAGTGTCTACCAAGCATTATGCTGATTACACTGTTCAGAGGTTTCTAAACTAGAGTGAAGATTAAGTAAATGAAAGCATGTATTTTTAGAAAGCTCAGGATCTTTGATGGGGATTTCTGGGTAAAAACATATACAAAAACATTAGGCATAACTGACAGACACCTTCTGATATAGGAAGTTCTGTCTTCAACATCTACTTACGCAACCTCTAATTTAAATATCCCTTCACTTTTTATAAGATAAAAAGATGGTGAAATCAGTGAGTGAACAAATTAGCATTTTATGTGTTTCTTTTTAAATGGACTGTGACATATTTCTATCTACAGTAGGAGTTGGCAAATGTTTTCTGTAAAGGGCAAGGTAGTAAATATTTTTAGCTTTTCAGTCCATGCAGTCTTTATACCAGTGACTCAGGTCTGCCATTTCCACAGGAGGTGTCCATAGACGACCCAGGCATGGCCGTATTTCAATAAAATATTACTCACGAAAACAGCTGGTAGACATCTGACAAGGTACTTATGTCCAGCATATATAAAGAGATCATATCTCAACAATTAAAAGACAAATAACCTAATTTAAATAGAGGTAAAAGATCTGAACAAACATTTCTCCGATGAAGAAATTCAAATAGCTGACAAGCACATGAGAGGATGCTCAACTGAGTCAGTCATTAGGGAAATACAAATCACTTCATGCCTGCTATGATGGTTAAAACAAAAACAGATAACAGTAAGTGTTGGTAAGGGTGTGGAAAAATTGGTATAAAAAGGTGCTGCCACTTTGGAAAATAGCTTGTCAGTTCTTCAAATGATCAAATCTAAAGTTGCCATATGACCCAACAATTCTATTCCAACTTCTACTTAGAAGTTAAAACACATCCACACAAAAACTTATACATGAATGTCCACATCAACATTGTTAATAACAACTAAAACATGGGAACAAGCCAAATGTCCATTAACCGGTAAATGGATTAAACTGTTTTACATACATAGAATGGAATATCATTTAGCAACTTAAAAAAACAGAATACTGATACCTGCTACGACATGGATGAACCTTGAAAACATTAAGCTCAATGAAAGAAGCCAGTCACAAAAGGTCACATGTTGTATAAGTCTACTTATCTGCAATGTCCAGAACAGGCAAATCCAGAGAGACAGGAAACAGCTTAGTGGGTTTCCTGGGGCTGGGGTGGGGAATGGATATCGAAATGAGGCTATGTGTAAAATTGTTCTGGGATTAGATTTTGGTGATGGTTGTACAACCCTACAAAATACCAAAACACCAATAAACTGTACACTTTAAATGGTGAATTTTATAGTATGTGAAATACATCTCAATAAAACTGTAAAGAAACAAAACAGGTAGCATCCTAGATTTGGTCCCGTGGGTTAGAGTTTATCAAACTGTTTTAAGGCGTAGGTACATGAAAGTGCGAGTTTCAAATTACGAAACATTTCAAGATACTATAATGACATTCCTTATGCAAGTTTTCACAGGGAACAGTACGTGGCAACAAGCACTGATTGATAAGTGGGGGAGGGTGTAACACATCAGTCTTAACAGTGGTGACAACAGCGGTAACAATCCACCAGCTAACCATTACTGAACACTCAACTATAAGCATTCACCAAGCACCATATTTATATAAATTTACATATTTCTCTCAAAAGGAACCAGAGAGCCCCCCGCCAAAGCCAGACTGATTCCAACTGTGAGAAATACTCCACTGTTGCTTCATTCTTTTCCTTTTCTGTGATGATGAAACAAATCTCTATCTTAGAAAACTAGGCTGTTAGAAATCCAACCAAACCACCAATCGACCTCGTCTTACTAATGTGAAAACTCAAGCGCAGAGCAATAAGGGGGAAATGGCCCTCTGCTCACTTCTAAATCCGTGGCTTACAATCGCTTTAATGTTCAAATCCCACAGTGACCTCAGAAAGAAGAGTCTTAACTTGTTGATACAGAAGGTGAAAACCGCGTCTAAAGACCTGTTACTCCAAAACTATGCTGCTGATTTTGGGGTGGAGGATGTGTTGGGGCTTTTGATAAGGTTTATAAAAGAAGAGTGGCTCATGGGAGTGAGAGCCCTGGAGAGTTAGCACAGAGGATACAGTTTCTCAGGACTCAGGCTATTTTTATACCTGGAGCAATGAGCTTCAGCAAGCTCTGTCACTGGCTACCATGGTATGCACAGCAGCTGTTCTACGTGGCCGACTCTTAAACTCAGATTCTATTGCAGGCTTGAAATATAGCATAATTGTTAGGTACATCACTAATCCATTTCTATGAAGTCTGCTGTTATTATTCCTACAGACTTAGATTTCCTTTTGCCTCTGCACTGAACCCATCAGTTAGCTTAAAAAAAAAAAAATGCCAAACACATAAAAAGCCCCACCTCATAGTTGACATTTAGAGCAAAGACATGCCTTGGGATCCCCACCTCTCTCTGGGGCCTCTGCCCATCTCGCCATCAGTCATGCTTTTTTTTTTTTTTTAGTTAATTAATTAATTAATTAATTAATTTGTCTTTTTGCCTTATCTAGGGCAGCACCCGCGGCATATGGAGGGTCCCAGGCTAGGGGTCTAACAGGAGCTGTAGCCGCCGGCCTTCACCACAGCCACAGCAACGCGGGATCCGAGCCGCGTCTGCAACCTACACCACAGCTCACGGCAACGCCGGATTCTTAATCCACTGAGCAAGGCCAGGGATCGAACCCGCAACCTCATGGTTCCTAGTCGGATTCGTTAACCACTGAGCCACGACGGGAACTCCTTGCCATCAGTCATGCTTTTAGATCCCCATATATACTGCACAAACCTGAGAGACTCAGGTGTATCTCAGAGCACCCATCTAGACACAACATGTATGAGGGATCTCACTCAAAATTGCTGGAGAAGTTCATTCCCTCTGCCTGGAATGCCCTTCCCACAGATCTCTGCACAATGGCTGTCTGTCATCACTCTTGTCTCTGCTCATGTCACCTGTTCTGGGAGGCCTTCTCTGAGGCCCCATCCTCCCCACCATCTGGAGAAGCACTGCCTCTGCCACATACAAGTATGAACATGAGCGTTCTTCCCTGCCTTTGCCGCTGCCAGCCACACTTCATTTTCTATAGAACATTTACCGGAAATTCCTTCTCCTCTTCCTCCCTCCTCCCTTCTTCTTTTCCTTCTCCCATTCATGCAACACTTGTCTGTTGTCTGTACCTCCCATGCGAGTGCGGGTTCTCCTCCACTGGCAACAACTTGGTTGTAATAATTCTTCACTGGGCAGCTGTCACCCCAGCCTCTGGGCAGGGATGCCAACAGTGCCCTTTTGTGATATCAACATCATCCCCTGACGTGCTCCACAGTGGCCTCCAAGGTGCTTGTTCTCAGTTGTCTCCCCAGACCTAAGCACACAGTAGGTACTGTGTATATATTTATTGAAATATTTGATTAAAAATGAAGAAGTGAAAACAAGGTCTTTTTGTAGTATGCCTATAAGAGAAAATACTAAATCTGAAAGCACCAAGAGTTGAAGTTGGTCTGTCACTTTAATCCAGCATGTCTTAATCTCCCCTTTACTAACATTTTGGAGCAGATAATCCTTTGTTGTTGTCCTGTGCCTTGAAGGATATTTGGCAGCATGCCTGACCTCTACCCACTAGATGCCACTAGCACCCCTCCTAGACAGTCGTGACAATCAAAAGGGTTTCTAGATGTTGTTAAATGTCTCCTGGGTATCGAAACTGCCCCTTGTTGACAACAACTAGTCTGATCAGTGAACATTACTTTTCACTGTGATAAAGCACTCGCTTTGCTCAGCTCTAACAAACTAGAAGTCAATCCATGAAGATTTGACACCTAATTCCTGAATACCAGTTAACTCATATATACCAAATAAATGAAATCCCACCAAAGGAATGTTACCAAGTAGAGTATTTGCCTATAACACTTTGGCAACATTATTCACCCAGTTCTAAGGAATAATGTTGTCAAGATGTTACAGGCAAATGTTGTGCTTATCAACATTGCTTTGGTGGGATTTCATATATTTGGTATATATGGGTTAATTAGGCAACTCTATATTAAATAGTACACTCAGTTTAAACAGCATATACCTGACAATAGCTAATGGTCAGTGATGTTAAGCAATCTCTTTTTTATCAGCTGGTTAAAATGAGATCTTCTGTCCTAACATCAAGCACCCCCCTTCATTACACTGCCCAAAATTATGCAAATGCAACCTGTCAGCCCATGTTTTCCAATTTCTTCCAATGAACAGACCTAATGTGGTCTGAGTTCCTTACAAAGGAACAAACCAGCAGATCAGTACCCATGAATATTTAGTAGAAATCACTGACTTTTACACTTAAAATAGGTGAATTTTGGGTATGTAAATCATACCTCAATAAATCTCTTAAAATACTTGTCTGTAATCAATGCCTCTAATGTTTAATCTATTTCTTTCTGTTATTGATCGGATTAGCTATTATAAGCATCATGTTAGATGCTTGGACCTCAGAAAAGACATTTGCTAATGCAGAGACAACTACTGGGCTAATACAGCTGCCATTAGGATGGGACGCTAAACAATTTTTCTTTTCCTCAAACATGCATATTGATCTGTATCATTTTACTATGGTGTGGATAAGAGTTTTAGCTGCTGAATGCCACTCTTAGAGTTTTGGTCAAGTACTGTGTTCCCACCATCTGGTCAGTAAATTTCGCAAGCATCTGTACCTACAGACGGTAGGTAAAAATGAAGGCTATCTTTCTTAAATCACTTAGCCAATAGTTTTGACTTATTTGCCACATCAGCCCTTAGACTTGGCACAGGGAATAAAAAGGTAATTAGGACAGTCCTTGCCTTTGGAGAGTTTAAAATTTATTTAAGAAATGAAACTAGAACATTTTAGGAGAGATTTTAGATTTTTTATATGTTAAAATTTACATTTTAAAGCAAATGCAAATTATTCAGAACTTATGGTCCATTACTTTAAAATTCAGAAATATGAACTTCTTGTCAGAAGTTTAGATTAAGTATTTTGCATCTGTCGGAGGGAGAGTCTAGAAGAATAGGGAAATCAGATGAACACTCCAAGAAGTTCCCTAACTGGTTACACCATCATCCTTGGCTCAATTCCACCCCCGCCTATGCATTTCTTTTCTTCTCCAGCCATTTCCACCCTAGCACGATGGAAATCGTGCCTGCGACTGTCAGTCTGTAGGGCCTGGTCTCTCTACTGAGTGTAGAGTAGGGAAGTAACACCATGATCTAGGTAATTTATGGGACTCACCTCAATAACAACTAAGTAAGGGCAAAACAGGTTTCTACAAGTGCAATTCAATGCATCAAATTCTCATTGAGGGTCCACTATGCTAAAGGGACTCCCATGGGTTACGCTGTGAGGGACTGAGGGTGAAAAGTACAAAGCCTTTGAACCCTAGGAGCTTCTGGGTGACGGTTCAGCTTTTGAATTCACTTGTCCTGTGTAGACATGGTTTTAAAAATAGCTGCTCTTTTAAAGGTCTCTGGTTGAGGGCACAGGGGTGGGGTGAGAGACTGTCAATTACAATGCTTGGTTATTATTCATTTATATCTAGAGTGCTGGCAACAGAAGGAGGTCAGGGAATATTTACCGAATGAATGAATAAGTATGCTGCCAACTTGAAGATTTAAAATAGGCCACCTCAAATCCTAGCATTTTTATGCTTCTTCATATCCAGATATTTTCTTCTTTTTTTCCCTCATTTTATTCCCAAACCAGAGTAAGGTGAGGGAGATGATAATCCCAACTCTATCTTAAATAGAACTTCAGGGATCCAAGACCACACATTTAGCAAGTTATAGAGTGAGTGACAAACCAACATGAACCTTACAGTCCCAGGTATGCATTTCCAATAACAACAGAAAAATGGATTAGGGGCCTGACACACACAGCAGGTTCCAGCACTCCAGAGAGACTTGGTGGGTCAAAGAGAAAGTCCTACCACTTCTTCCTTTGCAGAGGGAAAGCAATTAAGAAAATTTAGCACGCTAGTGGCAGCTGGAGAGTTGGCAAGTTCCTCAAGAGAAGGACTGTAAGCAATGTCACAAGCCAAGAAGATGGATGGGGTCCATTTATGCACTGAGGCTGACGTATAAATGGAAACTGGCCCAGTTTGACTGCCCTTTCTTCAAAGATGTCATTGACAGATGAGTAACTAAATGTTTTTGTTTAAAAAAGAAAATAAGAAAATAGAAAGAAAGACGAGAATAAAACACACATACATACACACGCACACACACAAAACCAAAACAAGAAACTCTTTCTATCCCAAACAGACACATGTAGCCAATGAACATGAGAACACTGGATCAGACCTGGAAGCACTGCAGGCTTTTCAAAGTGGTCCCTGATAATGATTTGCAAAGTTGTACACCTTTCCTTTCAGATAATTTTCAATTTAATGCAAAGATTTCACGGAAACCCCAAATCACTGCCAGTTGGCTATACCCCATCTGCTGTTGGAGGCACACTAGTGGGGGTCAAGCTTGCTCATATATTCATCTTCACCTGCCAAAACAAGGTTTCTTACCCAATTAAAATGAGCTCTTTAATTTTAGAGTGGTAAACAATGTCTACTTAATTTGAGGAGAATACACAGAAGAAAGTTACCAAAGCTAATCATCCAGTGACATAATGGGTGAGTCAGAGTCAGTGTAATTTGGGGGAAGAGCTGAAGAGCCCTCTCTGCTTTTGGAGACAGAAAGGTCTTTTGGAGGTCATTGCCTTCATGGTGCTGCATCCGTGGCAGCCTTCGATTTCAAAATCTAGCAATTCTGTTTTATCTTATGTCTGCCAAGCCCACTTTTAAAAAGATTAATAATCACCAGATTTAAAAGCTAAGAACTAAATACAGTTCCTTGGATAACCTTGTTTCTTCGTCTTGCTCTGTAATTATTTTCTGAAAATGGGCACCTGCTGACACCTATGAGTTGTAGTAAATAGGAGGATGCCTTTTCCACCCACTCAGGGTTAGCCACTCATGTCTCGTGACTTGCCTGTGGTCTCTGGCCAACAGCAGTCAACGAACTCAACAGTAGTCAAGTACACCGTCTGGAAAAGTCATAGTCTTCCCCAGAGTGGATATACAGTGCCTAGGCCTAGTCTACATTTCACCCGTGCTCAGCCAAATAGACATTTATGAAATATAAGCCATTGAGAAATATTTGAGCATAGTAAACTTTGACAGGATGGGCACAGTGATCTTAGGGCCAAAGCAGAGCATCCTTTATTATGACCAAATGAGAAATCCAAAGAAAAGTTTTTAGAAAGAAATTTCAAACAGACAGTTTGGTTTGGACCATGTCATTATCAGCTGTTGCATGTGGCCCCAACTCCAGGGAGATAACATGCCTCCAGAACTAGCTGGTTGGACCAGGCTGGATGTGAATAAGCCTGACCTTTAAGCAAAAATAAATCTTGCTGAGTTAAATGATCCTGTCTCCTACTTTCCTCAAGGAACATGAGGCACTAAGGACAAGATGTGAAGATAGCAGCCCTGAATTTTTACAGTCCTTATCTCCTGCACGAGGAGTTACAGGTCTGCTGAGTTCATGAGCTACAGGTTAGATGCATAAGACTGTCTTCCTTGCCAACCAAATAACCCGGGAATAATCAAGGCAACTGTCCCCAAATCTTTCAGTCCCTGCTAATACCAGTATGATATATAGACTAAATCGGAAATAAAGTGTGTGTGGTGGCGGCAGTATTTCCTAGACAGAGAACAACCACTTCAAACATGTATGATCCACCTGAACTCCTTCCCACAAATATTCACAGCATGCAGAACCACAGAAGTTGATCTTCAAAATTACCCTAGAGCACAGCTTATTGAGAGAGGCTACCCCAAATTGGTTAAGGCTAGCCAATATCAGGATGATACCTGGAGGGTCTCACCCATCCATCAACCAAAGGCTTCACCAATTATTTATCAGTAATAGACGATGTGCCAGACACACGTTTAGGCTTCGATTTTCTCAGCAGCTGTCCACAAAAGAGGGCTTGTGGCAGCTTCTAGCCCTTTAGGCCAAATACTGCCCATGAAAGCCCCCAGCCAGCCACAAAGATCTGCTGACACTCTTGAGAGTGACGGAGACAAGAAAAGCCAGAGACAGGGTGTCTATGACAACTCAAGACTCAATCACAAAGTGTTTGGGCTTCTCCTATCCCAAACCCAGCACCTGCAGATACAACTAACTCTAATCCCTCAGGGTGATTAAGGTGATGAAAATCTCAGACTCTCCAGAGAAGGGTACATTTCAGCTTGTCTTTGCCTAAAACAAACCCACAATTTTCATATATGGCCCCTGTTACCCTTATGATATAGAAATGAGAGATCTGGACCTTACTTTAAATGAGCATGGTACACCCTGTCAAGAAAGTATCAGGGCACATACCGACACTTTCTTGCTGGCTCAGAGTTTAAGAATAAAGTTCCTCAGAAATATTTCTGCTTTCACAACAAATTCTACCAGCTGTCAGATCCTTGGATTGAAGGAGATGACACCAAGCTGAGAAGGAAAAATTTTTAACATTTTCTGCCTTTTTGAAACCAACTTTCTGATACAGAGAAGTAGCTGACTGGTCAGATCAGTGGACACCAGGCTTACTTTATATGCATCTACTAAAATCTGTCATTTACCTGCCACCACGGGAGATTTCCGCTCATCTAGGAGCTGGATGGAGGTACTTGCTGTCACCACATTGCTTTTGTTGACTGTTCCTGTAAGAGGGGGAAAAAAAATGAAACATAGGGATGGAAACAAAGAGTGTCATAGCACTTACGTTAAGAGAGCCATGGTACTGGTTTGCAGTCACCAGTTCTGCAGACTGTGCTGGGGCTTACTTCCCAGAACCCAGAACTGGTCCCCCTTTTAGGCCACAGCTGCCAGGTGGGTGATCCTCTCAGTTGAAAGGATCAATCCACTGAGTTATGACCACCCACACTGAAGAATGTCCAGCTTCTTCACATCAAAATTATTAACAACCATGGAGGGACCACAGTTTTTAAAATGTGTGGTTATTAACTGCAGTGTTTACCTGTGTCAGTTATCATAGTTACATTGCCTTTTTAAATATAGCCATGGAGAGCTTCTTGAGATAAAGTTCTGAAATTATTTTAAAATGAGTTAGAGGAGTTCTGTCATGGCTCAAAGGTTAATGAACTGGACCATTGTCCATGAGGACTCAGGTTTAATCCCTGGCCTCACTCAGTGGGTTAAGGATCTGGCATTGCCATGAGCTGTGGTGCAGGTCTCAGACGTGGCTCAGATCTGGCATTGCTGTGGCTGTGGCATAGGCCGGCGGCTACAGCTCCGATTCGACCCCTAGCCTGGGAACCTCCATATGCCATGGATGTGGCCCTAAAAAGACAAAAAAATTAAAAAATAAAATAAAATGAGTTGGAAATTTTAGCTCTGATTTGTTGGTTAAAACTTTACTGATCTATAAAATCCAAATTTCAAGCCCAGTTTTTCTGAGCAAAACTCATAGAGCTGGAATGCAATCCTTATTCCAAACTCTTATTACTGTGGTAACAATGTGGTATTAGTATAGAGATTTTTAATTATTAACAATGTCTCTAATACCCATGAATTAAAAGACACTGAATACAAATTCCTAATGCCCATAGTTAATAATTATTAGTCCAGTGTCTGTCTTATAGAAGGTTCAATGAATGTGAGTTGAATGGAATCCAATTGAATTTAGAAGCAGGGAGAAGGCAGATCTGAATTTGAATATACTTATGACCAAAGCAATTAAGAATTTTCTTCTGGCCTGAGTCTCTGCCATAATAAAAACCAGCTTCTTTTCCAGTGTGTACAGGTATTCGATACACTAGGGAAAAAACGTGAGAGAGCTCCACCACAACACTTGCACTTGGTGACTTTTCACATTTTCCCTAAATCTAAAGGGGCCATAAAATCTCCTAAGATATTATGTCATCCATAACTTTATCATGACCAAGGTAAATTCCTTTTTATTATGTGATTTCATTGAAAGTTCAGCAAAAAGCCCACTTGCCAAAAATCAATTAGACAACAGCCTTAATCAAAAATTTTTTCCAGACATAATTCTTTGTGGGGAAAAATGATGAATAATATCAAAGCCAATCAACATGAGGGAACACCACACACAAGGACACACACACACAGCACTGTTACAGGGTGTTCTTATTATCTGCAGCTCCTCCTCCCCATGCAGGTCTGGGAAAAAGCCCTTCTAGATAATTTGATGGTTCCAGTCCAGATCTAGCAAGCCAAGTTCTATTTTTTTTCTTTAGAGGATTATGAAAAAGAAAGTATCATGAGACTTCATGATTTAAAAAAAGACATTAATAAGCTTGCAGCAGAATAACAAACTCTACTCTTAGTTGCTCTTTTCAGTAATAAATGTGATGCAGGTAAGCATAAAGAAAGAGACTGAGACACCTGTAAATTGATACTGGAAAACACATGCATGTGTGTGGGTATGGCTACACACAGACCTGTCAGCAAAGGCGTACAGTCTTTAAGAATCTCAGTCCTTAAAGAAACCTAGTTGATAATCTCCTCTAAAATCCTACCTAACAAGGGAGTTTCTACGATAACACTTGGCCTTTCCTTGCATATCTTCATTAATAAGGGACCACCTTCCTAATGAGTCCACTCAACTAATTATTACACAATTTTTGTCAACATGTCTTCTGCAAATTTTGAAAGCCTTCTCTCTAAAGATGTTTTCATTCATGGAAATGAGCAAGTGCCCAAACTTAAGGAGGGGCTTTGACACTAAGCCTGAGAGAGCCTCAATTAGGGTTAACTTGGGAATACTTATAAGAGATTAATACAAAAGGTCCTAATATAAAACATAAGTATACAATGAACTGTCCAGAGCAATCCAACTTTATAGAACTATGTGTTTTTCATCTTTAAAGTTTCTACAATGCACTGTACAGAGCCTTGCACAGAATGAGCACCGATAAAATCAGATTCGTGAGACAAGAAAGAGTCAAGGACAATTGAAAAGCCTCTCCAGTGTTTTTTTTTTTTTTGCTGCTAAACCTGTTGAAATAAGGCAGTGTTCAGTTCTCTTTTGAGGGGAGGTAACCTTACTTTTTTTTTTTAATATCATAAAACCTTAGGACTGAAAGAATCATTGGCTACATGCCTCTCACTGGTCACTGCAGCTCCCTGTCAGGAGAGCACAAGGCTACACAACATCTTAATCCTTACTCTTGCATGATGATTTAAATCAGTTTAAATGGGGAACTGTCGGCCTCCAGAATAATGTTACCTACTGAAGGCTCAGGCAAAGGATGCTGCGGCTGCATGAATTTATCTAAGTAGGGCAATTATAATATTTTTAAAAATCTACTGAGAAGTTTGTATTCAAATTCCACATGGTTCAGAATAACAGTTCTGCTTCCTGATATGCTCTGTGCATAGTCTGGTTTAGCAAAAGCTTCATTTTACTTGGGGCGGCAACACTTACAGATTTGGTCACTGGTTCAGGGCTTGGCCGATATTTAGCTGAATTTGGCTCCCTTTAGTATCCAGGCTGCATCTCCACTCTCTGCAAGCAATGTTCAGGCCAGAAGGCCAAAGGGACAGAGCCAGCCTCCAACAAGGGGACTCACCTGTGCTGAATGGGATCGAGTAGACGAAGCTCCCTGGAATCTGCTCAGCAGCTCTTCGGTACCAGAGAGGGAAATGGTCTGCATTAAAGATGTTCTCCTTGTCTCCAGCTTTCAGGAAGTCCCTTGAAATGGAAAAGAGGAAGAGGAGCATGGCCCCACTGAGCAAGGAAAAGCTGGACACTGGTGCATTCCAAAGGCTTTTGTTGAATAAACACAATGTTGCCTTTTAGAATTGGATCTGCCTTTCTCAGTACAGAGAGGACCTGTGTAACACTGTGCACCCCAGAAATATCTTGTAGGGCCCTAGCAGTCAGACTGCCAGTGGGTGGAATGATTTTTAGTAGTATATCTAGTGAACTAATTGTCTTAGCATCTGAAGCAAGCAGACAAAGCCTCCAGAAATCATATCAGAAGACCAAAGGGTAGTCAGAAAGCTTTGTCTTGCCTTAAAACCTATACATATAGATACATATCCTTGGGAGGATCAACATCTTAAGGAGATCTCACTCTTAGAAACAAATGTAAAGGAGGGAGTTCCCGTTGTGGCTCATCAATAATGAATCCGTCTGGTATCCACGAGGAAACAGGTTTGATTCCAGGCCCTGCTCAGTGGGTTAAAGATCCAGCCTTGCTGTGAGCTGTGGTGTAGGTCAGCAGCTGTAGCTCCAATTTGACCCCCAGTCTGGGAACTTCCGTATGCCCCAGATGTGGCCCTAAAAACGAAAGAAAGAAAGAGAGATAGAAAGAAAGGAAGGAAGGAAGAAAGAAAGAAAGAGAAAGGAAGAGAGATTATAAAAAGGAGGTAAAGTAGGTCCATGTGGGGATCCTTGATTCTTCTTCTCTTTCCCTCTTACCCTTCGGCCAAACAGGACTGCTCCTACTTCTGGATACTAGAAGCCCTTGTGGTGCTGGGTGAGACAGGTCTAGGTTTTAGGCAGAGCTGAATGACCTTGGGTGAGTTACTCGGGTTAGTTACTAAGTCTCTGAGCCCCATTTATTTATCTACAATGTGGGAATAATAATACTACACTTAGCTGATGCTATCAGAATTACATAACAGCATGTGTGAAAGGGCTATGTAAACTGAAGATGGCTCACACAAATATATGGGATCCTTAAAGCCCAGAAATTTCTTTCCTTCCCTGTGGTTCAAATGGAAGCTGTGATGTGATCATCTCTTAGACTTAGAGCTGATTTAGGACTTTGGGGGAGAGCAGTAACCATGTTGCGGAGGCTGACATTGCCGGAGGCTAAGTGTGTGCCACATGTGATCCAAAAGGCCACAGTGAAAGCATGGAAAACACTGTTAATATTGGGGATGGTGGCAGATTACAGAGGCCATCAACTATAATGGATCTGCTTCCAAAAGCAGGTAGTGGAGACAGGATGGAACCGCAGTGTAGGAGGCTGATGACAGTATATGTTAGCTCTAGGATAAGAACTATATGTTATCCAGACCTGTCCATAATATTTTGAACTCTTCCTTGTATGTTCAGTTAAAAAAAACACACAGAAATTCTAAAATCGTTTTAGCCCTGGCTAATAGAGTGATCCACATAGCTGGGTCTCGACAAATACCGTTTGAATGGAGAGAGTAGGCAGGATGAGACTCAAAGACAATGGAAGTCAAGGTGCCTCTATAGGCCTCAAGGACTGGAGTTTCCTGAAGACAGAAGAATTATTTCATCCACCCAGATATCCAATGAGTATTCACTCTGGGTCACAGTAATGCCACAGTGAGAGGAACCCACAGTTGTAGGTATTTTTAGGTCCCCAAAGCAGTTTTACGTCCGTAAGTTTTCTGATCCTCATAGCACCTCAGGGAGAGGATTACCTCACTTTTCAGATGCAATGAGTGAGGTAAGCCAGGTGCACATTCTAGTAGTCTTGAGCATAGTCCTACTGTCCTTCAATCCATCACAATTATCACCTGGACATCAGACTAGAAAGGTAGTATGTTTCGATGTTAGTACTTTTCTTGTGTTTGTCTAAATTTCAAAACATATAACAGTCTTTATCTCTAAGCATTAGAAAGTCTGTTCCTGTGTCTCCCTTTGCCTCTCTGGATCCTAAGAGGAGAAGAAAATGTGTATCCTGACAATGAGACTTTTAGTCCTTTCTAGGAACTTGCCCCATGGTAAAGTAACTGTTCAGGGGAAAAGGGTTAAAGTGGGCTTGAAAAGAATCCAGCCCTAAGATTTGGTCAACTTCATAAATGATGAGTTTGAGAAGCTGAGAAGGAAAGAATTCCTCAGGTACAAATTAAAAGTTCATTCACAAGACATCCAAAAATCTAAGACCAGACTTGGTCTTACAAGATCTTATGGTTGATGTTGGGGCCTCACCTAAGAGATGTTAGATCACTGCCAAGCTGGGCTTAATGGGACAGGAGTGTCTCCTCACCAGGCTCCTGATGGGCCAACTCCTCTCAAGTCAATAGCCACATCGTGACTTGGCTTTTCCCCCCTGGTACCCTGAAGGTCAAGGTTTGTGAAGTTCCATGGTAACCTCTGGAGTCACATACACACAGTTTGCAAACTCTGAATCTCAGGTTTCATTCATCCCTGGCCTAATAACATCTTCTACCTCGGAGAAGAGAAATTGAGAAAACTTATTAATGGGGTCAGGAAAGATTTCCCAGGCTCATACCTGCTCTGGCCAAACACCAGTTTGAAGAGTTAAGATCCTGTGCCTTTCTGAAGACACAAGGGGAAGAGGCTTGTGGGAGTTCCCTGGTGATGGTTCCCTGCGATGGTTAGGACATGATGCTTTCACTACTGTGGCTTGAGTTCCATCTCTAGTCTGGGAACTAAAATTCCACAACAAGCTACTACTGCCATTGGCCAAAAAAAAAGACGACGACACAGGGGCTGAGCAGTACTTTAAAGGGCATTTGGGTGCTGAACTCGGTGACACTCTGCCTACTGTCCATCGGGTCTCTTTAGAAGCAAAAGGAGACTCTGTCAAACCCGAGGGCCACCAGAATGACTGGTCCTGGGTCTGGGGCTCTGCAGGCCCTCAGGTTTCATGCTGAGGCACAGAGGTTTTACTAAAACGTACACAAACAAAGAGGAGACTTGAAACACAGGCAGGAATTCCTCAGCTGAGCTGCAGTACAGCTGAATGCCCTCCAGCCATTCATCAGAAGATGAATAAGTCCCCTCTGGCTGCTCTGCCAGCAGCCACAGCACCTCCAGAGTCCTAAAATGACTCACCAGGGCAAGAGAGGACTCTAGGACAGTGGACAGAAGCCAACAAGTGTAAAGAACACAGAAGTATAGAAGGGTCAACAACAGGCAAGTGAACACATGTGCTGGGGCCCCAGAGGGAGAACAGGGAGGAAAAACATCAATGGGCCTGGGGTGCTCTGAATTTATTTTGTTTCTACCACTGGTGGAATCAAGGAATGATATAAGGATCCCTTTCAATGTCCCGTTTCAGGAGCTCCCCGAGCCCCTGCAGAGGGGCTCTCCTACTCACTGGTTGGTGAGCTGCTCAGCCCCAACAAACAGGTTGATTCTCGAGAGACCTGTGCGAGTGCCGAGGAAGGCTACCTCCACGCCCTTGTCAGAATTCCTGAAAACAGAGCAGCAGACGTCAGGGGGATTCTGCCAGGCAGTAAACAGATAATTTCTTTTGCATTTTAAGACTCAAGGAATGTTTTGTGAAATAATAGTTTTGAAGCTTGAAATTTTAGAAGAAATTATAGAAACACACACACACACACACACACACACACACACACACACACACAAACTCTTATTCCTCACAGAAGTCTTCATGGTAATTCTTGCCAGGAAACTAAGAGGTCCCTGACCAAAAAAAAAAAAAAAAAGTAGCACTTCCAATGCTAAATAAGCACACTTTATCTCAAGGTTCTGGGTGCAAGTTCGGGAAGAGCAGGGCAATTTTAAGGAGAGGGAAAAAAATCCTTTGCTAACGCTACCAACTCTACTCTTGGTCCTAAACAGTTAGGACTGTTTAGCAAAAATGAGCAACTGAGACACTGAATAAAGTCTCTAGCATCCCACAGCCTGGAAATGTCTAGGATCTGAATTCTACACCATTCTGGGGGCATCAACTAGCAAATTCTACCAAATCACAGGCTTATCCTCACCCTTACTATCACAAAGGGATGAGTGAAAAAATGACTTCTGCAAATAGCCCTGTAGGATGTCATGCATAGAAGATCTAAGAATGGCCTTAGAAGAGAAAACATTCGAAAATTCACTAAAGATTTTTTTTTCAACTTTAACGGCAAATTTTATATGTTTGAACATGTTCTCTGGGGTATTCACAATGCATCCTTCTTCAAAAAAAAAGTGGTCTTTCTCCACAAATACATATTTTACTCTGCAATGAAAATATGAAGAGAATGGTGACTGATTCTTGAGTTTGTGTCCCTACCCTAGATGTTAGTAGCAATTTGATTCAAAGCTTTATCCATGTCATCTTCAATGTAAGGTCACTTAGTTGCTTGATCTCTGATGGTTGTCAAAGTGGTCAATACTATTTTTAAGTATTTAAGGGGTAAACAGAAACCAACACCATGCATTTGTTTCTGCTCATAGCCCTATACCAAATTGGAAAGTTAGGCTGCCCAATCAGTTACAGATGCGGACTACAAAGCAAGCTACCATTTCGGAAATCTTTAGCATCTGTTAGGGGTGAATCAACAATCTTTGCTCAGGATTTTGAGTTTCATGAGAACCTAAAAGAAACACTTCCACATCCACTAGACGATGTAATCAAAGGAAAAGTTTTTACTCTTTCCAGACCTCCGAGAGAATAAGGTCCAACCAGGTAAGCAGCCCAAGCATACTCCCAAATATAATGACAGCGATGATATCTTTGGGACTCCAGACAAATGTATTAAACTACCTATCTTACGTCTATTCTTGGGAGTCATTTTAACCTTAAAATGTCTAGAAAAAGAGTTCTGGCCACGTCCAGTCCCAAATCTGCTCTTCCTTCACGGTATCCTGTCTTAGGGAATGGTCCCACTATCTACCAAAGTATTCACATCATAAACTTGAGAATGATCCTTGACAGCTGAGCCTCCCTCCCATCACAAGGTGAACCCATCACCAAGTCCAAGGAGTCTTATTCTGAAGCATGCTATAAGTGCATCTCTTCTCTTGTGCCTACTGCCGCTGCCTTGGTCCAAGTGACAATCCACTGAAATATTGTAGGAGCCTTTACTATTTTTCTTACCCCCATTATACCCTTTTCTCCACATAGCAGAAGGATTGTCTTTAAAAATGCAAATCTGATCCTATCCTTCCTAAAATTTTAGTCTCCTTCTTAAAATTCTTCAACGATTTTCTAGTATTCTGGGTAGAAAATCCACAGTCCTTAACCTGATTCCCAAGGTCCTGAACCAGCTGGCCCCACTGCAGCCTTTTCTCCTAATATCTTTCAGCCTACCTTCTACACTTCAGCTCTGCTGGCCTTCTTTAAATTCCTCAACTGTGCAAATACTTTCTCACCTCAGAGCCTTTGCACATGCCATTCCAGTCCCCTGGGAATTAGTTCCTACTCAGAAAAGCCTTCCCTGTCTTCTGCCTCCACTCTAGGTCTTGATACAGTCTACATGTCTGATTTTCCTTCAAATAGTTATCACAGTTCTTAATCATGTAGCACTGGAACCGTGCTGAGGAGGGTTATGTTTGACTGAGTTAACTCCATTCTATCAACATTTAGCCCAGTGCCTAGCACATAACAGACATACAATCAATATTTGATGAATAAATGAATGAAAATAAGAACAGAATGAATGACACACCTGATAGAATATACAAAAGAGAAGATTAAAGAAAGGAGCTAATAAAGAATAGAAAAGGAGTGAATGTACAATGTGAAAGTGTAAGAAAAAAATGTATTTTTTTCTTATTCTTGTTAATAGCCTACTTAAAATAGTAAAAAAAAAAAAGTAAGAATAATGATGGCAATAATAAGAATAATAAGCTACTGAGACAATTCTCACCCTAGTCTTTGACAACAAATACCATTGCCTGCCCTCCTCCCCCTACATCCCCCACTTCAGAAATAAACCGCAGGGTTATATCTGACACCCTAATGGAACATAGCTCTCACTTCCCCATCCTCCTCACGACCTAGCCTGGCCCAGATCCCAAGTTCCCTCCAGACTGTGAAGCAGAGGGAGACATTGCCGGGCAGGAAGCATAATACTCCTTCCGCCTTCCTCTCTCTCGGAAGTGTCACCCTACCTCAGCATACCAAATTTCATGTAATGTTAAAACTCAAACAAATTACATGTCAAACCCAGGAGCTTGCCATCCAAGCCAGAGCCGCTAATCTGCTCTAGCTCTTGTGGTTTGGAGCTTTGGGAAAAATTAAAGAACTTTAACACCAGGCTCCTAAAACAGTTTAGTTCTTTAAACCATAACCATATTTCGGACGGCTTGTGGGGAAATGGCCATGAAAGGGGGACACGTGCAACCACTTACTCAGATTTGTTGAGGGCAAGGCTGGTCCAATAGGCTTCAATGGGAGCACTCACCACAGCATCAAAAAGGACTTCCTGTATCAATTCTTTATCACCTGTTGGGAGGGAGAGACTGGAGAAGATGGCTTTGGCTGGACCCCAAACTGTAGCATGAGCTACACTGCATTCATTTTGTGCAAGAAGTATCTGCAGGCTTCTTTCTCATATGGTGCATTGCTTTATGTGTTAACCTCCCACCAGCTGAAAATACAAAACATTTCTGACACCTGATAGCCGGCAATACAGGGACCCACAAAGCATTTGGATGAGAGGACAGTAAATGGTCATGCTGTAGTTTCCTGCTTTTTCTCCCCATGTCGTAGTTCACGCCACAGGCCAGCATGCCACCTCTGGGATCTGGAAGGTTAGACGGCAGCACCCTTCAGAAAGTTTGTTTTTTGCATCCCCATTTCTGTCCTCTATCAAAATCTGCAGTTCTTCAGGGCCCTGATCTCAGTTGGTTTTAAGAAGGGAAAGGGGTATGATGCTTAATAACTCCTGAGACTGTAATTTTGTGATTCATTCCATTATAAAGAGGATTCCCCCCACACACACTTTAAAGGAGGATATCTGTCCTAATCCAAAGGGATTCTTGAGAAAGCTCTGTGAATATCATGAGTCTAGCAGAGGCATCTAAAGCCCTATAGCCTTATCACCTACAGCGAGCCAGTCCTTACCTTGGCTGCTGGCCAAGAAGACAGTGGTGCTTTGTTGTAAAAGCAAAAACTAGAAACAACTCATCATCAAAAAAGACAATGGATAAACTGAGATGCAGCTATGCAGTGGGAGGCTACAAATGCGCTGAATGATCAACACAAATCTCAAGGAGATAATGTATAATGCGTGAAACACGAGTTGTAGAATAACATATTATGCCATATCTCACCATATCTATAAATCTTAATAAAAAATAATGGTGCACTCTGTTTATGGAGGTACATATACACATATGGCATATGTATAGTATAAAATGCATGGCGATGATGAACAAGTACAGGATGGTACTTCTCTCTGGGAAAGAAATGGGACAGCACAGGGGCACTCAGGACCTTCAACATGATCTGTCATGTTTGGGTCCTTAAAAAGTAGCTGAAGCAAATATGATGAAATATTAAAATTTGACAAAGGTGGGTAGTAAACGAAAGTGCTTTTTTATGTCATCTCTCTACTTTTGTTTTTTAAATACGTCTTTCAAAAAGCCAAAAAAAAATGAAAAATTGGGCTCATATGATGTCTCTGTGTTCCCTTCTCTACTAGAGCATTTCCTGAAAAGTAAATCCACTCCATGAAGATGTTGTTTAGATATGGAAACTTTCTTACACCTCTCACAGGGCTGTGTGGTTATTCTATAAGATAATATATGTAAAGAACGCTTTGTGTCACTGAATCTGTTAGGGATAGTGACAGGTGCCAGGCTCAGTTCTGGTGTATTGATTGCTACCCCACCCGCCCACCTCCCACCAACGCCCATGCCCAATCTTCAGCTGCTAGAACTAATTTATGTTTGTTCAGGGACTGTTCTTGTGCTTGGAGAGCATCAGGCCTGCTGCTGTTCTCTCTCTAACCCCCTGCACCTGCTACTGGCCACTTCTGATTCACTAAGTCCCTCAGAGGGCACTTGGTAGGAGGGGAAGCACCAAAATAGACACTTCAAGAGGCAATATGTCACAGTGGCAATCCCACTCTGGAGAGAACCAGGAAACCTAAATTATGGACCTTGGATGAGACAAGCACTATTTCCAGCCCTTGTTTCACATTTATAGAATAAAACAGCAGACAGTGATAGTCCCTTCCCAGCTGTAACATTTTCATCCTACTCAGGTGCTTGATGAAATGGTTCAGTTCGGGGATAAATCTAACACAAAGGGTTAAATTGGGATTGAGGATTCTGCATGACTCTTAGTAACCCACATTCCTTCTCCTGTTCCAAGAGAAGGCAGAAAATTTGACTGGATATAATGTGCCTGAACATCTCTGACAAAGCAAAGCTTCCCTTGAACACTGAAGGGAAGTATGGTTTTCAATTAATACCCCCTTCCCCAACAGCCACATGCACACACATGTGCATCTGAAATCACACTCACATTGGAGCAGAGGTTCTTTGCCTTTGAGATAGAGTTTAATAGCTTCGAGTTGAGACAGATGACGGTGCTCTGGGTGTAGGTCAGTGTTGCAGTAGGACCTAGGAACATGACATGGCCCAAAACAAGAACATGTATCTATTTACAGCATCATTTGCCTTTGCCTTTGAACCAGGTGAACTGAGCAAGATTAGAGGTAACTCAAAATCAAAGAGGGCAATGAACGCCAGTGCGGAGGAAGGATTGTTCCATTCTTACCATTCGTCTGCCAAGGACACGTCAGGATGTTCTAAGTCATGTAGGCCTGGAGGTCAAGGAGAAGGGCATCATGAGTAAGGACCATCTGTGTAGGGCACTGACCCCCTCATCCTCTCATGTGCTTCAAGTGTTCTAGGGCAGGGACATAATGGGGACGGTGGCAGTAAGGCAGACATTAACCCCAAAGATACGTGCCTGGGAAAAGGGACTCTGCATGTAGGAAACAAATTCTCTTCTCTGATAGAACCTTCCCTCACTCAGCCACCACTGAAACTCCACCCGGCTGAGTCCCCCAGGAGAGCCTTAACTCTGAAATAAATGATACACCAGTTAGTCCTGGGAGAGAAGCTTGGCAAGATGGTAGAGATACCAAGTTTGAAGTCCTGTACAGCCTGAGTTAAGATCTTGGGTGGGCCACTAAACTCCTCTGATGTAAGAAGGTTGCTTTACTTTCCTTTTTTTTTTTGTCTTTTTGCCTTTATCTAGAGCCGCACCCGCAGCATACAGAGGTTCGCAGGCTAGGGGTCTAACAGGAGCTATAGCCGCCGGCCTTCGCCACAGCCACAGCAACGCGGGATCCGAGCCGCGTCTGCAACCTTCACCATAGCTCACGGCAACGCTGGATACTTAACCCACTGAGCAAGGCCAGGGATCGAACACGCAACCTCATGGTTCTTAGTCGGATTCGTTAACCACTGAGCCATGAAGGTAACTCTGCTTTACTTTTCTTAATGTCAGTTTCTACATGTGCAAAACAGGAATAATAATGGTCCCTAACTGACAGGTGGTTGTGAGGGTGAAATTATAGGTTGAATGATATGAGACTGCCAACCCTCAACTGTTTTTTGACCAGCAGAAATTGCTAGTTGTTATAGGATCCTAAGTACAATGACTCATCAGTCTGGAAAGGTAGCTAGGAGAACTCAAGCTTGTAGGGAACTGCGGATTTTGTGTACAATGCTTGCAACACCCTAACTCTGTGAAATCACTCTTTCCTTACATCTTCATGTGATGTCATTTTGATGAGTCATCAGAAGGCATAGACTTCTGAGTGACAACTTCAGGAACTCCAGTGATTGAGAATGTCAGTTTCCCAAGTGACCAACAGTATCTTATTGCACCAAGGATTTCAGTTTTCTCCTCAAATACAAATGTATAAAATAAATTATAAAACACTAGACCTACTATCACATACTCCTACTTGCTTTTATAGGAAGTAGGGAATAAATTAGAAAGAATATCATCCTATATGTCCCGAGTGTCCATATCCTGTCATTGTTGAATGACCCTGGGAATGCTACTTCAACACTTTGTGTTATACCAGTCGTAGGTGTAGGTGATCGTGTCTCACCCACAGACCACACGAAAGGGTTGAATGGGATAGAGATTAGTCCCTAGAACAATCTCTGCATCCATCCATCCTTTCTGCCCTTTCTCTCTCTCTCCTTCCCTAGCTCCTACTCTTTGTCTGTCCCTCTCCGCCTCTTCTTTGCTCCTATTCTTCCTTCCATATATTTACTGAGCATCAACCATATGTCAGGTACTATTTATTCTCAGCCATGAGAATATAGCAGTGACCAAAACAAAAATCTCTGGTGCCCTCATGGTATTTACTTTCTAGTGGCAGAAAAAAGATACATAAATGAAATGAAAATATGCAGTCTATCAGTAGTGAGGGCTAAGAAATAAGAGAGAGCAAATGAAGCCAGGAGAAGGGGTAACAAGAGACGGGGAGAGATGAAGGAAAGTGTCATTGCTAACCTGGGAGTCAGGGATGTGTCACAGTGACAGTGACTTGAAGCAAAGACCTGGAGGAGGTGAGGGGAGAGCCATGTAGTAACTGAGAAGAGGGTGCTCGTGGCAGAAGGAGTAACAGGGGCAGAGGCCTTGAGCTGGGATCTCACCTGCTTGGAATATTGGGTTAATGATGTCAATTCTATCTGTTTTTCTAGTTTCTGTTCTCATCAGCCTTCATCTACAAAGCTCTCTCTGCCTATATTTCATTGGACCTTTGATCAGACCCTAAGGACAAGATTTTTGTGATTGCTTCCTCTCTGAGGTCCTAGACCATCAAGGAATTACGATTATTCTCTAACTCACACAGCTCTGATTTTGGACAAAATCACACTTACTATTGATTGATAATGCTGGCACTAATGACATAAGCTTCAGTTTATTGACAATTACTGTGTATGCTATATATAAAAAAGATAACGTGTCCGAGAGATTCAGAAAAGAAATGATTTCAGCAGGTAGAACTACAGCCCATACCTTCCTTACAGTTTGAGCAAAATCGGCCTGTTCACCATCTTTGTAATACCTGCAGCTGGAAAAGCAGGTTGAAAATTCCTACATTCTCTGGAACAGCATTCTTTACCGGAGATCCCTCAGAAACGTGGCTGCCATTCCTGAGAAACTCCTTTCTTCAAGAACAGAGCCCAATGGTAATCACACCATGGCCATCAGATGACAAGCCCCTGTGCCAGGCAGCCCAGGGGAAGCAGCTTTCTCAGGTTCTGTCACTCACAAAGTTGGCGGGCTTGTAACCTCCTTATTTACAGAGGAGCAACAGAGAGAGGAGGATCTGACCTCATGTGTATAGATAACCAGAAAGCCTCCCCGTGCTGAGGACGCAAAACTTATTTCTTGCATGACTGGTGCAGTTAACTCTGAAATTTTCTCTGTGTGAGCTCCTAGCCTAACAGAAGATGAAAGTGCCTAAAGAAAGGAAGAGATGATCTGAAAGACTATGCAAAACAACTCCCTGTGTGTGGGGAGGGGGCAGGAAAAGGAAGGGAGGGAGTGAGAATGAGAAAAGAGGGAGGCAGGGAGGGGCAGGCCCACCTATTGAGGACTGACTGAGGAAATGAACACAAAAGAGGCAAATAATCCCTTGATAACCTATCCTTCTACTGTTCTGACCATGAGCTGTTTCTTCAGTTTGACCTCACACGGCTTAGATGTGAACTTTCTGTCTTCACGAGCACTGACATCCACAGAGCCACACATGGTTCATGGGGCCAGAACATTAAGGAAGTTAAAAAACAAACAAACAAAAAAGAATCCCTGAGAATACAACCTGTTGAGTTCTTGCACAAATCACAAAGTTGCCTGTTTTCTCCTGCCTGTCTCTGGGAAGAGAGAACACACGACTGATGAGGTCTGGGGTGGGCACACTCAGGGCCCTGCCCAGGTCGCGATGACCCCTTCACTATCCTACCTGTTCCTTAATTCCTCACAACCAGTTGGGAGACAAAAACCTACACCTGTGAAACAATACAGGGACACTCAGCAGCAGACCAGAAGGCTGTCTATAGGACCTGACATCTCAGAGATCTCCAATCTCCTTCTTCATTCTACATCACCAGCACAAGCCACTAGTCAATCCCGCTTCCGGAATTTCAGCACACTCATTTGTAACCAGCTCTAAGTCACTGAAACCTGACTTTTAACTGACTTTCCAGCTCCTGGCCATGCTCCCTTGAAGGTACCCACAGAGAGCACAGGTCTGATCCAACTCCTCAGTCAAAATGGAAAATCTAACACCCAGGTTGGGCAAACAACTTACTCAAGGCCACTCTGGGAGCGAAGGTTTTCAGAGGCCAGCTCCCTGCCTCCCTGTGAGCTGGTGATACTAGGAAATAGAACATCTCTGAGCTACTAGGTTGTTGGGAGATGAAAAGTAGAGTATCAGTATGATAGTGGTTTTAAAGTTTAAAGGGCTGTGGCGTTCCCACCATGGCACAGAAGACTGAGGATTCTGTATTGCCACAGCTGTGGCGTAGGATGCTGCTGCAGCTCAGATTTGATCCCTGGCCTGGGGACTTTCATATGTCACAGGTCCAGCCCCAAAATAAATAAAGTTTAAAGGGCTATAACAACTGCAACTATTTACTGGGAGTTTCCAGCACACTGGTGCTTTATGAAGACAAGAAGATCTGGGGATCTCAGGGTGCTGCTTTTTCCTTCTTACATAATGACTTATGTAAATCATTTAAATGATCACATTTCCCTCGGACCCAGGCTGCCTTGAAACAGAAGTGAAATCTGTAGCTCGATTGTGTCAGAGACTAAGACTCACATACCTTTGTTTTCTTTTTCTTTTCCTGGCTTTGAGTTTTTACACTAATTCGTATGTTTCTTGGTCTGGTTTTTATGTATGAGAAGAAGTGAGTTGGTGGATGGATGATTCCTGTGAGTTGACTCAACAAATTTGTGGATGGAAGCAGAAGATAAATGAAATCATAAGGGAAGACACCACTGGCTGGGATCCCCTACCACTCTGAAATAGTCTAGGACCGCTAGGCGACCGCAAGTGGGTAATTAGCTGAGCCCAATGTCCAGGGATTTGAGAAAGGGTTGGATAAAGGAGCAAATTCTCCAACTAACACAAGGGCTGGCTTCAGGGCTTTCTTTCACCCAAGAGGGTAAGAGAGATGAAGGCAGCATCTTACCTTCTTCAACGGTTACGTTCCCTCGGAAGAAATATTTTCCATGGCCTCTGGATAGCGCCACACCTAAACTGTGCAGAGAAACAAAGCAGACTTTGAAATCCATGTTATCAACTGGAACAGACTTTGGGCTAACTTTTTATTTTCCATTTTCACATTTCCATTCCATGCTCTATACACAAATTTTTTCAATAATTTACTTTCAAAACCCCACTGATTATAGTTGGTGTTGCTCTTTTTTTAGGTTCCACCCACTGCTTCAATGTAATTTCTGATTGGAAGTTCAGCAGTGATGGGCAGCTCCCACGAGTGTTTAAAAAGGTGTGGCAAGCTGCTAGGAGCCCTTCCAGCAAGGCCCTCTCTCTGCTGCTCTTGCAAGGGCTACATGCCCGGCTTTTCACAATGACCTTATGTATACTTGCCCTACATTCAGCCACACGTGGGTCTTTCCAGACCCCAGAGTTTGGGACTAGGGAAAATTAACGCCTTCTCAAGGGCAAAAACGAACACTCCCACTGCACCTGATTGTGGCAACATGATCATGTTGGGGGCCTCTTTGCCCAACTCTCTCCTTCATCTGATAGATTTTTTCATACTCTCACTTGCTCAATAGTCTTAATTTAAGCTCCTTTCTGTTTTCACCTAAAGTCAGAGAATATGTTTTGAAAACACAGTCTCTTCTTGTGGCAAAGCCCCTTACCAGTCAGATGTTCCCTCCTCGACTACTCTGATACCAAAGGGAATCCACCCATGATCCCTGGCCATAGATGACAACAATGCCATATTTGTTTTGAAGATGGATCTATAGTTAGTAAATTCTTTCTTTTCTTAGCTCTGTGAGGCACCAGTTCAGGAACATAAAGAAAGCCCACTAAAATAACTTCTTACGAAAAGCATTATCACACTAAGTTAGTAGTGGGAGACTTTAGAATGCCACATACACTTATGAAAGCAGGCAAGGAGCCAAAGGCATTTTTCAGGACTGTTACGAAGAGAAAGAACAGGATTCCAAGGCAGACAAGCACAGAAGGACAGTTCAGAGAAATTAAAATGGAAGCACAACATGTAAGGATGGATGTGCTACCTCCAAGTATGAAGCACTGTTTTTTGATCATGGAAATAAAAGGCAAAATGGAACTCACTAGGCAGCAAGTTAGATGGTTAAGGTCTCTGATAACCCTCTGAATTTATCTCTCCACCCTGAGTTGCAATCCCCAAAGCTTATTTGCTTGATAATGAGATGCAAAGCCATGACAAATTGAGTGAGTTCTCCTAGGTGAGCCTGAACCATCTTCCCCCTTCTGGAAAACAAAAACAAAAGCAGCCTGGGAAAAGCCCCTTCCTCACTCTTTCCGGCCTTTCGGCAGGGTGTTTGGTTATCTTCAGATGATGAGCTCTGAGAGTGTCAGCAGGTTTTGTACAAACACAACTGATGGGTCTGATGGAATGTCCATGTATTATGGTCAGCTCTACCTGAAAGGAGTACCCTTGATGTCTGTATAATAGTAGTCATTTGTCATCACCAAAACCCGTTTCTAGATTGAAAAAAAAAAAAAAGTCGTAGAGAAAAGAAAACATGGTTAGTCTGCTAGGTGAAGTTTTCAGAAATAAATAAAAATAAATGGACACACTATGATCAGGTTAACAGTACTACATGAATCTTGTTTGAGATAAGTAAAGACAAGAGAAAAATGATCTCAGCGAAAGATATTTATTCCAGATAGAGCTTTCAAAGCTAATTTTTCACAGTGGTTTGTTTTAAATTAAGCAGCAAGAATGTTTGAGAAAAATATACCCCTTTGTCCACTGTCTTCTTCACCTCCATGGAAAACTTCCCAGTCTTTCTATTCACCATGGCATTTCGTAACTAAAACGATAAAAGAAAATCGGGGTTAGCTCTTCCCAGGGTTACCGTGTTGTCTTGGGCAACTTGCGCCTTCCAGCCTGGGAGCACACTTGGTGGCTTGTGTGTAATGAGGCAGAGATGTTTCCCCACCGACTCTTGAGCACTTTTGCAGTGAGTCTGCCTACTGCACTCAGACCTCGGAAATGGAGCTTCAGAAGAATAAACATCCAAATGCTCTTGTCCAGGGGGAGAGAGGTTAACAGCAATAAAAAAATGGTCTTCAACTTCAATTTGGGGTGCTCGGGTAAACGTCTAGGCAACAATGACCAAAAAAATGCCTGCGCTATGTTGATTAATCCTGAGAACAAATGCCCAGCAAACGCTAAAACACTCAAGAAGCAAGCATGTCTCTGGGGGCAAGTTACATTTTCAAAAAGGGTATTGGTTTGTCATGGAGAAATCATTTTTCAAAACATAATCAAGTTAAAGATATTTTCCTACACAGTAGTTTTGTTGTTGTTGGGTTTTTTTTTTTTTTTTCTTTTTGGTTTTGTTTTTAAAGGCCAACCATTTGGAAGACAGGGATTAGCTTTTCATAGCATGAATCATCTTCAAATACTCTCCGAGAAATCTGGGCCAGTGCAAGGTCTGGCTGAGACTGATGGGCAGTGAACAGGGCGGCCCTGTATCTGATTTTTGGAGGTCCCATCCGGGAATGGTGAGCCTCCTCCCTTCCCCCACCCCAGGCTGATCTCTGCTAATTACTTGTGACCCTTCCAAGAGTTCAGAGAAGGCCAGCAGACACAGTGATGAAAGATGTGCCGTCGTGGGCACCAATAGGAGACGATGGGGAGGCCATTTAATGAAATAGGAGCAAATGCTGACATGCCACAGCCTGTCAGGAAAGCTCTTTCCCAGCCTCAATGCTTGGCTTTTTTTTTTTTTTTTAATTCTTTCCCCTCTTTTCTCCTTTGAGGAGCCTGAATAAGATTTGGCCGATAGAGAACTGCAGTGCTTGCAAGCAACCTAAATTTGATGCAGGGCTGTCTAGATTTGGGTTCACATTCCCATCTTCTGTGAGAGAGAGTAAAGGCATAATTTTTAGCTGGAGGCATGTATAAAATAAAACATATATTTTACTTTAGATATTTTTTAACAACACATAATGGGCATTTCTGGAAATATTTTCCCATTTTAACTTTTGTGGTTTTGGATGGGGAGAGCTGGTCCTAATTAAGTCTACTTTCTAACTCTTAAGAACGGCTCGATTTATCTTTGACATGGTTTTCATTTTTCCTCTTTCTGGTGCCTGCCTAAAGCCATTTGGGACCTTCCCCTCTCACATTCCCCAGGCAAGTCAGAGATTAGGTAAGCTTCTCCATGCCTCCGTGCCACCCCACCCCCAATTCCCAGTAGCACAGAACAATCAGCAATGGGGCCTGGCAGGGTCCAAGGCCAGGGTCACTGATGCCTTCTTGAGGCAGAAGCTTAGAGGATTAGCCCAGCCTGTCCTTTTTACTCAATTATAATGGAAATAAATTATATTTATTGAACACCTACCTGTGAGGCAAGATACCACTACAGTTTGGAAATAGATTCTGGGGCCAGAGCTTTACGATGCTGAATTAAAATCACTTATGCTCTCCGTGCCTCATTTTCTCTTTTTGCAAAATGGAATTAGTGACAACATCCATCTCATAAAGCTGGAGTAGGTACTGGATGAGAAGAGTGTGGTATGCCCTAAGCAGTCAATAGATGTCGGCTATCCCCCACCATCACCCTCACCAACACCATCACCACCTTCATTGCCATCCTCCTCCCTTTTCTTTAATGTCACACCCCTTTCAAGAGCTTAAAATATTAGGATTCAAACTCCAGTTTGTCTGACGCAGATATCACCTCATCTTTTTTGAAGGTACACAGGGTCCTTGTAACAAACGTGATCATTCAATTCAACAAGAGCCTGGTTGCCGAGAGAAGTGGGTTGCTCCCTCCAAAAATTTCTCTGCAGCTGGGCAGACTCATGCTGCTTCTTTCTCAGCAAACTCCACTTGTCTGGTCTTTCCCAGATCTTGACCTAAAACCTTTCCTCTGCTACTTGTATGCAAGCCCCATTGGTGGGCATGTGGGTGTGCAGGACCTAGTGCAGCCTTCACAAAGATGCTTTGTGTATAGATCCC
Source organism: Catagonus wagneri (assembly GCA_004024745.2). NCBI lineage: Eukaryota > Metazoa > Chordata > Mammalia > Artiodactyla > Tayassuidae > Catagonus > Catagonus wagneri. The sequence continues at coordinate 37,750,414 of PVHT021183699.1, read as the reverse complement.
AGAATTTCCCAATCAAGGGAGTGTAAATTCCCAGGAGAGAAATGGTGACTTAGGTTTTCCCAATCAAGCACATTGGTAATGAAGGAATTCATGTCTCAAATTTACTTTGCTCCCATGGAGATAAGACAAGAGACAAACCAGAGAGACAACTAGAGGCCTACTGGTGAAGAATAAGAGCATTAAACTTGCTTGAGGTGTGGGAACTCTGAGGGTGGACACTCAGAACCCAGTCCCGGGAATCAGATGAAGGTGAAGAACACCACACAGGCTAGGAATCCAATGACAAAGGAAGAAAAGGGTGAGGAAACAGAAAGCACTCATCGAACCAATACTAGTAAAAGAAGATAGGAGCTCATGGAAAATTAACTTGGGCACAGGTGATGACTAGACAAGCAGGGTACAGATGAGCTAAGTAATAAAACTCTTCAGGTAACCTGCAAAGGAGAAGTAGAAGTGTCAGCCTAGTGTTAACTAGCAGAGGGTCTGTTTCCTGGATGCGGAGACTCCCACATAAGAATGAGCATCAAATTTGCCTCCCACATTAATAAAGATGTAAAAGATGAAGGGATGGATAAGCACATTGATGACACGGTTCAAGCCTCTGTGAAAGAAAACAAAAAGATCCAGAAAAGTCAAAACAACGCAACTGATAAAGATGTAAGAGAACGGAAAACAATGGAATGCACACTTTAAAGTTTCATGAGACAGTTTAACAACTGACATCCATTAATGAGAATGTTATCAGAGGATTGACGATGCTGAGAATAATTCTAATAGCAGCAGCTACTCATAGAATGTTCACCATATCCACACAACGATGTAAACACTTCAATACAGTGATACATTTAGTATTCACAACAGCTCTATGAGGTAGGCACTATCGCCATCATACTCATTTTACTGGGGGGAAAAAAAAGAACAAAAACCAAAACTGAAGTGTAGAAAAGGTACTTGCTTGCTTGAGACAAACAGCCAGCAAATAGCAGAACCCAGGCAGGCTAATGCCTGAACTGCATTCCTCACGACTATGCTAGCAGGCTCCTTGGCAGCAGCGGGCTGAAAAGGTAGGACATGTACATTAATTAGGTGTAGCATAATCAAAGGGCCTGGACGTGAATCTTGATGCCAAGGTTTAAAGAACAAGAAGATACACGGCTCTACCAGGTCAATGAACTGACACGGCGTGAGGTCACTGGCATCAAGGAAAAGAGAATGAATGAGCGAGGAGCTTATCAAACAGCAAAGTTATTTTGTCTAAACTAGGGTTTACAAAGACTGAGTCCAGATGAAGAAGGAACTAGGTTAAATTTCTAAAACAGATATGTCTGTTGCATTTTATAGTCAAGGAAAAAGCTGAGATTTATGCTCACTGAGACGTCCAGGTTGCAGAGGATGTGAAGAGAGGAAAAGCGAGCAGCAAGAGGACCGTGATGCTGGCCATATTTCTGGAAGCAGGAGACCCTAGCCTGCAGGTTTCAAATGGTTCCCCTCAACATCCCTTTGGAAGCAAGATGGAGGAAGAGATGGAAATGCTGACTCAAAGATGAGAGTTAAGAAAGGACCGCAGAGAAATCGGGGAGGTGCGGATAGAGAAACATGGCCTAGGCATGGAGACTCCATAGAGAAAGAGATGAGTGAGGGTCCAGACAGGAACACCTGGGGAGCTGTGATTTAATTAAGGACAGTCCCCCCTGGATTCACAAAAAAAAAGCGTGTCTAACAAATGTGATTTACTGAGGAAGGAACAAGAAGACTGATGGGGCTACGTCATGGGCATAAGGAAAGCCTTTGATACAGTCCCAGGGCTGAATCTGTGTGGGAACCAAGCATGTGTTATTGCCCTGTGGCCCAGAAGGGGACAAAGCTGGGATGGCCCTGGAACAGGGGCACGACCAAGCAAGAGAAAGAGGTTATTCTGCAGAATCCTGGAATGACATCCTGACAGGTGAATTTTGACCCTGACTGTGCAGCTGCTTAGCCAGGCTCCCCTGAGGGTGGTAGGTCCCATCAATAGCACTGAGAAAGAGTCTGGATCAGTGGGCAACAGAAGGGACCTGAGCCCAGAAGGGGACGGTCTTAGCAGACGGTGCAAAGCAGGCTAGGGGGCTGGCTCGTTTGCAAGTGGACCTATAGACGGGAGAGCTATAAAACTCCAAACTCGAACAAGGGCCCATTGTCTCTGCGTCCCTCTGGTGGCCAGGTGTCCTGGCAGGCCTCTCGGCTGGCTTCTGGGCAGCCTCCAGGTACAGAGAGGGTTACGATGGAGCTCCTTCCTCACCGGGCTTGAAAATAAATCACTTACCACATCATCGCGGTCTTCCCACTCCACCTCAGACAGGTCAACACTACTGTAGTTAGGTTTCCTCCGCTTTTTTCCTTCTTCGTACTAGCGGGAGGGGAAGAGAAAGAAGACAGATGACAAACCATTTCCGTGAGATCACAGGCAACCTTCATCGTCCCAAGACCTGGTTTGAGCCTGGGGACTATGACTGGGTACTGGAGAGAAGCCCAGCAGGGGAGCGGTCCTGGAGTTTTAATGGCAGGAAAGTGGAACGCAGTCACCTGTAAATATTTGTTTCCAGCTAGGGTGATATACAAGCTAATTCTTGGTTTGATATGAACTTACCTAGTGGATTCCTTACCTCTCAACACACCAGATGCAAAACTGGGTTTCTTTTTTTATCCCTTCCTTAGACATTCTATGTGTGGACTAGAACCTTCTTCCTTTAAAGCTTTTAAAACCCACCCCTTCATGACACGGGAAAGGCATCTTACATAGTTCCCCCAAAATATAGTTATATCTTTCTATGGTCTATAGTTCCCCCTTCTCTACTTCCTGTCTCAAACCTACTTCATGCTCCTTGGCCAGGGACCAAAAGCACTGACTTCCACATTTGGGCTCGATGTTCTGGTAACATTTAGCAGACACACAGAACCTTCTACCTGCTACACACTGGCCATGGCAGGGCTGAGCTAAGCACAGCTACTTGAGCTGGAGTACATGTGGGTGTTAGGAATCACTGCCAGATTTAACGACCATTAAGGCATTTCTCGGCAAAAGCTGATGAGTGCACTAATAACAGGGGAAGTGGTTTCAGTTTTTTCCCCCCTAAATCCCTGGTGTTAGTCACCCAGAGACTCTATCATTTTATAAACTGGACAGTCCTCCATCTGGACGTTCCTGTGTCTCGGGCCTTTAATGCTGGTTGTTGGGATGTTTATAATGTAGGAAAGCCTGCCCTCTGCTGCAGGCTCAGGATAAGCAACCCTTCTGCCAGTTCATAAGGTGTGGCTGAGGGCATATAGAAAAAAATACATATTTACGTATAGTTTTTCTCTATTTTGCTTTTGCTTTTAAATTAATCATCTTTTGATTTAATTGGTAGGACTCTGATGGAAATGCAGCATCGCTCTAGGTATCTGAAGAGCCCCACAGCAGAGGATACCATTACGGGTAACGCTCGGCTACTGCGGAGACACGTGGTGAAGGCATACAGTGTGAAGGAGAAAAACTGCTGCTGGTGTTGGACCAAACAGTGGGAAAGAGGCCAGATAGGAAAGATCTCCCATCACTGTGAAGCCACACAGGGCCCAGCGTTTCTCCTGCCCTCTCTTCTTGCTCCTGAGCTGCATTTCAGGAACCTGAGACGTCTGTGGACAGGGCCCACCCTCGCCACCCAGGAAGGCTGCCTTGCCGCCAAGGGCCCCTGGGCTCTGAACATCCCAGCCCACTGCCCTTCCCCTCCCTGCTTTCAGGTTTCCAAGTAACAGACGTTCACGGTCAGTTTTATGACATCAGATCCACTCCAGATGAAGAGGAAGGGAAGTGGTTCCCTCAGAAGCCTCTGTAAATGATAGCAGATTCGCAGTTGGATCCTGTTATGGAAAGTTCGCTGTGCACAGAAGAGAAGCTTTGGCCCTCAAGAGAGCCGGCCTAGGGCTGAGTGGGTGGAAGAGGAAAGCAGTCAGCAGGGTTGTCACCCTCTTCTCAAGGTGAGGAGGTGTGACGGGGGAGGGGCACACGATGCTAAGAAGCGCAGTTGTCCCCAGAGGAGCTACAGTCAGACATTCACATTCTCAGACCTCTGTCAACTGTGCTAATAAACCCCAAGTCCCTATTTTTTGGTAAGGACTATTCCTGGGAGCCACGAGGCACCCCAGAAATTCCTGCAGCCCAGCTTCTGACCATTAAAGGCAGAACTTTCACAGTTTCTCGGGTAGCCTAACGCTAGGTCCATACTGTCTTTTGGAGGAAGTTCTTCCACTGTGACTTCAAAATCCCCCTTTATTCATCTATTCAACATACATTTATTGGATGTCTAGTAAGCACAAGATCCTGAGAATATAAGTGAAGTCGATTAAATAGTGCTTCATTCTTTCCCTAGGATAAGCTCTCTTGCAGTTTATCACCCTTAATTCTGCTCATCTACAGTCAATTTATTGCCCCTCATGCCTACAGGAAAATGGGCTGCAGCAAGTTAAATATCAAATTAAATAGCAAGTTAAATAGATCACATATGGGGGAGCACACCCCCACCCACCCCCAGCCCCCGACCAAATTTTCATGCTAAACTTCGTGTTATTTCAACTGCTGCTAAAGAAATCCAAAAAGACCCCAAAGGGCCATGGCACCAAACATTCCTTTATCCTCAGAGAAAAAGTGTGGCCCTGACTTTGTTAGATGAGGAGAGCACAGTAGTTCTGCCACTTACTAGGCATGTGACACTGAGCAAGGCACCCAGCTGCTCCAAGCTTCCTTTTTCTCAGTTGCAATGAGAAAAGGAGCAGCAGGACCTCCATAGCACAGGTAGGCTGAGAGCACTGATTAGTTACTGTTTGTAAAATGTCAAAAGCACATTCCCAGCGCAGCATGAACTAAACTCTTAATATATATGTAGCTAGCGTGAATCCTGAATGTCACATCCTTCTTGGTGACAACACAGGCTCACTGTATATAATTGGTTAATATGTCATTTCCTTGATGGGAAGAGAGATCTACTCAATAATTTCAGGTCACCATTGTACAGACCCTAGGCAGGCAGATGTTTGTTAAAGATGGTAACATCGGACAGACACACTCGTATGCCTCCTCTTGGTGCGTCAAGCTGGTACTTAAGGCTCTCCTAGCAGAAAACCTCAGACCTGTGCTAAAGAACCCAAGTCTTTTTAGATGGCAACTGGCAAAAGTGGAATTCACAGAGGTCCCTTGACTTCTGACCATTCATTTCTAGATGTTTTCCTTCATTTTTTAAAATAACCACTCAAGAAATTCAGTATATTGCCCTGTTGGCATTCAAAAAAACTGAGAGAGAGAGTGAAGGGAAGAAAGATTTCCCAGCTCCTCATCTGTAAGTCCCTATATTTCCAGCAAGTCTCCGTAATTGAACTGCACTGGAAGAAACTTGGGACTGGGGAGACCCCTCCTGAAACTTTATTTTTAGGAACACCCTTCTATAACGTCTGCTTAACCAGTGAATTAAGTACGAAATACTTTCTATTTGGGTCTTTATTAATGGGTGAGCTCCTTAAAATATACACAGTAGTAGAGCAGAGTGACCACTCTGAGCAAGCAAAGGAAGTCAGTGGACCGTTGCATAGATAAACCAGGTCAAGAGCAATGAGTCAACTCCAGCATGATGACCCTAAATCCACCTTATCTGTTCTCCCATTAAGAAAACTTACTAGATGGCTTGAGATTAGACCTCTATTAGGAAGACACCTAGGCTGTGGACCACCACCACCCATCCCCCACATTTTCCACAGTAATCACCTTGGTTTTCCTACAGAGAGTTCCCTTGGATCCCACACTCAGTACATACAGTTTGAGTGAAGGCAAGAGCATTCTGGTTCAGAAGCAGACTGGTGACCTGAGCATGTAAGGGAGACCCACAACTCTCCAGGGCACGGTGATTGGCTCAGCACTGGGGAAATAATGCATGCCAGCCCAAATAAGATTCAATCTTGGAGGTTTCCCTCAGTTTGTCCAGGAAAAGGAGCTCATCATCACCTACTAGCATCACACAGGCAGCAGGACATGAACTTGAGCTCCTCGTGGCCATCTCTGCCACTCCTTGGAGAGGGTCTTCTTCAGAATGAAGCCAGTGCAGAGAAGGCAGAGAAAAGTCATGAAGAGAGCTCCAAAAGTGTAGTATGCATGCCTGGATCAAGCTGTACCTGAAATCTTTATACCTTTGGGTGTTTCATGTGCCAGCACATTCTCTGCACATTATCTCCCTTCCCTTTTTAAAGATTTTTTTTAAAAAGTTGGCTTGGGTTTCAAGTGTAAGTAGTCATAGGAGTTCTGACTTGTATATATTCAGTGTCTTTACTATTCTTTTTTTTTCTTTTTCTTTTTATTCTTCTTCTTCTTCTTTTCTTTTTTTTTTTTTTTTTTTTTTTTTTTTTTTTTTTTTTTTTTTTTTTTTTTTTTTTTTTTTTTTTTTTTTTTTTTTTTTTTTTTTTTTTTTTTTTTTTTTTTTTTTTTTTTTTTTTTTTTTTTTTTTTTTTTTTTTTTTGGTTTTTAGGGCCACACCCGAGGCATATGGAGGTTCCCAGGCTGGGAGTCCAATTGGAGGTACAGCTGCCAGCCTATGCCACAACCACAGCAAAGCCAGATCTGGGCCATGTCTGTGACCTACACCACAGCTCACTGCAACGCTAGATCCTTAACCCACTGAGCAAGGCCAGGGATCGAACCCACACCCTCATGGTTCCTAGTCGGATTTGTTTCCTCTGTGCCATGGTGGGAACTCCCGACTTTTTTCCTTTTTAAATGAACCATTTTTAAAGTACATTTTAAGTGAACTTAAGTACAAACTCTGGTACTTCACGATTATTTAGGAAAACGTGATTTGCAAAACGCCTCACCACTAATCAAGATAGTCAACTGTGTTTGAGCGCAGCTGATCCTTGTACCTGCTTTCCCTCTGAAAGGACATATCTGTGGCCACAGCATCAGAGAGCGACAGAAAAAAACACCTAAACCCTAGAACCTCTGACTCCTAGGCAAGATCTCCCTTGTCCCGTGGGGTTTGGCCTGGGACGAATCCCAGGTCCCCCAGCCGCACTCCCTCTTCCCCTTCGTGAGGATCTCGTTACTGGGGCTGAGGCATCGGATATGGCATTTGTTAGTGTATCTATAAACTGTAACTTCCTTTGAAAATGTGATTAACGAATTGCAAACGGTTTCCAAAGGTTTATAAACAGATACTTTGAGAGCCACGGGTAGGTTTGTAGTTATTGGTGCCTGTTTTATGAAAAAAATATGTGGGGGAGAATTTAATAAGGAAAGATATTCTGTGCTATGAAATACTTTGAGGTGGAGTTTCAAATAAAGGCCAGATGTGGCGAACACACAAACCAGCCCATGGCCTAGGAGGACGGGGCAAGGAGGGCACCCATCCGAGGAGCCAGCGGAACTACTGGAGTCTGCCGTCAGTGCCAGAACCTTCCCGGCAGTGTTTAATTGTCTGGATGTGAGTGCCCCTTTACGTTACCTGCGTTACCTGCGGAGTGACTGTAGAAGCTGAATGGGATGGCCCAAGGTGACGGCCGTATGCATGCGTGTTTGAACAAAACAAAAATGCTTTTGCTTTTCCTGTATCCTTTTGAGAAGGACCGGAGGAAGTCGGCCACACATGCCCATGCAGCCTCTGTGAAATAAGTATTGTGTGTGCTAATAATTGATAAACGTACGTGCTGCTCCATGCTGCCAACAGGAAGGAAGGAGATGGGGGTGGGAGGCCCACAAGGCCCAGAGGAAGAGGCCTTGCCCAAAGCTAATGCCATCTGGAGAAGGGGTGTGGCTGGGGGCTGGGAGCCAGCCTTTGTCTGGGCAGATGTTTCTCTCTGGAGGCAGCTACGGTCCTCAGCTGGTGAACACCTTTTACCTCCTCCTCTGAGACCCTGAGTGTCCTCTTGTCTCAGAGGCTGAAGTGGCCCTTTCAGGAGAAGGAAGGGAGGCACATCTTTCCTTCATGTGCAAAATAGGGGGACCTAATGGCCACTGGGTACTTTGTTCCTTCACCCCATTCATTCATTTGTCCATCCACGTATCCCAAAATACTATTGGACATTGTTTATTCATCAGGCCTCCAGCCAGGCCCAGGTGAGCCTTTGGAAAGCACGGGGAAGCTGTCTGAGAAGGATCATCTCCTGCCGTCCAAGTACAGGTCACAAGTTGCCACCCTAGTTGGGAAAGCGGGGTAAATCCAGGGTCCCAGAGTGGGAGGCTGGTTTGAATCAGGTTTGCACCTCCAGGCTGTTTGCCGCAACCTAAGCCTGCCTTGCTCCTCCACAGGATGGAGGTAAGATCATTCAGCGCACAGGGCTGCCATCAGAAGCACATGGGCACAGATATGGTTGAGGACAGTGCGTGTCCTGAAAATCAGGGCTGGACAACCTGCCCCTTGGCCAGTGCTAGCAAGTGCTGGTGTTGCCCCAGCAGATAAGATATGGCAGCCCCGCCTCACCATGCTCACCCCTAGAGACCATATTCATGGTGTAAAATGGTTCTTAACCATATGGCTTTGTATTAAGAGTCCTTTAAATAGGCAATGCAACCTGGTTTGGAGGCCCACTCTTCTCAAGATCAAAGGGAAGGGTCTCAAACAACGACATGGCCCCAAGACCAAGTGGCCAGGTGGGCTTGTATAGGCTAATGGTCTCTTCCCCTAGAATTTGCAAGTCATGGATTCTGTCACAGCATTTCCTGCCTCAGAGGAGGTGGCCCTAAGGGAAGGGAGTCCCAATGGTCTGTATCAGCCCCTGCTCTCCCAGTTACAATTTAAATGGGTTAAGTGTTTGCAGTTTTTCAAGTTTTTTTTTTCCTCCCCTGATTTTACGTGTAACAGCTGCTCACTGTAGAAAATCTAAAAAATAAAGAAAAGTGCAAGAAATGAAAAAATATTACCCTTGCTACCCCAATGCAGGGACCACCATCCAGCATTCTACTGTCTTTCCCAAAGGGCAAGTATTTTGAAGCAGTTACTGTTTTCAGTTTTCTAAGTTCGTTGTTTCTCCAACAAGGAATTTATAAAATGTAGCAACCAATCTGTTCTGCTTTCCAAGTGACTGCTTTCAAAAAAAAAAGCAAAATTTTTTTTTCTTTTCTGCTGGCCAGCTTCCCCCCTAACTCCCTATCATCCTTTGCGAAGACGGTGGGTTTCTCGTGCCAGGCACAGCGCTAAGCACTGTACATCCCTCCTGTGAGTCTTACAGCTCCAAGGACTAGGGCCTCACAGACGGGAAAACGCAGAGCCCAGGGGAGTCAGTCACTGGGTGGCGTGGCTAGTGGGCAGTAGAATCAGGATCTCCTCCCAACTCTGCCAGTTTCTAAGCGTCCGGTCTTCACCGGCCTCTGCACTGCCTCCCTTAGGTGGTCCCTTCTCACTAACTCAGGGCGATACTGATGGGACTGCACAGAGCAGGCATGTCAATGGTGGCAGGACTACCCTGGAGGTCAAATCCCACCAGATAGTCATGCCTCTGTTAACAGTCAACTCGCTGGGGCTGCCTCGAAACGAATCTTGATGGCCAGGGACCTGAGAATCAGTTTTAGGTTAAGAATAACTGCGATACACTGAGTGAATGTAATAAGCTAATATCATATTTACACGATGCCCAATAACCAATATCCAACTCAAGGCCTCAGAGAAGCCTGGTAGTACCTAATGGTATCACTGATAAAGGATTTCCATCAAAAGTGCACTGGTCCCTTTGGTTGTGGGATTCCACAACAGCTCAGATAAGACACATGGCAGAATGTCATAGGCATTAAGGCAGGAGAGAAATTCCCATGGGTCTGTACTCAGAGATGAAATCTTTCGTGTTCATGGGAAGATAAGACGCCTAGATACACCAGAGGGAAAGAGGGCCACAGGGCATGTGTAAGGGCAGTCGGAAGGTGGGACACAGACAATGAGGGCATGTTGAGACAACAAGCTTTTTCCTTTTTCTAAAAGGTATCATGCTCTTATTAATTAATGTTTTTAAGTGTCTTGAAGATGAAAAGTTCTACGTGCTCTCCTAGTGTGATTACAAAATCCTTTTGATCGCTGTAAAACTATAACAGCTCCGGTATTTTTTTAAAAAACAACAATTAACCCAGCTGCTTTGAAAACCCAAATGACCTTTATCTTAATCAGTGTCCTCAGAGTCACTGGAAGTGAGTCACGCGTGCTGTGTGGGGAGGAGGTGGCCAGCCACTCCCCCTCCAACCACCTTTTTTTTTTTTGCAGGTCAAATGTGCTTACTACGCAGGGGCTGGATTTAAAACCTCCTTCTCAAACAGCCAGTCCGTCCTTTAATAGCAAAAAGCTGGTTGTAAAAATGAACATCACACTGAGGGGCTGGGCAGGAGGAAGGTTTTGTGCCAACAAAGGGACAGGGAACAGGGGACTCTGATGTGAAAGGAGAGAGGCATCTCCAGGCCTACTGACTCGAGTGAAAGAGTGACGCTAAGAAAAGGCTGTCTCTCTGCAGAGAAGAAAGAAGAGTGTATATGAAGGCTACACACAAATAAAGAAGCGTGTGGATGCCTGGAAGGCAAGCTACCCTGATAGATCAGACACTTTTGAGACAGAACCCTCTCTGAAGCTTCCTGTGCAGTTTGGGATGAACATATACATGCTACTATATATGAAACAGATAAGTAAGGAGTTCCCTGGTGGCTCAGCAAGTTAAGAATCTGGCATTTTCATTGCTATGGTGTGGGTTTGAGCCCTGGCCCAGGAACTTGTGCATGCTGTGAATGTGCCCACTCCCCCTCGCCAAAAAAAACAGATAACTAACAAGATAGCACAGAGAACTCTACTCAATATTCTGTGATAACCTACACGGTAAAAGAATCTGAAAAAGAATGGATATAGATAGATAGATATAGATATAGATATAGATATAGATATAGATATAGATATAGATATAGATATAGCCATACAATTGATTCACTCTGCTGTACACCTGAAAATAACACAATATTGTAAATCACTATACTCCAATAATTCTTTTTTTAAAAAAATAAAGCTTCCTAAGCAAAGGTTAGATGCAAGACAGCCTTCAGAAGGAATTTCGAAGTTTCACAAAGAGTTGCATCGAATTGTTACACCTAGAAATGTGCCATATTCCAAAGCCAATAGCATGTAAAGATTTCAGAAACCACTGACTCATTAAGAGATAAGTATCTAGGGTAAACAGAGGACCTCTGTAATTTGAGAGTACGTCTGTGACTTCCGACAGACAACTTTTATTTTGCATGTCTAGAACTTTACTTGGTGTTAGTCCTTTGAGAAGTGAATTATATATCAAGACTCTTGGGTATATGGAACCTGTCAAACTGTTTTTGAACATGGGGGTACAATTATGCACCACAAATTGATTCCAGTTTTGACATGGCAAAGACAATGAATTTCCTTATTCACTCAAGTAAAATCTCAAATTAGTGTCAACCAACACAGTAACACAGTAACGTGTCAGTCTTCCAATGAGCCTACAGCTGACCCATGGACTGAAGGGTGAGTACTCTGTGATACTGGTTTTTCTTCTGCTCTGAGTAACATTGCCAAGCCTCTGCCCAGCCCAGTCAATGGGAAAAGGACTGTAGTCTCCTCCCTCATTGGAGGGATGGCAGTCATTACAGAGACATCTCTCAACTTTAAGACCTTTGTGCTTATTGACATGAAAGGCAGGATGCTGTCAATGATTTTCCAAGTGAAGTACATAGAGGGATGCAGAAAAGAAGAAAAGGAATCATTCCTTCCATGCCAGCTGCCATAGCCCTTGACTCAAGTTTATGCCTTATGCCAGTCAGTAAGGTATCACTTTATTTCACAGCTGAGCCTTCGTCACATGTGCATGCATGTGTGTGTGTGTGTGTGTGTGATTTTATTAAGGGAGATGCTTGGCAGGATGGCTTTATTTTGTTTGGCTTTTTTTCTGCTAAAATGTTTAAAGATATTTGGGAAGAAGGAAAAGATATGACACCCAGGCAGTCCTTTTATTGCACCTCCCTGGGGCTTTGCAGTATAAACATGCATGTGGCCCTATTTTCAAGCCACCTGCTCTCTGCACTAGCCACATCCTGACCACCAAACTCAATGGTCTCATCCATCACTGGTCCATCAAGCCCACTGGATTGGTGACTGGGAAAAATGTTTAGTTTTGGTTTCTGTATATGATTCTCAATTATACTGATAAATCTTATTTTATTTTTATTTTATTTTATTTTTGCTTTTTAGGGCCACACCCACGGCATATGAAGGTTCCCAGGCTAGGGGTCAAATCAGAGCTGCAGCTGCCGGCCTATGCCACAGCCACAGCAATGCCAGATCGGAGCCACACCTGCTACCTACAGCTCATGGCAACGCTGGATCCTTAACCAACTGTGCGAGGCCAGGGATCGAACCTGCATCCTCATGGACACTAGTCAGAATCGTTTCCGCTGAGCCACGATGGGAAATACCATATTGACAAATCTTTTTCAAAGTGTTTCTGAATGCATACTGGTCTGCATAAGCCCCACAGTCTTCTGATGTCATTCATGACATACAGGAAAACTAAATGTCTCCTGCAAGGCTGACTGAGTGCTCTTATCTTTGTCAGTGATCATGGAGACACAGGTAGAGGCTGGAACAGGCAAATATAATAAAGAGGCCAATGGTTCAGGTAAAGGGCTCAGGCTCATCAAACTACCACATCCATTGCTTCTGTTAAGTGTCTCTTAGAATGGAATAGCATCTCTCCATCTCTCTTGCCACCAGCTTAGTATCGGCTGCCACAACACCTCTCTCCTGATGAGGGTGCATGTTTCCTAAGCACCCTTGCCTGGACTCCACACTCCAATCCATTTTCCCTAGTCCAGCCAGGGGGCTGCTTCTGCAACCCAAATCAGACCACACCATCACTCAGTCAGAACCCTTATTATCTCTCACGTCCTGTAGGTTGATGTACAACATTCCAGAATGCCTCAAGTCTCCGTCACCCTGCCTCTGGTTGTTTCTCTGGCTTCTCTCTCACCACTTCCTGCCTCTCACCCCATACTCCCCAGCTAGACTGCTGCACTGACTACAAAATGGGTCATTCTTGCCATCAGGTCTCTGCACTTACCATTCCATCTGCTCCCAACACGATTCAACCCACCTCAGAGGCAAGTGGACACTCAGAACTCAGCCAAGACATCAGTTCCTCTGAGAAGTACACATTGGCCTGTCTCCAGTCAGTTCAGATCCTTCCTGTGGCCCAAGGCAGCTCCATTTCCGTGACAATCACATTGTATTTCAAATCAGCTGCTTCCTTGCCTGTCTCCTCCACTAGGTCCCAAGCATCTCTAAGAAAGGCCACTTCTTATTCAGCATTGAACCTGAAGTGCCTAGGAGAGTGCCTGGCAAAGAGTAGGTTCTTCACGAGTATTTGATGAATGAGTGGACAGAGTGAATAAACAAGTGAGGAAGGTTATTCACTAACAAGCACATGGATGACACTGACCATGTACCTGGTCATGAATGTGAACTCTCTTAATTCTCTAACAATGCCAAGCAGTAGAAATTTTATGTCCTCACTTTTCAGTGGAGGAAACTGACTCCGGGGAGGATGAGCAACTTGTCCGAGGTCACACAGTTGATCGTGGTAGAGCTGAGGTTGACCGTAGACATCTCGCCTCAGACACTGTCCTACTCCATGGACAAACATGGACCAGTGAACCTTCCATAGGTGGACCTGAGATTATGGCCTGGAGCCTGCATGAGATGTGACCCTGGAGAGCACAGCAAAGGAATGATGGCAAAACGACCTGTGGTTGTCATCAACCAGCTCCCTAGAATTCCACCTTAAGCAGAGTTGAGTTTCGAATTATTAACTCTCAAAAGAGTCTTTCCATGAGATAGATATAAAGGCACTATTTACACGTACATTTGAGCCTGGTTAAAACAGGCATCATTTAAGGGCATAAAAGCCATTGTACTGTCAAATTTACTGTGGTACTGGGAGTCAGATAAATGCTTTTACCTGTCCCAGTTACCCCCAAACCCTTTTCCCAGAGTGTAGCTAGAAACTTAAAAACTTCAGAGAAGGACATTTTTAGGGAGAAGCAGGCCTTTTGGAGAATTAGAACACTTTAACCGATTCTAATACCCAGGATATATTTCTGAAATCCCTACCTTTCTTCACTGGGGAACGGTGACAGGACTCCATGATACCTGTCAGCTTCTGAACGTTCCAGATAAATACTCCTGTGGGTTTTCTCTCCTCTTTCTTCTGTTTAAACTTCCCAACTTCTAGCAACTTCAAAAAATTAAGCTTAACTCACTGGGCATTCTTTTTTGCTTGGGCACATTTCTGCCAAGCAGCGTCCTTATCTCTATTTAAATCTGCCTTGAGTATTACTTAGCAGAGGTGTCCTAGGGCTTGATTTCATTTGGAGGAAATGAGTGCGTGTGTGTGCGTGTGTGTGCGTGTGTGTGCGTGTGCGCGCACGCGTTCCTTTTAGATGATGTTCTAGATTTGTCCCTTGCAGAGTCTGGCCTCCGGTCTGTCTGGGGTGAATTGTGTGCTTTATCTGCTGAACTTTGGTTTTATTCATTGTGTCCAAAAGAAGCCACTGTGACAATGATAAATGTCCCTGACTTACTGCTCAGGGGGTCTCTGTCCTTGCAGGGAGAGACAGGCATCAAATTTCAGACTTGAGCCCAGAACGCCCTGGGGTGAGGCTGGCAGGCCAGCCTGTCATTTGGGATTTCTGGCCCTGGCCAGCTGGGACACAAAAGCACTCAATCCTATGAAATGCCCAGCCACAAGCCAAAAAAATGCCAGCTACTGGGGGTCACGCGGGCCCTGTCCCAAAGAAAAAGGGGCAAGTGAGGCTGAGAACTTCCATCAAAAGCCCTGCCTGGCTTAGCCAAACTGCTTTCTGGCCTCAATATCCTAAATGCGTTCATGTTTCTCTTTGCCCTGGAAACGTCCAGAGAAAAAGTGGAAATGGAACCTGGGAGGTCTTCAGAAATACACGTGGCCTGTTGCATGATTATGAAAGTTGAGTAAAGCGGATCATGGGCCAGGCACCTCCTCAGTGTAAGGCCATGGTCAGCTCAGGGGTGTGGTGGGGATTAAAGGACTGTGCCCCAAAGTCCATGGTCTCAACCTTTTTATTTGCATTCTTTGAATCTTATCATTTAGGATTATATAAAAATGACAGCTGCTTATAATTATTTGGAGGTTTGAGTTGCAATAATTAAAAACATCTGCCTTTATCTTACAGCTACCAGACTTAACCCCTTGAGGTTGGGTCTACTGAACTTCAAAGAGAGAAGCAAAAAACAAAACTGCACACATTACTAACAAATTTCTAGTGATTCATTTAAATGTATAACCAGTTATTCCAACAGTCTTCAAACCTTTAATTATCTTTTAAATATATATAATTTGGGACTGCTAATTAGATAGCAATTTAATACTCTCATGGGGATTCAGATGCACTGTCTTTCTAAAATGTAAACTCAGAGGAATCATCATTGGCATTCAAATAATTGAATTCTTCAGTTATTCAAATGAGTGTGGGCATTTACACTGTTGAATCATTTGAATATTCTGCTGTCAGCCCCAGCTGTAGGTTTTACAGGGCTCCTCAGTACACTGAGGCTAAGGCTAGATTTCTCCTAACCCAAGCACAGCTCTCTGGAGAGAAACCAGCCTGACTCCTCCTCCCTCCTCGGGAAGCCTAACCTTACTCTCACAGCCCACTCTGGCTTCCTCTTAGAAGCAGATGGCTCTGTTTCCCTGTTTTCAAGAGGAACAAACTTTCCTGGAAGCTGCAGTTATGAAAGCTTTAATGCTCTCATCCCCGTATTCTCCACGCTGGTGTGCCTGATCTCGTCCAGGCAGTTAACATTTTAATTAATAACTCTCTCCCCACCACAGGCAAGAGAAGGTGAGGGTTTCACTCTATCTTGAGCTTCCACTTCCTGTGTATTCCTACCCTCCTTGAGATGGTCCTTTAAATTATATAAAGATGTGCGTCACATGGAGAAAAGCAATTGATCAATTAGATGACACTGGGCAATGATAGAAGCCAGCTCTCCCACCTTGGCCTTGCAATGTGGCCAGGCTTTGCATTCCTGAGCCCTGGCTAGTAGCTAGCAGCTGAGGCTCATTTCCCCCTGGAGGGGAAGGAGGTGCAGACAAATCTATAGGAATTTTTAAGAGATCATTATTCAACACATTGCCTGTAATTACATTTTGATGAGCCTTTTATTGCTAATTCATCATCCAAGATGGGGCACTCTAGATATGAAATTAATCTAGTAAAACAAAGGTCAGAGTGTGTCCAGTGAAAAGAAAAGCTTTGTCCTCATCAAATCCTTTCTCCAAACAATAAAGTGACAGAGAATCCTATCTCTAAACCAAATTTCTTCAAGGTGCCTTTTCCATTATTAACAGTTTAAAGGTAACTCTCCCTGGTGCTTCTCAGTGAAAGCAGACTGATGTGAGGTGAATACATGTGCAGCATCTTGAAATAGAATGGGAAGTGTGCCTGATGCCATCATTTTTAAAAAGATTTTTATTTTTTTCCATTCTAGTTGATTTACAATGTTCTGTCAATTTCTATTGTACAGCAAAGTGACCCAGTCATACACACACACACACACACACACACACACACACACACACAGAGATATTCTTTTTCTCACATTATCCTCCGCCATGTTCCATCACAAGTGACTCAATATAGTGACCTGAGCTATACAGCAGAATCTCACTGCTTATCTAGTCCAAATGCAATAGTTTGCATCTATTAACCCCAAACTCCCAGTCCGTCCCACTACGTCCTTCTCCATTTGGCAACCACAAGTCTTTTCTCCAAGGCCAAGAGTTTCTTTTCTGTAGAAAGGTTCATTTGTGCCGTATATTAGATTCCAGGTATAAGTGATATCGTATGGTATCTGTCTTTCTCTTTCAGACCTCACTTAGTATGAGAGTCTCTAGTTCTGTCCATGGTATTGCAAATGGCATTTTTTTCTTTTTTATGGCTGAGTAGTATTCCACGGTACAAAACCAACCTTGACAAATTTAAGACTCTAGAAATTATGGTCAGTATCCTCTCTGACCACGATGGCATGATGCCAACATGTTAATGCAAAGGTCTGCAGGCACACAGAACTGCATTTGAAGCTCTCGTCTAAAGCAAATCAATTTTTTGGAGACATACCAGTCCCTTGCTATTTTGGCTTGAGTTCCCTCTGGAGCAACCCTAAGACCAGGATTCAAGGTCAGGATTCTTACTTGGGATAGTTTCCCAGGAAACGCATGTATGGACACTGGCAAAGTGACTCAGAGAGACGGGCAGAGAGCCAACACAAGGTGCATCGCTGAGCATGTGAGCACTGTGGGAAACTGGAGCTGAATCCCTGGGGTCCGGGAACCAGTGCAGAGCAACCTCTAGAGAGCCCACATGGGAGGTGGGAGTGCTCACTAGTCTTTGGTAGAAGAATGCCAGTTCCCTGGCCCATGTGGCCTGCTGCATGCCTGAGAAGAGTGGCCTCCAGAAGCCAAGGAAAGTCTTCACTAGGGTTCTGGCAGCTGTAAGCCAGACTGGCAGGCATGGACGTGAGGGCTGAGGGGACATGGGCAGGGCATTCACAGCAAGTACTTCACTAAGTATGTTCACAAATAGGAATTTATCAATAAAACCTCAAGGCACTGTCCCTTGATCTTTGGAAGTCTATCCCAAATCTACCCACAGCTTCTAGACCCAACATATTAAGTCTCCCCATGCCTCAGGGTCTGTGCATACATTGTTCCCTAAGCCTGAACCAGTCTCCACCATCTTGGCACAACAATTTCTTTTCCCTCCTCAGGGCGACGGGGCTCAGCTTAAAATATCACCCCTAGGAAGGCTTCTCCTGACCATCCAACTAACGGACGAGGTACTTCTCCTTACTTTTTGTTTTCTCAGCTCCCTCTTTCCTTTGGAGAGGTTATCCTAAATGTGTAATACATTTTATTTACTTGTTTACTTATGAGCTTAAAAAAACTGATCTTCCCCATGACCAAATGAAGGGGGAATCATGTCCACCTTGTTTTATCACTTGGTCTCCAGCATCTAAAAGATTGTCTGGTACAGGAGGCACTCAGTAAATTCACGCCAGGTGAGGGAAGGACCAGCAGGAGGGAAGGGAGGCTCTAGGAGCACAAGAATTAGCAAGTTTCACAGCTATGTGCCTGAAGGACCTGAACCTTACAGGTTCCAAACCAGCAAACTTCTCCAGCCACCCATTTCACAGCTCGATGCCAAGGCCTTTTGTAAATTCTCCTTCTTTTTCTTTCTTTCTTTGCTTTTTTTTGGCTTTTTAGGGCCGCACCCACGGCATATGGAGGCTCCCAGGCTAGGGGTCCAACTGGAGCTGGAGTTGCCAGCCTACACCACAGTCACAGCAACACAGGAACCGAGTTGCATCTGCAACCTACACCACAGCTCACGGCAACGCCAGATCCTTAACCCACTGAGAGAGGCCAGGGATCGAACCAGCAACCTCATAGTTCCAGGTCGGATTTGTTTCCGCCGCGCTATGACAGGAACTCCCATAAATTCTCCTTCTTGTCATTTTTTCCACCTTGGTGCTTAATAATACACTGTGTCATCGTGCAGTCAATTTCCTCTATGTAGGTCCTCGCTCACATTTATTTCTTACTCCACTTCCTCTGCTAGGAATCTTACCAGGCCCTGGATATGCAAGAGTGAATAAAATACTATCTGATTAGTGAGTGTCTTCAGGTTGCTTATAGTGCAGTGACGGGACAGCTGTCAAGAGATTTCTATAATGTAGTACGTATGGAGCTCAGACTTAAAGACCCGTGGGTGTAAGAAGCCTAGTGGGATGAAGGGTGGAGAGGAAAGTTTGGGGTGGAGTAGGAGAGAGGGAGGGAGGACAGACTGTGAGCCCTGAGAGCAGGGGTCAGAGCCACACCCAGCAGTGATTCCCAGACGTGGGGATCCTGTATCAGCCAGGCTACTCTGGTTGTAACAATCAATTCTGAAACACTTGAGCAAAAGGGGAATTAGCTAGGAGTGTAAATGGAAGCTCTCTGCTCCTACTACAATGAGGGATGAACTAATATGAATGAATAAATAAACAAAAGACTTGATAGCGGGCCTTTTGATCTTACCTTTTCTTTCCCTTCATTGCCTGCCAGCCTTCCTGCCTTCCTTCCTTCCTCCTTCCCTCCCTCCTTCTCTTCCTTCCTTCCTCCCTCTCTCCCTTTTCTTTCCTTTTAATTCTTCCTTCTTTCCTTTCTTCTTCTTCCTTTCTTTCTTGGCATAGTAAGAACTTAGGCAACGCTTCCATCTTTTCTTACCTTTGTATCAGTCGGGGCCCCAGCAGGAAGCACATGGCATATCCAAGCTGGCAAATTAGGGAAGGTTTCATAAAGAGGCTACTGTAACAGTGCGGCAGGGTGTAGGAAGCTACAAGAAATGGTGCAGTACCCTGAAGCCAGAAGCAGTGGGGACCTTCTCTTCTACTCTGCATGAAACGACAGAGGAAGGAGCACTTACAGGAGCCCACAGGGAACAGGAGGCTAATGTGACTTTAGATCAGGTGCAGCCAGTCCCGGAGGACACACGGCTGAGTATCACTCTGACCCCACTCTCTTCTCTCCGTTTCTTCAGGAGGTGTGTCCTCCACTAGCTAAATTCCATCCATAGCCAAGAGCAAGGGAGCCACTACGTGTGCCATGCAGGTGCAGGGGCAGAGGGCAGAGGCTAAGGGGAAAACTGTCCGCAGAAGCCAAGGGAGTTCTCCAGCCCAATTCTCATTTTGTAAAAGAGGCTTATGACACTGCTTCAGAATTAAGGAAGTCTGTACAGTTGAATCAGTTTTATTTTATGAAGACACTATCAATGGTTGACTCTTTTCTCTGAAATCTGAGCCACATTTGCTTTCTGACTGACGCGGTCTTTGGCCTAGGCATCAGTTAATCTCTTTGAAGTAAGCATAATGCCTGGGATGATGTAAGGACTTAAGGAGGCAACACGCACACAGCCTGGTTCCTGACACTGTAGGAACCACTGCACTGTTACTGCTAAATTCCACTTTTGTCCTATGTGTCCATGCACGGGCTCGGCCACAGAACCTGGGGACCAAGACGCTGCTAAAGTTCTTGAGGCCTACAGAACAGAAAGCCAGACACCTGTCTGATGCACTTAACCCCCAAGTTCATGAAGTGGAAGCATTCTCCGCTCAGGGCTGCAAGGCTTCCACTCAAGTGTCCAGACATGGGCAGTTCCAACTGTTGCCCTCAACAATTTCATCAAGAAGAAAGCATGCAAGTCTCTGTTTTCTCTTTTGCCAAATGATGTATTTCAAAAAGAACAGGCTTGCTACATGGGGGTCGCGCAGGCTTGTTTATTTTTTCTCAGAGAACACACTCCCCTGAGCAGATACATTTACTAAGCATTCGTTAATACTTTCTTTTAAACTAAACGGGGTGGATTCAGACCAGGCGTAAGCAGAGTTGCTTGGGCCTGGACTGTGTTCTGAGAATGTGTGAGGGCAGGGACACCCTCCTGGCAGGGACTGGGCACAAGGCGGTGCCCGTGCGCCACCTACTGGTCAGTTTCATTCAATCCACAGCAGCCTGAGCAGAGGGTCCAACTGGGAGGCTGAGATGAGATTTCAGCCTTTAGGAGCCGCAGAAAGGATTATATATAATGCTAGATCCCCACTCCCTACACCCTGACAGGCTGGAGCCAAACAGATGTATGAATCTGAGAGCAGAGAGAGAAGTTCCAAGCCTGAGGATAGAGATCCTGAAAAGTTATTTATCCTGAGAAGTGTGTGGAGCCCCCACCGAGTGGGAAGAAATGTTCTCCAGAGTGGACTGTGGATGCAGTTGGTGTGCATGCCACCTCCTCCGGGAAGCCTTCCAGCAGCTTCGGGTACCTTTTTCCTAAGAAAAACAGATGCTTCCCCAGTGAGCACATAGCCCTTCTTACCCCCTTCACTGTCAGGTATTCTTTGTGCAGTGAGCTCCTTGTGGCAGAGGGTATTCTTCTCCCTGCTTTTTTTTTTTTTTTTTGTATTTTGTCATTTTTAGGGCCACGCTCACAGCATGTGGAGGTTCCCAGGCTAGGGGTCTAATTGGAGCTACAAATGCCAGCCGACGCCACAGCCACAGCAACGCAGGATCCAAGCTGCATCTGCGACCTACACCACAGCTCACAGCAATGCCAGATCCTTAACCCACTGAGCGAGGCCAGGGATGGAACCCACAACCTCATGGTTCCTAGTCGGATTCGTTTCCACTCAGCCATGATGGGAACTCCCTCTCCCTGCTTCTATGACTCTGGCAGCACAGTGCCCGACCCAAGAAACATTCGATGAGTGCCTGTGGGCCAGCAGAAAGGCAGAGGCAGGGGCAGAAGAAAGGCCTTGACCAATCACATGAGCTTCAAGTTTTATGCTGGTTGTAGCAAGAACTCAATAAATGTTTGATGGGTGAACATGTGGCACCTGCACTTCTCATTTATTGTAGGAAATCGGTACCGGGACATTTAGTCATCAGCACCCTCCAAACATCATCAAAAAGCATTCAATAAATATTTACTGACTACCCCCTCAGTGCAGCAGCAAAGTCACAGGAATGCACGAGGGATGGTGGGGGAGAGGCTGAACACACAGACGTTTCCCAAGAGTGGTAAGTGATCCAAGAAAACTAAAGTAGGAGATGTGACGGGAAGCGATGGTGGTGGGTGTGGCTCCTTTGGTCAGAGAGCGGGCATGCCTCTCTGTGGGGGTGATAGTGGAGATGAGACATAGAGGGTGAGAACAAGACAGTCATGGATGTATCAGGGAGAAGACTCCAGGTAGAGGGAACGGCAGGCACCAGGATTTGGAGCAGAAAGGAGCTTGGCATTTCTGAGGCACAGGAACGGACAAAAGGGCTGGAGTACATTTGGAACAGAGGTGAGCAGAGTGGGCAGCCACACAATTCCGGCAGGCCAGAGAGGTGAAGCCAGATCTCGTGGGGCGCTGGGTCACAGCCTGGAGTTTGGGTTTCACTCTAAATGCCAATGGGAGCCAGACCATCTGCACAATGCCTGTGAAAGCCCCCTCTGACTGCTGAGTGAATAACATGGGGGTGGGGGTGGGGTTGCAGTGAGATGGGGAAAATAAGTGCTCAGAACAGGGCTGAAAGGGGACTGAAGTCATCCGGGGAGGGTGTGACAGAGAGAGGGGAGTGGACTTGGGGTGCATTTTGGAACCAACAGGACATGAGAGTGGATGGCTTGGGGAGAGGTACAAACAAGACCAGTGGTGGAGGCCACACCCACAAATGTTAAACTACAAAAAGCCCTTAGTAATGAACAGTTGTTGGGAAGAAGAAATGAAGTAAGATTCACTGAGGCTTTCCTGGTCCAAAAATTAATCAAAAAATAAAATGATCAGATACGTGGGATGGAAGCTAGCCCTTGCATGACTGAGGATCTGCATCATCATATAAAGATTACACTGAAAGTTCACACTGAGAGTGTCCCCGTCTTCGTTAGGAGAGCACGGTGGTTCTGCCACTTACTGAGCATGTGACACTGAGCGAGGCACCCACCTGCTCCAAGCTTCCTTCTTCTCAGTTGCAAAATGAGAAAAGTAGCAGCAGGACCACCACAGCAAAGGTAGGTTGAGAAACTAACGAGTTACCGCGTGTAAAATGACCAAAGCGCATCCCCACGCAGGAAGGAATGAACCCTTAGTATGCATGTAGCTAGTTTGAGTCCGGAAAGTCATAACCTTCTTGGTGAAGATACAGGCTAATATGTCAATTCCCTGATAGGCAGTACTTCCTGTATGTGTCATGAGGATATGTTCTGCCTCGCAGAGACCTGTAGCTCCTCAGCCTGGCACCCCCAATTGTCTACAGTTTGACTCCAGGATGCCTTCTAGACCTATCTTCCACCCAGGCCTGCCCTCGTGCACACCCTTCCCTTGAGCTTCTGGGCCTTTCCCAGGCGCCTGAACCCTAGGCCTGCTATTAAATGACGTAACGATTAAAAGCTTTAACAATGTAAAACACTTCGCACAGTGTCTGTCATGCAAAACGCAATCAATGAATGTGAAAAAGTACTAAGACAGCCACCACCGAAACAAACATACAAAATGTATCTTCCCTAATCACGTCTACGGTTACTTGTACAGCCTAAGTATAAAATCTTATTCCTCCTATTCCATCTTGAGATCTCTGAGGTGAGGCACGTCTCTGCAACCTCTCTGAGAAGCTGGCTCAGCCCTCGAACATGGCTGGACATCTAGCAAATGCTGAAAGAAGGCATTCCTATTTCTTTCCATTATTCCCACCTCCCATCTCATCCACCGCGACACCCAGTGGCCCATGGGATGGGCCAATTTACATCTAGTATAGAATAGAAACCCTCCAGCATCCCTCCTCATCTTTTGGGCTTGCACGCACAGAGCAAAGCCAGCAAAGAACCTGGGTTTCATGGAAGCGAGTCCTAGAGTTTGACTGCCCGAGGCTCCTCTGTGGAACCCTGCCTGTGCTGTGGCTGCTGGAAGGGGGCCTGCTTGTGTTCTCTTGGTGGTTTGCCTAGGCCCACGTTCAAGGCTCCTTGGGGGAAGGAAATCAACTCAGATGTCCCTTTCCTCTAAAACAGAGGGGCACACGGATTACCAAAATCTCAAAGAAAATCAGATCATGTCCAAGGTGGCCCCTTTCCAGTCTCATCCCCCTCAGTGCTCTGTCGGGCAAAAGAAAACGAGACATAGTCATGGCTCCACATTTCAGGAAAAGTTCATAAAGCTCTCAAGGACGTGGAAAGAATAAAGTGCAAGAAAAATCAATCTAGACAGTAATTCCAGGTAACTACATTTTCAGATAGTTTTAACTTAAATGTTCAAGAGTGGTGGAGACCAAGAAAAAACTCAGAGGTTTAATAACTACTCAAAAAGCATTCTTCAAGGTCTAACTCGAATCTCTCTTTCTGTGACTCCCACCCATGAGATGGTCCCCAGCTCACGTGACGGTATCTCCATCAGCCCCTAGTCTAACACAGCACCCTGCACGCTGGGCAACAGGTAAACAAGTATTTGTGGAACCAACCTCAGTTAGCTTAGCAGAAGTCACAAGCAGGGAGCAAGGACAGAGTGGCTGAGAAATACTTGGAGAAAGACTATGGCGAGCCCAGTTACCAACAGAAAAGTATCACTTGAGCAGTTCTGCCAGTTAAACAAAAGCCAGTTTGCTGGAGTAAGGCTCCTACCTCTCAGCTGGTTTTGGAGACACTTCATGATTCACACCCAAATCATACAAGATGAAAGAAAATACTGGATAAAATCAAGGCAAATATTAAGTTTGGGGGAAAATTTTTATTGGACAAATTAGAAAAATATTGGTATTGTGCTTCAGAGTAACCCACTTCTTTCCTCTGGCTGCAGGGGCAGAACCAATCTCAGTGGCAGACAGAGAAAGAACAGGAGTTATTTTAAGCGAGCTCACTGGGTCCTCCCATGCTGGCCACAGCCTTACCTCTGCTCATCTGGCAGCCTTGGCCAGAACTGAAGGGAACATCCATCTGTAACAAGGATTGGATTACATGGCGAGGCTTGGAGAAGGCCACTCAGGTTGCAGTGAGGATTCCCTGCCCAAACTGGCCAAGAAAACTGCTGGGGGCTGGCAGCTAGAAGCCTTGCAAGAGAGTCCGACTGGGTGCATTTCTGTCCGGTGCACACCCTGGGAGTTTCCAAGGGACATGCATCAGTTACATTCTCTAGAAGGACCCAAAGCAAGTGCAAATGAAAACGGTGGCTTTGGAGGATCCCTTCATTCATTCCCCTCTGGAGTTCCTCCTCTGTGCTGCGTGGTCGGCAGCTAGGAAAAAGGAGGGGTGAAGCTCTCTGCTTTTGTTGTTCAGGTGAACAAGAAAGAGAGAAATGAACTACTTGTTAATGCCGGAACTGGGGTTACCCTCCATGTGGACCGAATCTTAACTATCATTCTTTGGTAACTGCAGCTGCTAGTCTAACCTTATTGCTACTTGAAAACAAACAGACAATGGCAGAAACACTTTGGTTTCCTTGCAGGATAGGCTCACACAGAGGCTCCAAGTACAGTTATTGTCCGCCTGTCTTCCAGCTCAGAGATGGCCAAGAAAACTGAGGATGCATGTGCACGTGTGTGTGAGAGAGACGGAGAGAATCACAGGTAGAGGGAGGGGGACAGACAGACAGACAGGCATCACAGGCTTAGCTGAGTTTGCACAGGCTAAGTTGAAGTCAGCCTAAAAGAATTACAGGCAGACTGCATGGTTCCAAGAACTCTGAATCGGTTTGTATGCGTGTGCATGCATGCTAAACAAGATCCCTCAGCAATGTTTATCTGAACCAACTGAACACTCAAAAAGTGTTCTTTAAATCCCCCCCCAACCCAAGCATCTACCACCACTGTTTCCTCCCAAGCTTTAGAGCACCTAAGCACAGATCCATAAAACCGATATGACGAAAACAGGGTACTGCCATAACCACCACTGTCCCCACAATCTCCTGGGGCCTGCTTTGCCCCACAGGCTCTTTGCCTGCATTATCCCATTTACTCTGACCACCAGTGACATACATTTTGGTTATGGCAGGACTACAAGAGAAAACGATGCTCAAAGAGGCTGTATGACTTGCCCACAGTCACACAACTGGGATACGGCAGGACCAGAAGTCAAGGGCAAGCTGGGTAGTGCTGAAGTTGAGTTCCTTCCTCTTCCCTGTGGCCTTTTTTCCAGTGGGAAAATTCAAAACTCAGGGCAGAGTCAACACCCACTTACTGATCACATTCAGGTGGGTCACTTCATATCATCCTCAAGGGTGGGCATCACTGCACACCTCTTCCGAGCGTGTCATGGCCTCAGGGCCACAGACCAGTAAGTGGGAGAGAGGGCCCACTGACCTGACCGCTCTTTATGTTCTTATTGTGGATCAAGTGCAAGAAGCTTCATCTGGTTTGGGTCTGGGTTCTCACAAGTGAGATACGCTGCAATGGCTTGGGCCATCCCGTTTACGGGAATCTGGCCCCAGGCACTATTGCTAGTGCAGTCATTCAGTACAATGCTTCTCAACGAGAAGAACAGAAATGACTTGTATCTGTGAATATTTGCAGTGTCAGGAGATAATCTGTGTCGACAGGTTGGCTTGCTTTTCTAAGAGCTTTTCAGCTGCCCACTCAGTGGCTACAGCTCTGGAAAGTGCATCAGATGGATTATTTCAAACAGACCACTTGCTGCATGACCAGGAGACAGAAAGACCAGAAAGACTCTGTGACCTGACCATGCAGATGGGAGCTGCTCATTTCCATTGCTGCAGGGATGTACCTTGGTGACTTCTGACATCTCGTTCCACTTCATTCCTTTAAAAGCTGATAAACAGAAAGCTAATTCATTCACTGGCCGAAAATCCAGATTTGACTGTCTCATTTACTCCGATCCTCTCCAACTTGGAATAAACTCTAGGAACCCATACTCAACCACACCAAACAGGTGATTCCGACCACTCCCCACCCCTGCTGGGTGGCTAAGATATGGGTAATGTGTTAGGCTTTTTAGAATTAAATATGTCTTTAGACTTAAATATCCTCAAAAAGTTAGTAGTGTTTCAAGTAGGTTATTCATTAATTCTGAGTGACATTTGGAATTAGCTAACCAGTTAGTCTTTTATTTTTGATAAAAAGATCACTGAAGTCAAAGACTATCTGAGGTCCCATCTTGAAGTATGCATATGGAATGCACACGATGTGGCCATGACTCCATTAATGCCAGGGTGATTAGAGCAAAGTTGGATGATTACGGAACGTAAACATGAACTTTTTCTAAACAATGATTCAAGTGAGAAGCAAACTGGTCCCAATGATGTTTCTCCAAAATAAACATTTGCGTAGCAGGCACTGCTGCTATTTTCTAATTCTGATGAAAAATACATGTGAGGTCAATGGGTATGTGTGAGTGTGTTTATGTGTTTGTGTGTATAGCTACAGGAAACAAACTATACTTCCTTAACATTCAGAAGCAGAATTTACTGTGCCCCTCTTTTTATTTTTACATCTTCTTTATTTATTTGATTTTTTTTTGGTCACGCCCGCAGCATGTGGAAGTTCCTAAGCCAGGGACCGATCCAACAACACAGCAGTGACCCAAGCTGCTGCAGTGACAATGCCGGATCCTTAACCAACTGTGCCATGAGAGAACTCTTATATCTTCTTTAAAATTAGCTAAACACAAACTCAAAGGGATGTCTGTTTTTCAACACCTGGCTACTAGTCCAGGGATAAACACAGGCAAACTCACTGCTGGTGCCGCCTTCGGAGTCCACAGTGGGCTAGGGCCTCCAATTCGACAAGCCTGGCTCCCCTTTACAATCAATCCTCCTCAACACAGTGCTCTGAGTAGCCTCTCGCCATTCAGCCTCTGTCCAAGCAGAACGAACAGTGATATCCTGGGCCCTCCTGGATTTGGCCTAACCCCACTCACTTCAAAGAGTGAAAATGACACTGAAAGGAAACGGTTTACACGTCAGGTCACCAAACAATGCTACTGGCTTATGGCTTCGGAAGGACGTAGAGAAAATCTCAACTGTTTCAATTAAACAAAAAAGGTATTGTTGAAAACCTTCAAGGCAGCAGGCACTGGGCTTAAGCAATGTAATTTGGGGGCAAATCCCAGCATAATGAATTTCCAGGGATCCTGGATCTAATTTGTTGCATCAAATATAACTTGCAATAAGCGGTTTCAGCCTGGAGTGTGAAAGACCATTTGTTACATAAAGGTACCTATTTTGATGGGTTTCAAGCTGTCCAGAGTTAATCTTTTTCCGTATATTATCAGATGTGAAATATACACATACATGCATGATAGTAAATACGTTTACCCCACATTGTTTACCTATTAGGTGCCAATATGCTAGTTCAACTGTTAAAACAGCTTTTTGGGGACAATATTAGGAACTGAGTGTTTCAAGTGAAAACTGCAAAGTATCATCACTGTAGGACTGAAGAAAATCTTTTAAAACCATCAAGGAAGAAACCCAGAAATAAGTATTTCTCTTACCAGTGGTCTAAGCTCTGGATGCGTCAGGATATATCCATTATTTGTGATTGCAAAGGCATAGCCGTGAATCCCTAACTGCAAGGAAGAGTGAGAAAGAAACCTTCATTAGCTTGCTCCCTGGTGAATTCACAAAGCAGAAAGCAGCCCGACATTCAGTAATTTACAGCTTAAACGTGGCATTCATAACCCTTATCAGCACAATATTTCATTAAAATGAATGCAAGGCACTGATCCTTGACATTTGGTGGAAATGAAGACCTGTCAGGATAAGCTCAGCAAATAGCACAATTTAAAATGTCAGAGCCCCACACTGGCATCCAAAGGCCTTACTTCGATTTATTTAAAACAAAAACAATTATACTTTTTTTAAATAAAAAAGAAAGAATCTAATGTTTCTGGAAAGACCCTACATCCAAGTGAACAGAATTTTATCAACTTGGGCGTCGTCTCTCTGCCTGAGATAAGGCAAGAGGGGACTTGATCTGATGGGCGTCCAGGCTCCTAGGCTTGCTATGATTCCTTAGCCCTAGGGGCCACCTCAAGCATACACTCTCCTAGACAGTCATTTTCCATAATTCTTCAAGGATAAAAGTGTCCACACCAGCCTATATAGGAGCCTGCCAACCCCTTTTATATCCTTTCGTCTTTAAATTGTGAGGCTGCCAAGCTTTTCCATGCATGCTTCCATCGACACAAAGCCTGGGTAATTTTCTATGCAGAGCCTCACTTAATTTATGTTTTCTGACTAAATGGGACTATGGGAAATAGTTTGAGAGCAATGAAATGTTTTATTAGCTTTAAAAAGTATGTAATCAAATTTAACACTGCACTTATTTAAATAATAATCCCGGCTTTTTGACAATATTTCTATTACACAGTTGACTGCACCCATTGGCTACAATAAATTTACCTACAAATCATTCATGTATTAAAATGGCTTCTGGCATAAAACCCATACCGATCTCTCTCTGAAGAAAGAAAATGTAACCCACTTTTGCCAGAGCAGTGAAAGAGAAGAAGAAAAAAAAATCCTCTACTTTTTCAGATGAGTTATTTCATAGTTCTGAGCCCTCACTGTTACTTTTCTTTAAAATTCTCTGCCACTCACAACCTTGAATGTGATACTATTAAATGATCCAGACAACAGAGTTTACAAACCAAGAATGACCCTGTCTGCCTGTTAGTTTAACGTCAAGGTGATGTGAAATTAACTTCAGAGAATGTAACACTGGCAATTAAAAATTTTCCTTCCTTACATTACAAAAAGCAAAGCTGCACGTGGTAGTCAAGGGCAATCGGCATTTTCTCCTGGAGTTGCCTTCCACGGCAAGTCTTAATAAGATTCTACTTGATTCTAATGATAAAAGTATGTTTCATTAGGCTGTGAAAGATAAACCGGAGATTTCCTATCCTTTGAGATGTGTATCGTCTCTTTCATCCTGTCTCTTGGAAAAATGTCAGACACAGTCAACACTGCATTAATTACCATTATTATGTCCCAGTTTAATATGGACTGGAGGGGGGTCAAAAAGGACTCACAGAGCCTGACTTTTTCCATTAAAGGCTAAAGTGGTATTTGATTGGAAACTCAAACTCACAGTGAGACCAAACAAATAATATTGTATAGTCGACGAACATACTCAGGGCCTTCTAATGTACATTCCTTCCCTTCTTGGTCTGCTTATAGGAAGTGATACTCAAAAAGAAGTTAAAGGTCCATGAATATGCCCCCTTAATGCCCTCTACTTTTCTTGTGTAGCAGTTATCAAAATGATAATAATCAAGTATTTCTGAGGTTAATTATAAGTAATCGGGACATCAATCAAGGCCTTATTTAATGTTTGTCTCCCTGCCAAAACATAAGTTCTGTGACAGCTAAGATCATATCACGTGGGTATGGAGGGGTGGTTGGGACAGAAGGAAGAGGGGGTAGAGAAAGGGGAACGCAGAAATGGAGGAAGGAGGGAAACACAAGAAAATGAATCCAGTACAGATCCTATAAAGCCATCCAGCTCCCTGCTTGCTCCCTGGGACGCACAGGCTGGGCTGACCTTCACACCCAGTGTCCTCTACAAACTGTTTAACTGCCATCTCTGCTTCCTTGTTGCTCACCCTACTAGAATCTGCTTTGGCCGTGCCCCCTCACCCACCAAGATGCCACCAGAACTCCTCTCTCTACAGTTGCCAGTGGCCTCCTAATTGCCAAATGCTTTAGAAAGCTCTCTAGAAGCTTCCTGGCTGTGTTAGCTTACTGCTCCCTCCTCCCTGACACTCTCCATTCTCTCACTCTCTGGCCCCAAACTCCCTGGTTTCCTCCTTTTCATAGATCCTCACCCCCACGCACCCGTGAAGCACTCATTTCCCCCCGAAGTTTCTGTCTCCATGCACTTTGTCTGCTCTAGCTCTCTCTCCCCTAGCACAATTCATCAACTACCTGCATGCTGCTGGCCTCCAGATCTGTGCTCAGGTCTGGGCCTCTCCCCTCGGCGGCAGATTCCAGTTTCCAGCCATGTCAGCCACCCCTGTCTGGACATCCCTCAGACGCCCCAGACCCAGCCCGTCCAACACGGCAGCTCTTTCCATTCGTGCTGCTCCTTCTCTCTCCATTGGTGACACGGCTACACTCCAGACCCCCAAGTGAGAAACCAGAGCATCATCCCTAGACCCCTTTCTCTCTTTCATCCCCAACTTCTTGACCTAATCAATCACTAATTTTCCCTCCAGAAATCAGTGAGATTCAACTCTGCTTCCCCACCCTACCATCCATGAAGACTTAATGGAACAGATTTCCACTGTGGTCCTATCTGCTGTTCCTGCCCTCAAGCTTGGCCCCAACAAATTCATCCTCCAGATTAAGCAAAATCAAAGGTAACTCTGATTCTGTTGCTCCCGCTTTGTGAAACCCACTAAAGACCTGTTTCACGTGTAAGATAAAATCCATGGGCCTGTCCGTCAGGTCTCCCCAGGGTCTGGCTCCTACCTGGCTGCCCTGTCTCTTTCTACTCATTGCCTCTTAGGGCACACGGCAGTGACAAAACCTGTTGCAGTTTTTTTCTCCCACCTAGATATTTACTCACACGGTGCCATCTGCCAAGAGCTCTTTTTCCCATCTCGCCATAGCTGATTCTCGCCCACGCTATAAGCTTGGCCTCAGGACCACCTCCTATAAAAAGTCTCACCTGTTCCACCATCCTTTCCATATCATGTCTCCATAAAACCTTGAGAATTTTTCCATTACTACCTTCACCCTCATGCATGAAAATGCTACACTTACTCTTCTGCCTGCCTGTCAACCCTAGCTGGTTCTCTTTCTTCTTCTACCTTGCTCTAGGTAGGGCAGTGCCTTCCCCTTGAGAATGGGCTCTTTGGGGAAAGGAGCCATCTGACTCATCTCTGACTTCTCCGGTCTCCAGCACAATGTCTGGCACATGACAGGTGCCCCAGTTCAGGTGCGCACGTATTTATGACATTCATCGGAATTCCCTAGAGGCTCAGCAGGTTAAGGATCCAGTGTTGTCACAGCTATGGCTTGGGTCGCAGCTGTGGTACAGGTTCCATCCCTGGCCTGGGAACTTCCGCAGGCTGTGGGTGTGGCCAAAAAATAAACACACATTCATCACTCTACCCAAATATTATCTAGTTCATCTCAGAAGTCTGAGCTAAAGTAAAAATTGAACATGAGCTGAAAAGGAGAAGTTGGCTGGCTACAGCAGGTATACAGTCAGTCCTCTTCAAGCCTGTACCTGAGAAAGCCTTCCTGACATTCAGACACTATCTTGCTAAAATCCTTCCCAGGAGAACAATCTGAGAAAATAGCACCAGAACGTTTTGTTAGTTGGTTGGTGGCATATGGATATAATCTAATGTAGATGTAAGAAGAGAAACTGAGCAAACCTCAAAACACATTCTGCGACTGAATCTTTCGTAAACCTAAAGCTTGTATGCAGCAATGTCCAACATTTGCTTTGGGGCCCGAATCAATATATGTATGAAATCTCTAATTTTTGTTTCATCTGAAATAGAACCAGGCTTCCTGTCCATTCTAACATGCAGTCCCATGGAGTAATAAGAGAACCGATGGGAAACAAGGCCTTCCACACTAAGGGCTGCCAAAGGGGCCCTCATCCTGAAGCGCTCTCTTCTGAAGGCCAGGGGCCTCAGGGTCCAACAGCCTATGGAAGGGGGCGCTTCCTTTCCAAGTGCAGAGACTCTGGGCTAATGAAGTGAACCCAATTATAAAACGGCTCATTATGTTAACGGAGGCTGCGGTGTCTGGAAATTATTGCTGGGGTGTCTGGAATTCTTAATAAAAATTACAGGAAGTCTGATTGCTTGTGGGAAAATCTATGAAGCAAAGGGAAAAGAAAGAATTCTATCTTCTGGGAAAACCCCAAGAGCCAAGAGCTGACTCATCTTTACAAGGTGTTAATCAGGAGAAAAAGGTGTGATTTGCACTCTGCTCCCTGGAGCCTCCTCTCCTGGAGGAGAGAGGCCCTTTCGACCATGGCTGACCCTGGCTGCCATGCACACCTCTTCCCAAAGCTCTTTGTGGGAACCAGAGGAAGGACAATTTAGATTAAGGAAAGTCAGACCTGGGTCTCAGGTTCCCAGCCAGATCCTTGGGAAAGCACAAGTCGCAGTGCCTACATTTCAGGCACTGCTGCTTAATTGCAGCTGATCTTCCTCTAACCTCTTATTACACGTTGTTTCATTTATCTTTTACTAGCTGAGTTATGTGGACAAAGTTATTTCACATATCCTCATCTAAAAATGGGACCAAGTGGTACCCATTTCATGGGAGTGCATAACTATTCAGTGGGCATAGCATATATACAGCACATTTACCATACCAAACGTGCAGTAAAAAGTTCAATGGATGTTTGATTGTGTTACTTTAACCACTAATATCATTTTCAATATTTTAACTATTATTTGAACTATTGCAATTATTGTCCCTTATTGTTCTTAATCACTGTAGGGTAATAAAGGCTAAAAACATGGACTGCTAATTGTGACAGTCGGCAAGATGTTTAAACTTTCTGAGCCTTATCTCTTTAGCCAAGGGAAAGAGCAGTGTCTACCTATTGCTGAGATCATGCTATAAAGAGCTTAGCACATTGCTTTGCAGAGGAAGCTTTGAGAAATAGACTCAAAGGGTAATCATTATCAGTTCATACTTTCTTGATTTACTAGACATATCAAATAATGGCCTTGTATTTTGGCTTCTACATCTTCTCCTATGATATAAAAGGCTTTAGAGTAGTAAGGAATGTGGGATGCTGGTCCTTAAACAGTAAGCCAGCAATTCTGGGCATCCAGGTCAGGGAATTTTAATCAAAGTAAAGCCCATTATCTTCAGGGGTCTCAAATACCTCTCTAGTCCCCTGACTTTCCATCTCTGGGGATCTACACAGTTCCCAACATGTGACTGATTATGTGAGCCTAGATCAACCAGATATCCTATCATGCCTCTGGAAACTTACCTCCAATGGTGAAAGCCTTGTTGGTGGATGAAGCTGGTTGTCAGGGCTCCCATGTGACAGTAGGAAGAAGGGCTTTTGTTATTTCAATAAACTCAAGCAGGAAAGGTTTTTTGTTTTTTTTTTAACTAAGGACACCACCTTTTGTGAGCCTAAACATTTGATTTTAACTTAGCATTTATTTCCCTTTTTTTTTTTTTTCACCATGGAGGTTCCCAGGCCAGGGGTCAAATCGGAGCTGGAGCTGCTGGCCACAGCCACAGCCACATCAGATCTGAGCTATATCTGCGACCTACACTGCAGCTTGTGGCAACGCTGGATCCTTAATCCACGGAGCAAGGCCAGGGATGGCACCTGAGTCCTCATGGATCCTAGGCAGATTCGTTACCCCTGAGCCACAAGGGGAACTCCTCATTTCCTCTTATTTGAAGATAGCTTTCTCAATTAATCCCCTAAATGGAATCAGCATATTTGAATAGACATGGCTTACATGTTCAAAGAGGTTTTCCTCTTTTAGAAGTGGAGCAGGTGCTAAGGACCAGGTAAGAAGTACTAGAAAGTGTTTACCCTCTGGGGACACTAAGAAGCTGGGACCAACAGATTGAAGGTATGTCATGGGCTTCTGGATGTCAGAGTTATGGGGTTAACCCATTGTTCTGTTGGGCATCTAGATTAGCAGAGCATCCGCAGATGTGAAATCACAGGTGCCTGAATCTGAGATGGGAAAGGTGTCAATAGTTCTCTGCAGGCAGCACCCCCTGTGGAAGATGGCCGCAGGTACCAGGGACAGGGGTCATACCCATTCTCTTGACCACTGTGTTATCATTCCTCCTGAATGATGACAGTGGTCAGTTTTTTTTCAAGCAAGTCCATGAGCACATGCTATTGTCATTGCCATTTGACAGAAGAGGAACTAAGGATCTGACAGACTGGTCCACCAGCTCCTTGGTGATGGAGTGGGATCCCAGATATATGTGCTTCTCGAGTACTAATCAATGCCCTCCTCCTGCCGAGGCCCATGAAGGCCCACGGGCCCCTCACAACTGTGTCAAAGCAGGCTCAGCACATCAGGGAAAGAGGTGATAAGGGAGAGGGCTCTGCCAGCTAGCCAAGAATCTCAGATACCCGGCCCAAAGGAGCTTGCTTCCCTTCAGATGGGGGGCAAAGGGAACCCTCATCAGTCTAAAAGGGGGCCAAAGGTGGAGATGGACAAGCTGGTCCACTTGGTGCTGCGGGAAGAGGAGACAGTGTGCTTTCATCACGTGTGCAGTTAGGGGACCTATGTTGGTCCATGAAATCCTCCTAGGGCCAGAAGCAGGGGCTGCTCTCTGCCTCTCCCGCACTCCCATGCACGCACACACACAGATTGACTCTTGGGCAGTCCTGCAGGGCTGGGATGGGGCTTGAGGGGACCCTCCTCTTCCCACCTCTTGGTTTGCTTTTCTGGGGAGCTCCCACTAGGGAACAGGTGAGAGTTTTCTGTATGGGATTCCAGGACTCTCTGGGCCATCTTTTAAAAAAGGAAACTTGGTCATGTTACTCCACCGGCTAGCCTGTGTATCAGAAAAATATAATGACCATTTCTCAACTTAAGACTTCATATGTGATTGTTCTGGCTGAGGTTAGAAGAGATAATTAAGAAAAAGATGTGTTCAGTAACTATGAAAGTGATACAAGGCCAAGACAACGTGTTGTGATGGTGGGAACCAAAAGGCTGAAGTTGGGGCAATGCTGCTCTAAAGGAAGGGGAGTATGAACCTGACTTTGGTGCAGACCAGACTCCTGACATGTCCATTGCTCTGATTTCATTAAAGTGCTTGTTTAAATAACCACATCAGCCAGAGAACATAAATTAATGTCATACCTATGGATCCCAAAATGGCTACTGCCACCGTGCCCCCTTCATAGTGACTTGCTACCCCCGGCACCCAGCTTAGGTGGCAGTGCATTCCGTCAGCCTGTGCGTGCCTACCTGCCCCAGACAGAGCAAACCCAACCCAGACTGCTGAGGAAGCCATGTGGAGTTCAGGATGGTTGTCCTCACGGAAACAGAGTTAAGCCTGGCTGAGGGTAGCACCAGGATGACCCATGAGAGCCCCTCTGTCCCCACATGTGGAAGCACTAAATAAACCAAAGAGCAGTGTTGGGAACGCAGCCAAGTAAAGGGGGAAGCATGACCACCCTCTCTGCCCAGGCAGGCTGGCCTCACAGGCAGAGCTGGGTTCCAGCATATCCACCCCCTGCCCGGCCCTTGCCTGAGCCCTTTCCACCTAGTGTTCCTTTTCCATGTTGTTCTAAACTCCCAAGGCAGTGCCTACCAAGACCTGCCCTAATCTCTTTGTTCCAAAGTTACCTACTCCACCTTCTCAATCACCCCAGAATTTAAAACAAATTTACAGTTCCCTTAGTACAATAGGTTTAATTTGGCATTAGGAAAGGGATATTAATTTGTACTCCATCACCTTCCAAGATAAAGTGAATACCCATTCAATAGAATCGGAGACCACTTTTCTTTGCACCTCATTGGGTTCCTGCTAAGAGGTAACAGAGGTTAGAAGGTTCTCAGATTGGGATGAATCAAGGCTGGCTTAGAAGACCACCAGAGATGGATGACACATGTAGACCGGCATGGACTTGCAGACTTCCAATGACACACACAGTCTGCGCTACTATCATTCCACCAAAGAGTTCAAAACCAAAAACAAAAAATAGCCCTCCAGAAAGAGGGCAGAAGGGCTTCTTTACTCTGTGTTTTCCTTGTCACCACGGCAGTCTGCAAAATTATCTTGCACATTAATTATGTAATGCGTTACCTTGTATTTGGGGATGGTCTTCAGAAGTTCTTTCACTGGGACGTCTGTGCCAACCACACCCAGAAGAATGCCTTTTGATCTCTGTTGAGAAGAAACATTAAACAGTAATAAGTGTGCTAATTTGGTAGAAGAAATAAAATATCGTGAGAAGCCACAAACCATAGATCATCGTCTGGTGCCTTCTACAAACTGAAAGAAATTGAAGATGACCTGGATCTTTAAGAAGGACCCTCTTCTATCCCCTACTCCTGCCCAAAATATTCCTGGGCAAGAATGGTACCTTCTCAGGATAAACACCATCTATTATAAACTTCAACACACACCCATACGAAGAAACCCTAAGAACCATTTTCTTCTCGCCACTGAAAATTAAGAATGTGAAAAGCCAAGGACTTGTGATGATTAAACAGTTTCTTTTATGGAAACTTTTTACAGGAAACACTTAGCATGTTAACTAATTTCTCAATTTACACTGCCATCTGGTGCCCAGGAGAGAGAGTAAAAAGCCAGAGAAAGATGCAATAACCCTAACTTTTTTTAGCAGAAAGCTGGAATCAAGGACTAAGGGGGAAAGAACAGGACTCCAGGGTCCCAGGTCCCAAGGTCAGTGGGATGTGCTGAAACTTTCTGATGTCAGAAAGACTTTCCAGAATAAGATACACATTGTTACTCTCCACACACATTGTTACTCTCCATTTCCCCTCAATTCAAGTGCAGCTGGCTAGAACCTTAGGCTGTGTTCTTATTTGGAAATAGGGTCTTTGCAGACACAGTCAATTCAGGGTCTTAAGGTGAAATCATCCTGCATATAGGATGGGGCTTATATCCAATGACTGGTGCCTTTATAAGAGGAGAGGACAGAGAGACCAGGAGAGGTCATGTGAAGACAGAGGCAAAGACTGGAGCTGTGCTGCCACAGACCAAGGAACATATGGGACCACTGGAAGAGGCAGGGAAAGGGGTCTTCCCTAGAATCGACTCCTTGATTTTGGACTTCTAGCCTCTGGAACTGTGAGAATACATGCCTACTGACATAACCTACCCTGTTAGTGGCACTCTGTTGCCACAGCCACAGAGGCTAATTCAAGGCTGGCACCCATAAATCATAGAGAGATCATGCCCCCACAATCAAGGATTTATCTGGGGGTTTCTCTCCTCTGGTCACTTAAACACTTAAATTTTGGAAAAGTGCTGCATACAGTAAAATGATGCCTGCTTGAATTCATCTCTTCTATGTTTTTTTCCCTTTGTGTGTGTGTGTGTGTGTGTGTGTGTGTGTGTGTGTGTGTGTGTGTATGTTTTGGCTGTGCCACAGCATGCAGAAGTTCCCTGGCGAGGGATTGAACCCATGCCACAGCAGTGACAATGCCAGGTTCTTAACTTTCTAGGCTACCAGGGAACTCCCGTCTTCCTTTTTTGATTTCATGATTCTAACAGAGGATGAAAAGTGAAGAAAAGTTATATATCCTCCATCCTTAAGTAACAAAGGTCACCAGAGCTTGAGTCAGAGAGGTCTGAGACAACACCCCTCCTAGTATCAAGCCGGAAACCCAGCTACTGTACTCACAGTTTCGTTCTGCTTACTAAACACAGGCATAGCGACCGTGGTCATCAGGACTGGGCCCTGATCATCAGCAAGCTGGACGGAGAGAGAAAAGCCGGTTACCGGAGAATGATCTGGGAAAAACAGTGCTAGAGGCCACACTCCTTGACCATCTCACCCTCTCCTGACTAGGGGCTACTGGGAATGGACCAGTACCCAGTCCAGCTTTTATAGCAAAGGAAGGAGTGCAACATCCGCCCACCCTGATTTGCAGATGAGGATCCCAGCCTTCCCGCCCAGCAGGGAAAATAACGTCAGTTGCCATCAGTTACTCTAACTGATCTGTTTACTGCATTCGGCCACTTAAGTTCAAATAAAGCCTTGTTTGGATCTCAGTGATTCATTTTATTTTATTACTACAGATTGATTTTACTATTTTACTTTCAGACTTTTATGCTCAATATGTGCAATATTAATGCTTCTCCTTAATCTGGAAATTGAGGATCAGAAAGCATGAGCGTAAAGGGTTTTATGAGTTGCCCCTGCTTGAAACAGTGGAATCTGGAAGCATTTATGCTCCCCAAGGTAGCTGAGAACTTCTATATATCTTTGCATGTCAGTCTCAGATGAAAAACAAACAAAATAAAAACAAAGTTAAAAAAATAACTATTGCCTTATCTTTAAATCACTGGTAAGAAGCTGAACATTCCTCCCAGAAGAATAACCCTTGGAATTTGGCACATAACACGCTCCTGTAACTCAGGGAACTGTACACAAGTGCAGTGAGACCCACCATCACATCTGTCTTTCCCAAGGCTAGGAGAACAGCAAGAACCCCTGCTCTGCCCCTACTCCCCATTAACAAATGAGGAGACAAGAGTCCCGGAGCACAAGGGGCTCTGGTCCAAGACAACCTATTCTAATTCTCAGGTGTTTTTTTTTTTTTTTTTTTGGCTGCACATGCAACATGTGGAAATTCCCAGGTCAGGGTTCAAATCCACGCCACAGCAGTGATAATGCTGGATCCTTAACCCACTAAGCCACCAGGGAACTCCTAATTCTCAGCTTTGAATCTTTTTTAACTACATTATTTAGCCTCCATGTCCTCATATGAAATAACGCCAGTTATTATGTGGCATTGTTGCCATAAGATAAAATGTGAAAATTCCCAGTGTGGTACCTAGCATCCGGAGGTACTCAAAGGATGCTAGTTTCCCTTCCTTGCCTTCAAGGTCACGTGGCTAGCAAGTAGCAGAGTCTTGAGTGAGATCAAGGCATGTGGTACTGCTAATAGGGACCAAAACTGGCAAGTCTGGTGGGAGAAGTTTGCTTTTTGGCTTCATAGCCACTTCAAGCTTAAAGGAAGCAATCTGTGAATGACAATCCACTATTTTCAGTCTAGAGTGTTTTCTGATGTTTGGGCACTTCTCCATACCTTTAATTCCATAGAAAAGTCAAGGAGCTGTTCTTGGGTAAAAGAATTATAAAGAGAAGATCCTAAAATCTAGGATCTGGGGTCCCCATGACTGGCTGGCCTCCTGAGAAAAGTCATTAAACTCAGTCTTATACCAGTCTTATTCATCCAGACTCATTTGAGCAACAAGGCCTCCTTACTTGTCATGTGGTCCACAGAAAGGCAGCACCTCCAGCACCTGAGGGCCCTAGAAATGAACACTCTCAAGTCCATTCCAGGTCCTCTGAATTCAAATCTTTATTTGAATTATTGGCATGCACATTAAAATTCAAGAAACACTGTTTATAGGGCAATCCTTTCTACCATAAATAATCGTGATCACTAAAGAGAAGCTTATAGGAGTTGAGAAAACTATCAGGGATAGAGGAGTTCATGTTTTTATTAGCATTACTGCTCTATCAAGATGGGCATATATTCCTCCATGAGAAGCAAGACAACACGAGAATCTCATGATCCATCAAGGACTGAGAATTCACGATGTGATGGTTAATTTTCGGTGGTAACTTAGCTAGGCAACGGTGTCAGTTGTTTGATCAAACACTAGTCTGGTTGTTGCTATGAATGTATTTTTGTAGATGCGGTAGGCATTTAAATCAGTTGGCTTTAGAGATGGCCAAAGTAATGGAGTAGGAAGGCCCCAAACTCACCGCCTCTCAAGGACACACCAAAATTACAGCTACTTGCAGAGCTTCTATCAATGAGAACAACCTGAAGGCTAGAGGAAAAGGTTTTCTACCACTAAAGACATTAAGAAGGAACCACAGTGAGATGGAGAGGAGGGCTAGAGGCATGGTAGAGTGAAGACCCATACCTCCAGGTCAGCAACCTACAAACGGAAGGAACATCACAATCGCTGAGGTCCTCCACAAGGAGCGAGGACTCTGAGTCCCCTTATCAGGCTCCTCTACCCAGGGGTTCTTACACTGGGAAGACAAGACTCCGGAACGTCTGGTTTTGAAAATCAGCGAGGCTTACATTTAGGGAAGTCATAGGGCTAGAGGACACGGAGATTCTGCTCTTAAAGACGCTACTCTCACACTCTCCAAGTCCCAGAGCAGAGGCAGTGGTTTAAAAGAAGCCTAGGTCAGACCTACGTGCTGACCTTGGAGAACTTCCTGGAGAGGCAGGAGACAGGTGCGACTCCCTTCCAGCTGGAGATGCTGGCAGCAGCCACCTGGGGGAGTTCATTCTACTGCAACTCTGGAAGGCCTTGCTCTGGAATCATCCTTCTAGTCTAAAGCAACAGGGACCCAGATTTGCCCTCCATAATCTGTGTGTTTTATCCAATCAACTCAAGACCTTTAAAGAAAAAAAAAAAAAAACTTTGCCCAAGGAAGAAGGAATTCTGCTTCCAGACCGCCTTCAGACTCAGGACGGCAAAACCCAATCTTGATGCAATTTCCAGCCTGCCTGCCTGCCGCAAAGATTTTGGATGTGTCAGCTCCTACGCTCACATAAAGCAAGTGCTTAAAAAAATTTCTCTCTCTCTGCATATACATATATATGTATTTTTTTCTATGTAATACATAAGTATGTGTTTGTATGTATGTATGTATGTATGTATGTATGCATTTATTTATTTTTGCCTTTTCTAGTGCCTCACCCGTCACATATGTAGGTTCCCAGGCTAGGGGTCTAATCAGAGCTATAGCCGCCAGCCTACACCACAGCCACAGCAACGCCTGACCAAGCCGCGTCTGCAAACTACCCCATAGCTCACGGCAAAGCCAGATCCTTAACCCACTGAGCGAGGCCAGGGATCGAACCTGCAACCTCATGGTTCCTAGCCAGATTTGTTAACCACTGAGCCATGACGGGAACTCCAAGTATGTGTTTATAACATATATTTTCTACATATAAGATATACATTTATCTATACACACAGATATATATCTCATATGGTACTCTTTCTCTGAAGACTCCTGAGCAATACACATTGCAGTCATGGGATCTGTTATTTGGGGAAGCCTAATTTTGGTGTTAATATAAATAAACAAACTTGCTTTTTCATAATATTAATAACCAAATAATATGAGATGATGTTGACCGTTGCCAGGAACCAAGCCAACTGGTGTATAACAGTTTGTGGAACCACGGTTCCAATATCTTGCTAAAAATACTTAAGGTGTACTATTGCCAACACTGGGTATGCAAGGCCGTTTTCAAAGGCAGAACCAACCCACGATAAACATTCCCCTGAGAATCAGAAATCTTCCCATATTCTGACTCCTTGATTAATTCTTAATGCTACAAAGAAAACTGATTTGAGCTGATCCATAATCCTTGGCAATTTCATTTTGCAACTCAGATCAAAATTTTCAGCAATGCCAACATGTATCATGGATGAAATCAAAACATATCGTTGACAATAATGAGAAATGAAGCTTTTTTCCCTGCAAACAGTGAAAATCAGTTATAAATCACTGGTAATTGTGCTGGAACAAATACAAGAAACTAACTTCCAAATATTGAACCAGAATATAGTATATCAACTTCACTCAAGGGCA
This sequence comes from Catagonus wagneri, assembly GCA_004024745.2. Taxonomy (NCBI): domain Eukaryota; kingdom Metazoa; phylum Chordata; class Mammalia; order Artiodactyla; family Tayassuidae; genus Catagonus; species Catagonus wagneri. Next base: position 37,708,519 of record PVHT021183699.1, on the reverse strand, counting down.
ATTCCAAATGCAATTACTGCATCATTACCTAAAATTAAAAAATATATATATTGTATTTGTACAGAAACCATTCATTTGTAACCGGCCACAGGTAAACAAAGGAAACGTAGTGGATTCAGTCTAGTCATTGCTATGAGCTCACACATTCCTCGTCCAAAAATAGTTTTGGCCCAGATTCGGACTGGCTTGGCCAGAACGCTGACCTGTGGCCTTCTGATGTAACCTGTGCAGGAAATATCGCCTGCACAACACGAAGGTGCTCTTCTGCACCCACCAGCTCCATCTCTCCCACTCACCACTGGGTCTGGGTTCTGTGAATCTTAAACACTTTGTGGAGAAGGGAATTTTAATTGAAAGTTAATTTCCAGGGTAAGCACTTTATGATTGAAAGGTATTCCGTACTCCTGCTGTAGGAAATAACCAGCTGGTGGCAAAGGGTTTTTTTTTAAGACCACCAAGTAGGAGTTATGCAGCCAACCACAACCAGACACGCTTTGTCCCCACATCACACTATGGGGTCCCTGTATTTCTGTGGCCTTCTAACCTACAGCAGCCACTGAGGCAAGAGCAGTCCTTATGATTCATAATGTGGCTTCCAAGAAAAATGCAGACACAGAGTCAACATTCATTTTCCAAGGGCAGGAGTGAGAGGGGGGGTCACCATGGTCCATCTGGGCAAAATCTCATTAACGTAAGTCCAAGTGGGAATCCTAAAATGAACTGCCATTCAATTGCACTTGCCCAGGCTTTGAACAGGCCTCTGAAATGCTTGGTTGTGGTGTTCTGCTGTATAATAAGTGTATATTATTCCATATCCTTCATTTCCTATGCTACATAATGGAGACCATTCTGGTATCAAAGGAAATGATGAATAATAATACTAAACATCTGGTTTATAAAACACAAACTTGCTCAACAGATTGACTGCTTCCTGTCAGCTTCCCAAGTTAATCATGCATGTGGGCTCATATGAATATGCAATTTGGTTTCATGTGCGAGGTACATGCAGGATGCCAGACCTCTCCTCCTAAGGCTTGATTAGTTCCCCACCGATGGCACTAGTCAGCAATGCAGGCAGTTCTAGGGTGTGGCCCCAGATAGGATAACAGCACCAGCTTTGTGGTCGATCAATTTTGCTGCAGGTCTAGTCATTATTATTCATTGATTCCCTTGATAAACATTCCTGAGCATCAGCCATGTGCCAAGTTCCATGCCACGTGCTGGGAAGGCAACCGGGAATAAGATATAGGTCTTATTCCCCAAGGAACCCCACAACCCCCAGGGGGAATAGAAATGCTAACAAGGTAGAGGGGTGGGTACCCTGGCTCTCATTATGAGAGCAGAGAGGCCGTCTTCTTCAGGACTCCCCTGAACTAAAGTAAAACTGTCCAGCATTTATTGATACCTTTCAGAATTTATAGGATGAATTCAGAAGCTTTCTGAAAACCAGTTTAACAGTACTAGGAACAAGTTCCTGCCACATAGCAGCCTTATTATTTACTTTATACTTAAGTGTATTTATAAATAGAACAATGCAGGGGAGACCTCTTTGAAAAATATTTCAGCACCTTCTTTGGCAAATATCAACCCCTTCCTCTGCGGAAATCCTCTTCACCCCTTCCATCCATAAGATTTTCATGTCAGCTAATCTCTCCCATCCTGCACATGTGGCTGGCTAGGCATCCAACTCAGGCTGTGTCAACCAACACACACACACGCACGCGCACACACACACACACACACACACACACTGATTGGGATTCATAATAGGCTATTTGGGGATTTTTCCTCTTTTTTCCCATCTGAAGCAAATAGGAAAAACTCTTCTTCGTGTGTGGTTATAGGAATGTAAGCTTGACAGCCACGTCCCCTCCTCCCAGAGGGGCAACTGAGAAAATAAAGTCAAGCCAGAGAGATGAGGAGAGATGTGGCAGGGAGGACAGGGAGAGAGGAAGGGGAAATCAGAGGCGGAGGCAGGTAGCAAGAGAGAGGGAGAAAGGGAGAGGGGGAGGCCTTCCCTCCTAAGGTCAACTCCATCTATGCTTTCTTCTAGTGGGTTAGTTGAGACAACATATTTTTTTTTTTCCTTTGCCAAGATAAACATGGATTGGATTTGTGACTCTAAGAATGGAAGTGTCCTGACCCACACAGGTGCCCATGTTGGTCATACATGATCCAGTAGTTCTAGATACCCACTATGTGGTTCCAAGTGCCATATATGACCCACACAGAGGAGATATTTTTGAGGCCAGAAAGGCCAAAGGGAAAATGGTACCCCCAAAGTACCCAAATAATGAATGACCATACACAGTAATTTGGAGAAATAACCATTCTTTACAATGATAAAAAACAAAACAAATCAAAACAAAACCTACTATCATTATTATAATGAATAAAAACTCGGCTGCTTTAAAAAAGAACCTGAGTGAGAAGTTACAGAAGCAGAGTCGACTTTGGGCTGGATTCGAAGAGAGATGGAAGAACCTGCAGGGAAAGAGGACAGGAAGGAAGATAGGCTGTTAAGCAGTGCCAGTGCCCCTGCGGACTGGGACGACCTGTGGCTATAGCACTACTTGGGCAGCCTCTGTCTTTAAGGAACATCTGTTATGTTGCCTTCTTTCACAGAGGAAGCTTGCCAGGGCCAGTGGCAGGACCCTCTGTTTCTCCTACAGCTGGAGGACCCTGGGGGTGAGTGCCAAGCCCTAGAGAAAGGAGGCAAGCAGGACTCCTGGCCCTGAGAAGGGATCTGAGCGAGTTAAGGACAGCAGGCTTGGCACCCATTTGAGGGCTGCCAGGTGGTTTTCAGCAGAGCCTCCTGCCAGATCTGTTCAGCCCTTGAGGCTTGGGCTCAAGGAGAAGGCTGTGCACAAACAAGGAACTCAGCTTGGGAAGAGACTGGCTCTGAGCCAAGAACAAAGGCCAACTCACTAACTCTTTATAAATATATTTCTTCTCTACTCTGCTTCACATATGTATGCTTTCCTTTTCTTATTAAAGTTGATCAGCATATTGACTATGTTAAGAGTATACCATATAAATTTGTAACATCATATGTAAATACTTTATATATGTCTATGTAATTTGTGAGTACACAGCTGCATTTCTTTTGTGTCTTCCTTCCAATAGCGGGGAGAAACACTAACTTGCACTCCAAGAAAAGACACTGCCACCATCTGGTGGCAGTCAGGGTGAATTGCAGGCACAGGGTCCTGAGAGATAAACCATTTCTAGATTATGGGATTTACCAATAAAATAATGTATTTAAATTGTAACCAATGTCACTTAGTTCCCAACGGGACTGAAACAAATGTAGGTGATGTTAACTATTTGTAAAGTCAATAACCTTTGCCTTGGCAGGAAAGGAAGAAAGATGCAGCTGTGCACATCTTTAAATATCAGATAAAATATTTTGAAAGGAGAACCATTAATTCTTTAAAGTGTTCAGGATCTGAGATTGGAGACTGCATTAAAAGAGGGATTCTTCCATACCGGCTTTATCAAACATAGCTTTAACAGAAGGGAAGTCAACTCCTTGGCATTCTCTCATCTCTACATGAACTCAAGTTTAACAATGACCTGGGACTCCCCAAGGGCCATTCTCTGGGCAGCATGTGATGAGGGGCAATGGGTAGAGGATGGGAACAGAAGGCACCCATGTTCTCCAGCTTTCACACTCTATGGTGAGGGGAGAGCTGGATAGCAGAAAGTCATCAGAATAACACTATACAAATTAGTTGGTGAGAGTACCAAGAAGAATACCTAGTGAACATAAATCTGGAATAGAAGACATGAGCAAAGTATGTGGCTATGTAAAGGGCCCTACCCCCACCCCCTGCAACACAAAAGATCCCTGGACCTTCTCTCCTGTTCCCAGTCCAAAAAGAGTGCTCTATACCTACTCCTTTTCAAAGCCTGCCTACTTCCCCTCCCCCAAATCTCCCACTCCTACCAACACAACACCTCTTATCTTCAATATTGGACAGAAACATCAGGGCAAGAATCTAGTAAGAAACATACTCAATGATCTGTCTTAACTTTTTGAACTGGGTATATGCAGAAGGACCTTTTATCTGGAGACATACATAGACATTCTTCAGAGGAAGAACACAGGTGAAACTCACTGAAACATGGAAACTAAATCTTATTGGTAAATTTTATGTCTGCCTGTTTGGCTAATGTTACCATAATCTGTCCCTGGCTGTAAATTTTACTCTCATGTTATTTAGATTACCACAGCTATTAGTGATGATCATAAAATTTGTTGGCTATTTCAATAGTAGTTTTAAAAAGAGAGGCTTTATGCACATAGGCACATTTAAAAATTCATTTACTCAATATTCTAATGAGTCATTTTGAAATAAGAAGGGAAAGTAAGAATATCTCGCTTCTGTGATAAAACCAACAGATTCCTAAATGGCTATTGGTTGTGTGTGCGTGCATGCGTGTGTGTGTGTGTGTGTGTGTGTGTGTGTGTGTGTGTATGGATTTGGGGGGGGGTGCGGGTGTTGCCCCACAGCATATGGAGTTCCTGAGCCAGGGATCAGATCTGAGCCACAGTTATACCTAACCTAAGCACTCTAACCCTTAAACCCACTGTGCCCAGTGAGGGATCAAACCTGTGTCCTGGTACCACAGAAACACCACCAATCCCTAGCACCAAAGCAGGAACTCCTAAGTGATATATTTTTGTTGTTTTGCTTCCATATTCCTACTGCATATGGAAGTTCCAAGGCCAGGGACTGAATCTGAGTGGCAGTTATAGCAACCCACTGTGCCAGGCTAGGAATGAAACCCACCCCCCTGCAGTGACCTGAGCCACTGCAGTCAGATTCTTATCCCATTGCACCACAGAAGGAACTCCTAAGTGATATTTTTAATTTATCTCTTTTCTGTTTAAAATTTAATAAAGACATCCTCAAAAACTCTCACTTACAGAAAACACAGTAGAAATAAAATCACCAAGCAGCATATGCTTGCAATGAATATTAAATGCCTTAAACTTGAATAAATAATGATAACCTTATTTTTAAAATCCCTTTTTGCATAAAGACCAAAACAGTCCTTTAAACAAACCACAGTAACATTTTGACATGAAAATGCTATGAGAATAAAGTTTTTATATTATTCTTGATTATCAGTATTTTGGACATTCTTCACAATGAGATTTAGAAAAAGAAGGCATTATTATTACTATTATTATTATTATTATTATTATTATTCTTTTGTCTTTTTAGGGCCGCACTCGCAGCATATGGAGGTTCACAGGCTAGGGGTTAAATCAGAGCTGTAGCTGATGGCCTATACCACAGTCACAGCAATGCAGGATCCAAGCCATGTTTGTACCCTACACCACAGCTCACGGCAATGCCGGATCCCCAACCCACTGAGCGAGGCCAAGGATCGCACCCATGTCTTCATGGATACTAGTCGGGCTCGTTAGCTGCTGAGCCATGATGGTAACTCCAGGCATTATTATTTTTAATTGAACAGCTGATTCTTTCAGTGTAAACAATACGAATTACCTTTCGTGATACTACTCAGATGAACTGCTTTCTAGACAAATTAAGAACGCCAGCCATTGTTAAGATTCCCATTTTCACTGGCATTTTTCAATATTTTTGCGAGATGCTTGAATCCTGAATAATTTAAGGCATTAACGAAGTGGTGGAGAATAAAAAAGAAGTAAACCTTCCAAGTAACATCTCCCCCCTTGCTTTGCATTTGATTGTCTTGATAAAGTGTCATCACTCAGTTCTTGAGAATGCTATGTAAATGACACTTCGCTTTTTAGCCAAGACTTTTCCTCTTCTTAGTGAATCATTCTTATTTGCATCTGAGATTTGGAGATCCTGAATTCTTATAAGAGTCACTGTATTTGAGGTTGTCTAAGTATAAAAGTAAACAGATTTCCCTCTTGAACTTTAATTGCATCTTATATGAACTAAATTGTTGAATTTATTCTTTCTCTTTTTAATGACTTGAAGACAACTTTGTGAATGACAATACTAGATAATGCTGGAACATTCGTATGAGAATCTCAAAGTAACTTTCTTCTAATAAAGTTGTTATTATTCAGGAATTCTTTTATGTTGTTTCTCCGCCCCTCTACCCCACCAAGTGTTTCAAAGATCTAAGTCATTAAGCAGGGAATACACTTAATGCATAAACATCCAGACAGAGGGAGGATGCTGTCTTTGACCAGGAACTCACATATAAGCAAACCCATAGACGAGAATATTGACATATCTGAAAGCTGACTTAAGGAACTGCTTTGTTTATTAGTGTACAACATGATTTTTTTTTCAATAAGGCCCCAAAATAAGGACACTGGGAAGTGTCATGGGGCACTGGATTCTGGCCAATATTCACGATGAGTTCTGACACAAAGATGAGCCCCCATTGTGGCCAAGGATTTATATTTTCACAAATGTGGTTTAGATGTCTCCCAAACAGATGCCTAAAAACACAGCCAGCAATCGGGGGCTTCAGGGTCCAGGGACAAAACCTTCCCCTTGTTTAAAGATACCCTGAAATTCTGCTTCCTCCATAAAGCCTTCCCTAACAAAGTGGAAATGGAAACCAGATGTTCTCAAACTTCACTATAAAGATAATCATATTTATTCTACAACCTAAGATACAATCTAGGACCAAATCTGTGCAAACTGTTAATACAGCCAAGTCACTGAACACTGTGACTGGAAGAAAAGATGGGAATTCTGAGGAGTCTATGAACTCCAAGGGCAGAAGCTGGGAATGGTTCCTCTTTTTATCCACAGCATTTAGCATAGAGTCTGGTACATAACAAGTGCTCAGCAAATGATCCCTGAATGAATTGATTCTAAGCCCGTGCTTTTAATTGCTTTGTAAATGAGGCCCAGAGAGGAAAAGAAGTCACAGAGAATTGGTACTAGAGTCCAAACAAGACTCTGGGGCTGGCGCTGTCCATTTTATGTAGTGCGTCCTCAGCTTGCTCTTGGCTCCTTCTCTTAGGGTCTTTCTTTGTGCATCTCATCTGTGCTAGTGCACTCAAACTTAGACTGCAACAGCTGTCTGGGAGGTTAGTACCTACGTGCTGCTGCTGCTGACAGGGGCAGAATATTCATGATGTCACAGAGGTAAAGGAAAAGGACTTGAAATAAAGTTTAGCTGAACACTATCATTTCAAGCAGCACAGACAGGAGAAATGAGCTATAGAAGCAAACAGACCTGAATTACAACAGGACAGGTCACTCAAAGTTGTTGAGTCATTTGTATTTATCCAAGCTTCCAGTCATCCATCCTTCCTTCTGTCTATCCATCCACCCATCCACACAGCCATATTCTATTTCCAAATATGTTTTGCTATTACTAAACATTGCTGTAAGCATTTAACTTCCAAAAAACCTTAAATTTATACCCATCTTGCAAACAAATCGATTAAAGATAAAGGGGCAGAGTACCTTCTGCTCAAGGTCACAGAAGGCAGCAGGGTGGAGAGTTGAGCCCTGGCCTGTCTGACACTAGAGGCCCCGTTCAAATCATTCTGCCCCCAGTTTCCTCATTTGGAGGTATAAAGACAAATGTCAAACTTTGCCTTAAGGATCTTGGAGTGCAGTAAAAGAGGCAACCAAGCAAAGCATCCCTAAAATAAGAAAAACTCCAAGAGTTTTGGGGAGGATTAAATAGAGCTGTAAATGTAAAGCATCCAGGACAGTGCCTGGCACATCCAACAAATGCAAATGATCTCATAAAGACGATTCTTGGGTAGGGAAAGAAGACCATATGCATCTTTGAAATCCAATCAATGCTCTACCAAATTCGAACTTCATCCATCTCTGCATTCAAATTATATGTACAAAATAGAAAAAAATATTTCTCCTTCCTTTCTTTTTTTTTTTCCTTTTAGGGCTGCACCCATGGCATATGGAAGGTCCCAAGCTAGGGGTCGACTTGGAGCTCCAGCTGCTAGCCTACACCACAGCCACCACAATGTCAGATCTGAGCCACGTCTGTGACCTACACCACAGCTCATGGCAACGGTGGATCCTTAACCCACTGAGAGAGGCCAGGGACTGAACCCACGTCCTCATGGATCCTAGTCGGGTTCATTAACCACTGAGCCATGAAGGGAACTCCAAAAAACATTTCTCCTTTATCTCATGATATGGATAATATGCTTTACAAAGCAGTTGGGGTGGTGGTAATTGTAATTTCAAATATTAAAGAAGGTTGGGATGGATGCACATTGGGAAGGAAATTGTTGGAGAGGAAGGAGGTCAGGAAAGATAGAACAGATGGTTCAGAAGCACCCAGCCAAATCATCTAATGTGTCACAGGCCTGGGCAAACATGGATGGGTTCAATCGAAGCACAAAGGCTTCATGATTCAGCAAGTGGTTCAATTCCATGAGTCATTTCTGGAAAAAGAAAGTCCATACCATGGCATTAGTCCTTCGCCTGACATTTTTCTACCTCATGAAACTAGGCTGGGTTTTCCAAAATTCTTCCAGTTAATTTGAAGAGATAAACATCTAACTTTCTGTTTTTGGACTTCTTAGTAGCGTTGCTGTACATAATTGCACAACTGTTCCAGTTTACCCCAGAGGGTCATTTCAGTTGAATCCTTTGGCATGAGATGTCGAGAAGCTTGTGCAGAGCCATCCCTCCAGTTCTCATGGACCTGGGCTACATTTGGGTTTCTGATGAACATATATCCATTAACTGATGTCTGATCTGTGAATCATGTGACTGGAAAAAGAATCAGGTAGCTGAGCTATGACCGGACCAACAAATGTGTGACTTGAGTATGAAAAATTTTAAAGACACTTGCTTCATTAAAATGACCAATTTTCTGATTTTAATGTGAAGAAATAATAAGCAAATTCTGTTGATGAAAATTTGAATTGTTTACATAAAAAATTATGCCAAAAAAAGTAAAGAAAGGATAGGCTATGCCTAGGAGTATATAGTACAAGTGTGTGTTTTCTCTTGAGTAACTCATGGCATTTACTTAGGACATCTGCCACTCAGGAAATCCCTTGTGGGACCTATATAGTCATATTAAAATCACTGATGATGATTTGCCATTGATTTGGTATAGATTTGACTTAGACTTATATTTTGACATAGATTTGGTTTCCAAGTTAGCAATGAATTGCATTGATTTTGCTTAGTCCTGTGTTGAAATGGTGTTCATTGTGTGTTCTCTCTCTATTCTCTTTTTTGCGCTAATGGAAACATGGTAACACAATCAGGAAAAAGCAATTTTTCTGGCTCAAGTTCACACATTCTAGGATGCTTAACTTTTTAATTCATTAAGCTATTGAATGCAGCTGTCCTCTAAATGATACTCTTTCCCAGGGTTTAGACTAATAAAAGTGCAGATTCATACACTGCTTTTGTAGGAAACACATCTAGAATGTCAAGTGATGGATATAGCTGTTCTAAACCTAGCAATAAATACAGAGAAAGCCTCAAAATGGCAATCCAGTCCTTTTGAGTTCAATACCACATGAGGATCAATAAGCATGACCTACAGAATTACATCTGGAAGCAAGGAAATCAGAATATCAGGTGTCCTGCAATGTCTTCTTCAAGACTGTCCCAGGCTTAACATGGATTATGCTGATATTAATGCCACAGTATCTTTATTGGACTTTTGGGGAAAACTTTCTCAATCCTTTGCCTTCTTTTCTATATAGAGGGAAGAAGGGCATATAAATTTCCTGGGGGGGAGGGAATATAAGAACAATTTATAAGAAGCTTTAAAATCCTACTGTCTTCATTTGGATGTTTCTTTGACTTTGAAATGGGGACTTTGTTTTAGCAATGTTATAAGTAAAGTCTGTATTGTTTTAACACCTCAAGAGAGTCACACTTTACAGTTGTGCTAGATTTAAATAAATAATAGATGGGGTTCCTGTTGTGGCTCAGAGGGTTAAGAACCCAACTAGTGTCCATGAGGATGTGAGTTTGATCCCTGGCCTTGTTCAGCAGGTTAAGGATCTGAGTTGCCACAAGCTCTAGCACTGGTCTCACATGCAGCTTGGATCCTGTGTTGCTGTTGCTATGGGTGTGGCACAGGCCAGTAGCTATACCTCAGATTTGATCCCTAACCTGGGAACTTCCGTATGTCGCAGGTGCAGCCCTAAAAAGAGAAACAGAGAAATAGAGAAATAAATAAATAAATAAATAGAAGACGACATTCACGTGCTTAAATAAATGAGAATTTTTGAAAGAAGACTTTAAATTTCTAAAGTAAGTCTGGGACTAGAAAGCAATGACACATTAGAGATTTTAAATCAATTCTTGGTTTTTGATTTTATATGTATCTAGTCATTTTTTTTTTTAAGAACACCAGATTACATCTGTGTTTCAAAACCATCTCCGCGTTATTTGTATCAAATCTGTCTCTATTAAACAAGGTATAATGGACTAGCATGATCAGCAGTATTAAGGCTACTGCCACAGCCAATGCCACCTTGAGTTAAGTCTTCAGTGTGGGTGGGCCCTGGCCTGTGCTACTCACGTAAGTCTCAAGAGAGTCCTGTGAGGGGGACGTCTGAACCCCTTATGACAATGAGGAAATCGAGGCTCAGGGTCCAGGGCCCAAGGTTTCAAGGGAGAGCTTGCAAGGCTGGGTTTTAACTCTACCTCCAGCCCACCATGACATTGGTCTTCATAACTACCAAGCTTTTCTAGCTCTGCTGTCAGAGTAAAATAGCCCCCTTCTGTCACACAGGCACCACAAAGGACTGGACAGTGCAGTAACAGCACTTTCCATAGAGCAACCTGGGTGAATGCCATTCTCACCAGCTCCATTTTTCTCATTTTTTAAGCCCAGGTAGCCCTTTCTTCATTCCAACCCAACATTAAGATGTGAGTAAGACAAGAACGTCTTCAACTGAGGGGCACACAGGTGATGCCCAGTGCTTAACCACACAACTACCATTTCCATGATTTCCCAGACTCAGATCAAGGCTGCCTTTGACTAAAGATCAAAAATGACCTCACTTTCCTTTAGGAAATAAAGATTACTGATAAACAAAGGTACTTTTTAGATTTATCACATGCAAGACAACCTATTATTTAAAAATCATCAAGCTTTCGATTACAGCTGTCTCTACCAAGTATCAACATGTGTGTTTTCACATCTGAATTTGAGTTTCCCAATTTTGTGTATATATGGGGAGAGCTGGGTTCAGTAGACAGTTGTTAGGCTAACCCTTGTTAGTTTATTCCATGCAATGTATTTATAAGTATGCATTTAGCTCATTATTATTATAAGTAATAACTTATAAAAATATGTGCTTATTGTATAAGGTTTAAAAAATATGGAAATGTACTGAAAATAAAACAAAATAAATATGTTTTACCTACCACAAGGGCAATATTCACTATTAAACATGTCCATGCATTTCTTTTTTCCAATATTTTTTGTATATGTCTGTATGTTTACACATACATACACAATAGGAGCACAATATACATAAAATACTATATTAGAATTTTAAACTAATTTAAACTAATTTAATTTAATTTTTATTAAATTAAAATCTCCTTTTGACACACAATTTTATATCATCTTCCTAAATTTCCATCTTTTGGAACTTCTATAACTTTTGCAGATATGTTCCTATTGCTAGGTATTTTGGCACTTTTACTCATTATAAACGAAACTGCAAGTCACTGATCAATTTAGGATAGATTTTCCAAAAGAGGATTATTGGGTCATAGCATGCAAGTGTGAAAGTTCTCAATATACCCTAAGCAATGTTTTCTTAGACTTTTCATCAATTTTATGCTCGACAGTGTAAAAGCTAAAAAACAAAAACAAAATCCTTTTATTTTTTCGTAATGAAATCGAATCTCTGTTGTCACCTTGCTCTTTTCCTTATTATAAAATAGTACATAAATGCTACAGAAGTTCAAATACATATAAAAATAGGTACAACCTGAACATTTTTCCAGGCATATAGGTAGACACGTATTATGAGGTTGTTTAAAATTAACAAGTTATGGGAGTTCCCATCGTGGCTCAGCGGTTAACGAATCTGACTAGGAACCATGAGGGTGTGGGTTCGATCCGTGACCTTGCTCAGTGGGTTAAGGATCCAGCATTGCCATGAGCTGTGGTGTAGGTTGCAGGTGTGGCTCAGATCCCGCACTGCTGTGGCTGTGGCGTAGGCCGGTAGCTACAGCTCCAATTAGGCCCCTAGCCTGGGAATCTCCATATGCAGTGGGTGCAGCCCTAGAAAAGGCAAAAAGACAAAAACAAACAAACAAACAAAAAAACAAACAAGTTATGTCTCTTAAATAAGAAGTGCAAATAGCATCCTGCTTCCAAAACAGAGCTCTGTGGTCCCCACAAGCTCACATGGGGTTTCAGCCACAGCCCCTGTGCAGTGTTCTGCTGATGCACCTGTCTGCCATCAGGAGGTCATGTACTTTGAATCTGACGGTCTTGCATTCATTTATTTGTGATCTCAATCACACAGTTGAACAGGACCAATGAGAAAGGGGTTGGCCAAGACTAACTGGGCTGTGAACCTTGCAAAGTTCACCTCCTTTCTCTGTAGCTTGTCTAAAACGCCACAGACATACTCCTACAGAGCTATTGCAAAGAAGAGAATGTCTGCTTCTGTTATCATCACTATGGTTGAGCAATATGGTGTAACTCAGATTTCCACAGAATCCATCACGTTGGCCATGGGAGGAGCTGAAGTGACTGAACTTGTTCTAGTTTCTATTTACCTTTGCCTTATTCACAAAATAGATTTACTAATTTAAGCCATAACCTACTGTACTGCTATCATCCTTCCCATACTGAGGATGGTCAATCTTAATAGCCCCAGATTGGGAATGCATATAAAAGACGCCTGTATGTGTTCCTATAAAACAGCAAGTGATGAGGAGGAAAACCGGGCTATCAAAACAAGATATAACAGTTTACACACAAAGCAAGTCAAGGTAAAAGCAAATTGAGTCATAAAACAGAGCCAAACATAAAGAGCTATCACCTCTCCATTTTGCACTTCATTTGCATCGATTTAGCTGGTTATATAACTGTAATGAAACACTAAAATCACTAGAACCACAGTTCTTTGAAAACAGCAGCTTTGCAAACTTTCAATTTTCTATTTTCAATGATGGTTAATTCAACATTTTCAAGTATAGACATTAAATGAGGCAAGGAATGATAAATGATGCCCCACAATTGCTGAAATCTGATTAGAGTGAGATAAAAGCTGGCCAAATTCTACTTGCATGAGTTTGTATCTAAAGAACAAGACAAAAGAAAGGAAAAAAAAAGAGGAAGAAAGGAAGGGATACGGGGAGAGAGAGACAGAGACAGAAAGAAGGAAAGACAGACAGGAAGGAAGGAAGGAAGAAAGGAAGAAAGAAAAGTAAAGGAAAAGCAAAGAAAGATAAAGACAAAAGAAAAGAAAGGCAAAAGAAAAGAGGGGAGGAAGGAAAGAGAGTCTTTAGATAAGCGGATTCTATTTATTCCCCCTAAGTATAATATGAACAAGGAAACAAAGAAAATGCAAATGGATCTGGTGTCCCATTTACACTTAGGAGAGGAGGGAATTAATAAAACAGTTCCATCCTAAAAGAAAAACCAAAAATTGACCCTCATTTAAGAAGCTAATTTATGCACTCCTGAGTCCTCATACAAGTTAAGCAGCACAGAATATCACAGCAGGCATAGAACAACAGATCTCAAACCCTGCTGTGTTTGTTCAAGAAGGCAAGTTAAGCTATTCCTAACAGGAAACAAAACACAGGGTCTGGCTATTAAACAGGAATCGTTCTGCCATACTGTGCAGCCCTGAATCCATCAATTGCTGTTCCAAACCGGATTAGAGATGTGGTTTTCTTTAACTATGGTTTTGAGAAAAATGCTGATGCCTGCTTAGAATTTGCAGGATGATATTAACTAACATGGTGCCAGGCAAGACATGGAGTACCTTCAAAAACTTCAAGACACTGTCACTGACAAACTCTAAAGTTGTATGAAGGCAGCACAAAATGAAGGGGAGGACAATACCCCTGTGTGGAAAAGTTAACCACATAAACAGCCAAATTTGGAATTCCTCAAAGAGCATTTTTGCCTTTAAGTATTTAAGGCTCCATGCCTCAGTGATGAAATGAATCACACAGTGAACAACTGATGTTTAGTTCCTATAGACAGAACCTACTTAGATGAAGATACAGCTTGAAAACTGGACTATTTGGGGGATTATTGAATATAGATTTACAAACGGCTTTGGGCAATTCTGTTATTACTACAAAGTGGAATCTTCCATGTATTTTTGTAGAAGTCAAGAAGTATCATGTAAGGAAAAAAGGTAAACCTTTCTTACATATGGACTTCTTTTTCTTGAACTCAAGAACAATAAATTAAATGGATAAAGTGGTTCAGTTTCCACGGAAAAGAACAGATTTGTGATAGCTTGAAGGCATCAGGTCTATATGGCTACATGGTTTTTAACCAAGACTTTGGGACCCTGACTATATATCTGGTGAAAAAATTTATTGGTGAAAATATTTAAGTGTACCACCAGTCAGTACTACCTCAATTTTCCATCAAGGCTTTCAATTTACAGAATCTAGAAATTATCTCAGAGATGCTTAATAATCACAGGAAAAAACAAAATAAAACATATTTTTATAAGCAATTATCCTATAAAATAGCCATAAGGGATAGAAGAGAAGGTTTAGAAGACCCTCAAAATATTAGAATCATGAAAATTATAACTTAGAGACAACAATTATTAATGACTGCTACACTTGAGGGATACCCAAATGGGACACTTTTAGTTGTAGATCAGCCAAGAGATTAAAATAAGCATGTTTACAGAGACATAACTATTTAAAATATTTATAGAGAAAACAGTTGCAGATGATACAAAGAGCAATTCCAACAAAAACACAGCACAAATGCAGACACCATATGGTCCAGTGTATGCACTCATGACCTCATGTGAAAAGCCAGCCAAAGACAGAGCAGCTGGAGACACCTCCCTTTTACCCCTAGAACAACAAACTTGTGGGTTTGGATGGGGCGCATTATAATCGTGTCCATGGGTGGGTGAAATCTATGGGTAATGTCAAAATCATTGGACAGAAATCTCTCAAAACAATTATGTCTGAAAGCCTTTGCTTTGTTTGGGTTTCAGGTCCAATATCCATTTGTTCCTGACTCCACGTAGAAGGTAGAGGCAGGTGATGCACAGTTTTTAATGAAACATGAGGAGCACCACATTCCTTCCGGGCTCTTTTGTCATCTCCTGATTATTCATTAGGCTTGAGTCAGGACTACAAAACACAACGGAGGTCCCAGGTCCCAGGCTACCTCGTCACATCTGATTGCCCTCTCCATCTGTGCTACAGCCTCAGGGGCCAAGCTGAGAAAACGGTAATAGGAACTCTAAATTTTGTGCCCTCCAGCATATGTGAGGTTTTGTGCTAGATCCAAGTAAGAGAAATAACTCTTAGGATAAAAACCTGGAAGTTAGTCACTAGTTTTTGTTGAATAAACAAGAACCTCTAGTCTAGAGAGGTTAAGTGACTTGCCTAACCAAGTCATTTTACCTCTAAATATCGTTCATATTATATTTAGAGGTTAAGTGACTTGTTTCCTTGTTCATATTATATTTAGGATAGGTCACTTTATCTACTTGTGACTTGATCGTGGTCACAAGTGGATAAAGACTGGAATGGAACCCACCATCTTCTTTTGCTGGTCAAGCAGCAAAACAATCTATTTGAGAGGAACTGATGCTTGTAAGAACCTTAACATTCTAGCAAAAGCCTTTGGTAATACTGGAGATGGGAAGGGAAGGAGCATGAAGGGCAGAGATGCTCATACATCAACAATTTAGACTAGTGGTCCTGTGGGAGAATGGCTTCAAACTGCACTGCACTTCTCCTCGGTCTCCTTCATCTTCTAGCCCAGATACCTCAGGTTTATAGTCAAAGTCCTTCCCCAAGAGCTGAATTGCCCAGAAACTAACTAAAGAGTACTGAAATTATTTATCACAGGGCTTTTAACTTTCTGTTTAAGGTTAGTATCTTTCTCTATTTTAATAGAAAGTGGAAAATCTGTAGCCATAGTGAGGAAGAAGAGTCAGGACTATTCTTTGCCATCTAAAGCAAAGGAACAAGTCTGGTGAGCAATCTAACATCTTTCGGAGATGGGAAAAGCCACTGGAGTATCTTCCTCATAACAATGTGCTTCACTTTCTATGATCAAAATAATGAGCTTCACTTTGCAGGGTATGTGATGTGAGTAAAGATATGATGATAGAATAAAAGAGTGTGGTGAGCTAAGTGCAACTGAAGAATCATACAGCCTGGCAACATTTGTCCTTACCATATTCTTTGTTGGTTTGTTTTGAACTTTGTTTTAAAATTTCATGGCTGATGGCGCCTCAAGTTCATGAGGAACCTTGTACAACAGAGTACTTTTGTCTCTGGGTCAGCGGAAATTTGATGAATAAATGCCAGTAAGCTGAGGGCAGTCCATTTTTAGGCACTGAGTTTAAATCCCTTTACAAAGAAATTTCAAATGTGAACAATTAAGCAAGCACGAACTATCAGAAATGCGGAGCCTTCCAAATAATCTGGAATTCTGACCATATATTTATCCTGGAAGCTTGTTGTTCTACTCAAATACTTTTAATGAAGTGTTCAGTCCTTTTGTGATGGCACTGAAGTGTAATCAAACATTACCACAAGCCAAGTCACACACTAGCATGTCTCGCCTTGTTTAAATATCTCAAATATATATGAGTAATTGTGTAATGATTTCTAGGCCTCTGGTTGTCCATATGGTCTGAACAGACTGTCTTTTGTAGAGCAGTTGTGTTCTCTCTCTTAGAAAAAAACCCAATCATCGGTAATCCAAATTGGAGAGCTGAGGAGGTACTATTAAATTTTGGGGTGGCGCCCTACCTCAGCTCTTGAAATGAAACCAACTCACATCTGGGCCACAGAAATTACTGTATCTTCTAGACATCTTGCTTGTGTTTGTGAAATATAGAGGAGCAATGAAGCAGGCATTATGGGGTATGTTTTCTGCCATAATTGTCCTTAGGATACAATGACATGCCATGGGGATGACACAGCAAAGCCAGCACTGCAACCACATGGAATCTTTCTGGACAGAGTACATTCTAGACAGTGGAACCAGATCGTCCCAGACAGATAATGAGGACCAGTGAAAGGGTATGACCATTATCGAGAACTCTGTTCTCAAGCTCTCCAGGTGGTATGACAATGAGACAAGCAAAGGAGCTGTGGATTTTTTCATTAATGAAAGCCAGGAGGAGTGTCAGGGATCGGGCTTAAGAATCAAGAAACAAAACATGTTACCAGGCCTTACGAATTGTTCATAGTATCTGTCTCCCTAGGCAAGTATCCCAGGGAAGACCAGGAATGCTGTGTTAGAAGGAATGTGCCAAACTTATTCTTGACCTATTATTTGAGAATTCTTAGCAAAATGGTTGGGCACAGACTTCCCCCCCGCAAACCACTGGCCACCAGTGGGACTAATTTGGCAAGTAGACAGTGGACAGCTAAGTCTGTTGACCTTTCTTCTCCTGACAACTTCAGGATCCTGAAGTCTAAAGAGGAAAACCATTTCACTGGTCATGAACAGTGCCCAATGCATGAAACCATGGAGACATGCAAGAGTCGAGAGCTGTGAGGATGATGGGAATGTGATGAAAAAGAGTTTACCTTTTGTGCCTGAGGGAGCTGAAAAACAAGAGGGGGGGAGAAAAAAAAACAGTCATTATATAAGAAGTTACGATTAACCGTAAAACTTCATTTGGCTGCCACTGGCAAATGGAAAGATCAAACTGGAGAGAAAAAAAGGGAAATGAGAAATAAAACCAAGTCATATCCCATATAAAGCTTCAGTGCCGATTATTCTACCTGCTATCTGAAATGGTAGCCTCGAGGGATAAATAAAATAAATAAAACAAAACAGATAATCTGTGAGTTTGATGGCGCATATTTTAGGAATTGCCAGCCACATTAGTTTGGTAGCCTCCTGAAAAGCTGGATCTGAGGTTCTTCAGCCCAGTGGCCCAAAGTGCACACTGTGAAGGCTAGTTCCTTCTTCCTGTATGTCAACAGTTCTCCACTGTGGAGGACTATCTGGAGACATGTAAGGTTGTTAAAGCCAGGGGCAGGGGAGGGAATGAAAACGATTGGCCTCTAGTGGGTAAAGCCTAGGGATGCACTAAACATCCTGCAATGCACAGGACGGCATCCGCAGCCAAGAACCATTCAGCCCATATGTGCCAAAGTTGAGAAACTCTACTGTACATAAAGTAAGACCATTAGAAGAATGTTCATTTTTTTTGGGGGGGGGCTTTTTAAGGGCCATACCTGCAGCCTATGAAAGTTCCCAGGCTAGGGGCTGAATCGGAGCTACAGCTGTCAGCCTACACAACAGCCACAGCCACAGCAATAGGATCCAAACTGCCTCTGTGACCTACACCACAGCTCATGGCAGCACCGGAAACTAACCCACTGAGTGAGGCCAGGGATTGAACCCACATCTTCATGGATATTAGTCGTATTCATTTCCGCTGTGCCACAATGGGAACTCCCAAGAATGTTAAAGTCGATTTTTCTTGCTTAGTAGCACATTAACTATTCCCTTTATTGGTGGTTAGGGAAGCATGCACAAGGATTTATGCATGTGAAGTAAGGCTGATATTCTAAGAACAAGGAAAAGGCAGTCAGTCAATCCATAAAATAAGACATAATAGCTTTCCCAATGGCTCAGGCAAAGAACAGAAATTATAGGTACATGGAAAAAGACGAATATTTATGAAGTATATTTATCTATTTTCCTACATTGATTTAATACCACCATTGTGATTACTAGTATGGCAGGCAGTATTTAAAAAAATTTTTTTTTCTAATCTGCAATGGAATTAACATTACTCATATATTAAATACTAAATCTAGGAGCTACATCATTTTCAAAACTTACTTTTCAAAAAGACTAACATTGATTGGCTGTGAACTTGTCACCAGGCCCTGTGTTAAGCCTTTTATGTGCATCACCCTACTAAATCACAGCAACTCAATGCTAACTACTCTTATTATCTCCATTTTACAGATGAGAAGTAAAATGGCATTTAGCAGTTATGTAATTATACAAAGTTCCATAGATAATAAATCAGAGAGCTGGGTTCCCTGATATTAGAGTAAACAAATTCAATCCAACTCACATATGAATAAGGCCACAAACACCTGGGAATTATAATGGCACTCTTTGTCTCTCTAGAGTTTATAACACGGGAAATGACAGAAGATGCAAGATAATGAGACCGGGCCTCCCATGGCCTTCATTTGAATCTTCTGCCTCTTCCATTCTTCTCTCCCTGCAACACTCTCTCTTCACAGACACAAAGACCAAGTCTTTCTTGAACCCGTCATAAGGCCCTGCCCTGTGGATGGAGCCCAACGAAGGGTAGAAGGGATAAACCCAAACCAGCAAGGTGTCCTGGATCTCAAAGACCTCTCCAGAATGGCCTGGAGAAGAGCAGACCCCAACCTTCCGACAATCAATGTGCAAGCCCTTTTATGCCCAAAGGTCTTTCAGCTTCAGAAGGCAGGAATACAAGCAGGCTTCTCTAATTCTTTCCTCCGAGCTACAGCTGCCACGATTAAAAAGGAAGCTCACATGTTTCTCTGGCACTTCTCAGGAGTGCAGAAAAGAAAGTATCAAGAGGTGAGAGATGGAGCCTAAAATAAGGAATCACTTAAAGAAGAGTCTCTTAAATATTAAAGATCTTTTCACACAATGGAAAAGAAACCTTGGAGACACAAACATAAATGGCATGATAAATGCATATTTCCGCAGGAAAGCGTTTTAGTTGAACCACAGCTTATGCGGTATGAAATGCGTTGGGAAGCCATGAGAATTACAAATTGTTTGATGAATTAAAATAAATACCAGAGTTAAGTCCTGCATAAACTGTGGGACAGACTTCTTTAAAGGAGAGCTGCCCTCGCCCTTTCCTTCCCTCCCCCCACCCCCTTCCTCTCTTGTTCCCTCTCTCCCTCCCTTTCTCAGTTTTATCTTGGTGGACCAGGAAACACCTCTTTTTGACTCATCCGTTTAGGCACATGAGAAAAAATCCTGAGAAGAAAAATGAGATACCAGGTCTTCGCAGCGATGTCTCCAGTTTAAGGCTGCCCTCGAGCTTTTTACAAAATTTATATTTTCCTAAAGAAAATAATTCATGAGATCAAAGAGCAATTTTCCTGTCAGAGCTTTTAAATAACATAAATGACAGCTTGCAATGCCCTACACAGGCTGAACTTCAGAGAAGGAGCCTCAGAAAAGAAAGTCACAAATTTAGATGGGCTCACTGGCGGCCAGAGCCACTGCTGCTCAGGAGCAGACTTCTGAGGACACCAGGTTCACCTGACATTCACAGACAGTGCGTAGAGCTCTGACTAGGAGCCAGGCAGCTGGACATCAGGTTAACCCTGGCCTCTGGCTGGAGTCTTGAGACCCGTGCCTTCTAGGCTTTGGAAATAGCGACAGCAGGTAGTGGTCTGACTCTACATCTATTTGAGAGAAGAGATGGCAGACTGGATGATAATATGAGAGAACGACAGACATTAAGGGTGCGTCTAAGTCTTTTGGCCCAGGTAGATGCAAAAATGGAGCCTTCATTTACTGAGAAGAGGAAGACTATTGGAGAACCATATTTGAGCAAAAAAACAAAGCAAAAAGAACCCCAGAGAAGACAGTTTTGTCTCAAACTTACAGTTTGAGGATGTCTCCTAGACTTGCAGGCAGAGCTGTAGGATGAGCAGCCTGTCACCGTCAGCACAGAGGTGAGCTCACCCAGGGCGTGAGCGCAGGTAAACAAGCACTTGTGTCCAGGGACTGACCTGTGAGGCAATCCTGAGACACTAGTTAGAGGCCTGTGCCCTGAGGTGGGCTGGGAGAAGGAGCTGTGAGGAGCCACAGGGGAGGCGGAAGAGGTCCTGGTTTGAATCCCTGATGATTAGCAAAGGTGTTTCAAAAACAGACAGTTCCTGCACTGCGGGGAAGGGAGTGTTTTGTTTTCATGTTCCTCCTTTACTTCATTTCTATCTCAGGGTCCCACACGGAGCCACGGGGACAAGCCAGGGGACATCCATCACTCCGGCTCAACCAACTCCCAGAGTTGAGCAGACTTTTTTCTAAAAATAAAACTCAATTAAAGATCTATTGATCAAAACAACACATTCACTATGAAATATGTAAAGACCAAATGGGACATAAAGCATTTTCCTGCCAACAGTATAAAACAACAAAAAAAGCCTGGTCTACATATGTTTATTCCATTTGTAAAACTGGCTCTTTGCCTCGGGCCTTATGAATGAGTGATAAATCCCTATTTGCTGCAAAGTTTCCTTGCGTTTGTTTTTTTCCCCTGTGCATGTTTGCATTTATAATCTTCCATTCTTCTTCATTAAGCAATGCGGATAAAGATTCCTACTCCTCTATATATCAGAGGAAGTTTTGTTTGTTGGCTCAAAACCCATGCCAGGAGGGAAAGGTCTCTGTGAGTTAGGATCCAGCAGTGGAGGTGCTGTCCACATCCATCCACTTCTGCCACTCCACACCAAGCCACCATTGCTGCTTATCCATCCCTCAGTTTAACTCTTATCCCCAGTTCTTCCTCTATACTGCATCCAGAATGACTTAAAAGTATAAGCCTGGTGCTCTGCTGGCCTTGTGATCCAAGCCTTGCTTGCCTCAAAGTCTTTCTGTAGCCATTTTCTGATTGGCTGATGCTCTCCCGCCCATGTCAATACCCTGACCCCCACCCACCCCCACAATCCCTGACTCACTGATTCTGACTCATCTGTCAGATTTCAGCTCCGAAGGCACCTCCTCTGATAGTAGTTTCTATCTCAACCCCAAGTATCTTTCTATGACATCATCTTGTTTAGTCCTGTCTGATATTTACTGCATTCTGTGATATTCTTGTTTACATCTTTTTCTATTTTACTTTTTTACTTATTGTTGTATTACTGGGAACTAGACCTATACTGTATCTGGCTCTTGGTAAGAATTCAGGAAGGAATATTTGCAGGAGGCAGAGAGAGAAAGGACATGGAAGAAGGAGGGAAGGAATGGAGGGAGTGAAGGAGGGAGGAAGGGAGGGAGGAAGAAAGGAAGGCAGGCCAGCCTTGGAGTTTAGTAGACCAGGTTTCCAATCCCACCTCTTAGGAGCTGTGAACTTAGGCAACAGTGTATCTTCTCTGACCTCTGGATTTTTCATCTGTAAGATTACAGTACTAATACTATTTCATGGGATTAATGTAAGGATTTAATGAAATAAATACATGTTGAGTCCCTAGGAAAGCTGCTGGCTCATAATGGCTGTTTCTACCTGGTGACCTGGTAACATTTAAAGTTTTAAGGGGTGCCCCATCCTAATGCTGTGTGAGAGGTTATACTGATAAATAAGGATCTCCTATGGTCCACAGATCACACTTCTTCTCACTGGGCCATCACTCCTTCACAGTGGGTTATGTGAAGAGCTGCTAAGGCCTGAATCAGTTGGGCCAGGCAGTGTGTGACTCTTACAGTGGACATGTGTCTCTTTGCTCTCACCATCAACCCCCTTCTTTCACATAGTCCCCATGCTCTGGGTAAGGCTCAATTCCAAACCCCATGATGTGATGAGCAGTGCAGAGAATTAAGGCAATCAATTCATCAGTGTTCCCAACAATTGGCTCAGGGTGGACATGTGCCCTAACCTAATCTGATCAGGACTTTTACAGACATAACCAAATATCACCTCTGTCTCCCTCTTTCTCTCCTCTTTCCTATCCTCTCTCAACTAGAGTCTGAGAGGATGCACTGTCAGGGAAAGATTATCACATACGGCATGGAAGTAGCAAGCACTGTGGAAGTCAGGGCAGTGAGATAGAATTGGCCACCAGTGGAGTCATTAAAGCCCATGACCATCCCATAGGACTCAGCTTCTAGAGGCTTTCAGCTCAGTACAAGCCATGGGGATGTTCTGAGTGAAGTGAGTTTCTCTCATTATTCCCATAGATACTGGTAGCTGGCTGTATCTTGGTACAGAACATGACTACTCACAGCTAGATTTTACTTCTACAAATCAAGAGAGTCATCAAAATATTTTCATACTGGAGTTGCCCTTGTGGCTCAGCAAGTTACGCACCCACTAGTATCCATGAAGATGCAGGTTCGATCACTGGCCTCGTTCAGTGGGTTAAGGATCTGTCATTGCCATGAGCTGTGGTGTAGGTAGCAGATGCGGCTCGGATCTGGTGTTATTGTGGTCGTGGTGTAGGCCGGCAGCTACAGCTCTGATTTGACCCCTAGTCTGGGAACTTCCATGTGCCGAGGGTGCAGCCCTAAAAAAGAAAAAAAAAAAAATTCCATATTGTTTCTTCAGCTTCAAAAATACTCAACAAGAATTTCTTCAAAAGATTCCCAATGGTATGTGTGAAATTCCTTACAAACACACAGGGCATCGTATTTCTCCAGAAGCCATTTTGGCCTTTCCAAGAATATTAGATAAGTCAGGGGATAATGGAGTATTTCTCTGTGTGTGTCCATCTCCTGCTTAGAATCCCCTCCTCCCCTGGCTTTCACATGAGTGTCAGTTATTCCCACTGCTCCATAATACTCCTTGAGCTCCTCAGATGTGGACGCTCAGTTGTTCCTTCTACAGTCCCTCGTCCCATGGCTTTATCTAGTCTTTGTCCCTGTTGTGGTGCAGGAGGATGAGAAGGAAAGAGTGGGAGCAGAGGCAGAGACAGATAGCCGTGCAGAGTGGAAGACGAGAACAAAAACAGGGTCAGAAAAAAAGATAAGTATAACTGACTTTTCTACCTCAAAATAATTTATGTGGAGTTCCCGTTGTGGCTCAATGGTTAACGAATCTGACTAGCATCCATAAGGATACGGGTTCAATCCCTGGCCTCTCTCAGTGGGTGAAGGATCCAGTGTTGCCGTGAGCTGTGGTGTAGGTCGCAGACGTGCCTTGGATCCTGCGTTGCTGTGTCTGTGGTGTAGGTCAGCAGCTACAGCTCCAATTCAGCCCCTAGCCTGGGAACTTCCATATGCCTCAGGTGCAGCTGTAAAAAAAAAAAAAAACAGCAAATAAACAAACAAACAAATAAATAAATAAATAATTTATGTACCTATTTCAATTTTCTCTTCATATCCTATAACTTTTTCAAACACTGTTTTAAAAATCATGGGGAAAATAGTATTTATGTATTCCAAGTTTTGTCTTGCTTATATCAGTTTGGACATTACCTTGCCTGATCATATATAATCTAATAGTGATTTCTCAACATCTAGTTTGGGATACAGATTGAACTTTAACCTCTTTGTCCAACAGTATGTTTAAAGTCAAGAAAAATATGGACAGAAAGACCATTCTTTGCAGCACACATGCTGTTCAAAATGTTTCTTTAAAAAAATCACAGAAGCAATGAATTTTTATAGAAAATGAAATATCAAAGATAAGCAAAAGAAGTCATTTAAAGAAACATGATGCTAACATCCACTGTTGATTTCATTTAATGGCAAGTTAAAGGAAAACACAGTATTCAATTATTTGGATAAAAAATTACTGAATTCCTTACTATCAGCGATCGAGGCCATAGTGACCTTGTCATTAATGTGTATGATACTGTAATAAACATCTTTGTACTGAAATGTTTACATACACTCTCAACTTTTCAAGAAGCTGAATTATTTATTTATTTATTAATTTTTAATTTTTTGGCTTTTTTTTTTTTGCCTTTTCTAGGGCTGCACCTGCAGCATATGGAGGTTCCCAGGCTAGGGGTCTAACAGGAGTTATAAATGCTGGCCTTCGCCACAGCCACAGCAACGCAGGATCCGAGCCATGTCTGCAGCCTACACCACAGCTCACGGCAATGCCAGATCCTTAACCCACTGAGTAAGACCAGGGATCGAACCCGCAACCTCATGGCTCCTAGTCGGATTTGTTAATCACTGAGCCACAACAGGAACTCCTGAAGCTGAATTTTTGATCAAAGGGCAGGCATATTTCAGTCCAAGTGTTCTCAACGGAAGTTGTCCTAATTTTCACTCTGACCAGGATTCTTTCTTCCCAGAGACCATTTCACCACCCAACACTA
The DNA here is from genome assembly GCA_004024745.2 of Catagonus wagneri. NCBI lineage: Eukaryota > Metazoa > Chordata > Mammalia > Artiodactyla > Tayassuidae > Catagonus > Catagonus wagneri. Next base: position 37,683,353 of record PVHT021183699.1, on the reverse strand, counting down.
GGTATTATCATCTTAAAAAAAATCCCCCAATAATTTAAAAATACAGATTAAATGAGTGAGTCTTTTCCATGGTCCACATAGTGAAAGGCAGAGAGAATATTAAATTCAAAAATTGTCGAAAAGGGCCAAGGTCTCACTCTATTGCAGGTATCCAGAGAACACTGTCCTGCTCACAGCAGACCAGGACCCTCAGGTTATTTAGTAGAAAAGATGGAGACTGATAACTAAGGGCCAAGTTTTTCAAACTGAACTCTGAATGAAAAAATCCAGTGCCTTCTTTTTTCTTTTTTTGTAGTAGTAGAGCCCTTCCTAGATGAAAGGCAAGCCTGCATAAATTATTTACTTGATGGCAGACATTTTTGGGGATATGGAAAATGTGGATTATTAATGGACAGACCAGAACAATTCTCACATTACATAGAGCTGAGGACTATCAGCTGGGGGAAAGCCCCAGACATCTTTGCTCATTATAATGTTCTGAAAATTCTCACAATAACAAGTCATTTCTCATCAGACTTGAACTCTGTATTGTATTGGAAAACTCCGTTTCCAATTAAAATTGTCATTCTTCAGCCTTATTTTGGGTGGTGATCTTGCTGAAAAATTATCTGGAGTTCTGGCAATGTGGGAGAGCCCAAGGTTCTGCCAGTTTCCTATGAGAACATGGGGTTGGTAGAATCAAGGAAATTTGGCAAAATCCAGATAAAATCACCACTATGATGTGTACATGTTTCCTGCCTGGAAACCACATTGGTCCACATGGTAGGCCAGAGATCACTGTAGTTTAAGCAGGATCTGATAGGAGAGAAAGCTCTTTTCTGCAGGATTCATTCTGGAAACATCTGAACAGGATGCAAACCCACTCAGACCTTCTCCTGAACTCCCTCCCTACCAGTGTCACTTTTCAACATTGTGACTGCTTCCAGTTGGATGTTCTAAGCTGCTGGTTTTAATTAAAACTTAATTTGCAAAAATGTTTCATAATTTATGCATGTCATGTAATTCCTCTGAGACTATGAGCCTGTAGCCAACTCAGAACCATATAAGGAGATACTGTACCGAAAACGTTGGGGGAGGAAAGGGATGTAGGAAGAGAAGTACCAACAGCCTCAACAGACAAAGATCTTGATACTTTGTCTTAGCCTCCCACCACCTGGATCTGCAGCCACCTGGGAGAGACATGTGCCACGATGTCTAAATGCAGAGAGCCCATTTGGCAGGTCACAGACTCAGAGAACCAGAAGGGTTAGCAATGACCAAAATGGCCCTCCAAAAAGGCCTTACCAGTGAAGATGGTGAGCCAAAGAACTTGAAACCCTCCAAAACAGATGAGTTCCCACTCTCCCCACAGAGGGAGACAGAAAAAAAAAAAGTCATAGGAAAATTAATGAAAACTCAAGAGTCTGAAATGAAACCATTACTTCACTCAACAGATGTCTTCAAGAGTATTTGCAGGGATCTGCCAAACTGTTGAACCACAAAGAAATCTGTAGCAACTAAACTAGAAATATTGGGCCCCCAAGAAAGATGACGTCCCCTCAATACACATCTTTTATTAATTGCAAAATGAATGACTCTCCAGTCACTCTCCATGTCTGCAGTGAAAAGAGTATATAGACAGCAGCAATCAAAAAATAAATTGATGGAACCAGAAGTAAACATAAACAAGTGTTCTGCATACTCACAAAGGATGGGCCATGCCAATGCTCTATTTTTTTACTGGCCAATCTGGTAAGTTATATATTTCATTGATAGGTTTACTTTTATCTCTCTATTTCTATTTCTATCTCTATCTCAAAGGTTTAACTTGGTCCTTCCATTTTCTGCTACCTATGAAAAACTTAATAAGCTGTTAAGTAAAAGCAAGAGACTATATAGGTCTTTCATCCATCAAGCCTGTATCTCATAGAAGTGGGCACATCAAATAGACAATCAACGGTAAAGGTATGAGTTGTGGGTGACAGACAACCCTCTGACAATGTTCTCAGTTAGGGAATCCTTCAAGAAACCTCTGGATCTATGATTCTAATCTATGAGAAGCTCTTTTCCATAAAAAAATCTTTGAAAATTTTCTTCTCATACGTCTTATTTCCACCTTGGCCCATGAGTGCATACATATTATGTTCACCTGAATAGAGAAGGAACAGCCGAAGCCATGTGTTGAATGACATTCATTCCCTTTTTGCATCTGAGAACTTCTCAAGTCAAGACAGTATCAACAACGAGCGCTTGCACACTCTGAGTGTTTATGCTAACCATGCCAGAAGCTAAGGGCTCTGAATGTGTCCTTATGAAAAATTCTCAAGATAACCCCAGGGGCCAAATACAATCATCCACATTCTAAATATGGGAAAATTAAGGCTGACCCCAAACCTTGTTTTTGGACCCAACAGGATCAAAAGGTCAAATAATTTAATTTGTCTTTTTCTAAAAACAGTATATCTATTAGTGTATAATGAAGGGAATATGAAAATTAAAATGAAGTGGTCTGCTTGCTAGTAGGGTAGAAGAGAGTTTTGTGCTCCCTTCAAACCTGCTGACACACTGACTACCATACTATTTCAGGCTCATTTTCCTCATGTCTAGAAAGAAGGAGATCTATTAATATTCTGGGACTGCTAATCTCTCAAAATACACTTGCTACACACCACCCGCCCCAAATCTGGGGTTTGGCAATCCTTAAGCACATTGTGCCAAACACATGTTCCTATAATACTGAAGTCCATGTGTATTTCCAGTAAACTTTTCTTACGGCCTTGATTAATTTACACATAAATCATAAAACAGAGTAACTCACTGAATATCTTCATTTCCTAGGGACTTTTTTTCATGTCATTTTACAGAACCTTTTTTGTCTTAGTTAAGAAAGCCAGGTCCTGTCAGTGACACTTTGGTTTAGATCTTAAAGTGGCAACATGCTGCTGAAGTTCACCTTTAAGAACTAGAGTAATCCAAATGTCAAAAGCTAAACTGCAAAATGCTGCCATTCATATTGAATACGTGTTAGATAAAATGATCAAAAATTAAAAGAGGAGCATTTAAAAAGGGCTATGTCACAATTAAATTGACTTAGGATAGTATTATGTTTAAGTGAAAATTATCTCAATGTCATCGCCAAAAAATTGTCACTGTCTTCCAACATTTCAAAAAAAGATAAAGATTATTTTTTGGTAAAACTAACCTAAACCCAGTATGTTCTTAATCTTGAATATGAATGAATAAGTTAGAGCAATTTTAATGAAACAATATTAAAGATAAAACAAACTCATCATCATCATCTTTTATTTGTAAATTTCTACTGTGGTACTGTATTATCCCTCCTGACACAAACAACTAGATTACTGGATAGAGTACGAAAGAAATCAATATCCTTTGATCTTAGTCAATAATCAGCACATAGTTTGCCTCCTGAAAGAAGGTAAAATAATATGATGAGACTCATAATCACTCTAATACTCTACTTGGAGGCATTCATGAGACCCCAGAAAAAGGAGGATAATATCAAGTAGAACCTGGAAGGTGCAGTGAATTAAAGAGGAAGGAACCAAAGTTTATAGAGGCTAAGGTGGCTGGAATTTGCAAGATACAGCAATGGAGAGAGAAAGGTATACAAAAAAAGAGCTCCAGAAAATTACAGAGAGAGCTTCCTGGGTCTTTGATTTAATACTAAAATGAGCTGGGAGAGGATTCCATGAAGCTGAGAACAGCACAGTTACAGAGGGTAGGAGAGGGGAACTACAATGAAGCTGTAAGCTAAGAAAATCTATTGGGCCTCAAACAGAGCTGGGAATTTATAAGCTCCAGCCAGCCATAACAGAATATTTGTTAAACACCTGGGACATTCAGTAGGAATCTCAGAAAGATTGTGCATAGCATTAAAACAAAACTAGACCTCGAATGAAAGGTCCACCACACCTGCCAACCAAAGTCTAAAAACAAGTGTTTCAAGGGCAAAGCTGATACATAAGTAAACTAACTGACTGTCAGGGCATAACTTAACACTCTTTAAAGGAAGACAACAAAATCCAGACACTCAACAACATAATGCCCACTATCATGCTGTCATTATGCTTAATGTCTAATAAAAATTTACTAGATATAGAAACAAAAAAATGTGACTTATAAAAGTAAAAACAATCAATCATACCCAGAAGAACAAATATAAACAGAAATCACAAAACTAGAAAATATAAAATTTAAACTAGCTGCTACAAATATAATCAAGTATTTAAACAAAAACTGAATATTGTGAAGGGAGAAAAAAAACTAAAAACAATGCCAAAACCCATTAAAAATGGCTATCGCCAATTTGATAAAATTTATAAACACACCAATCCAAGAAGCTCAATAAAACTGAAGCAAGATAAACACACACACATACAAAATACAAAAGCACGTTATAATTGCTGCAAGTCAATTACACCAACAAAATAATAAAATCAACCAATAAAAAAGCACCTAGGTATAAGACATCAAAAGTAAAACTTTTAACTGAGTTCTCATCAGAAATAATGCAAGCCAAATAATAGTGGAACAACTGTTTTAAAGTAATGTAAGAAAAAAAAGTAAGGAGTTCCCATTGTGGCAGACTAGGAACTGAATCTGACTAGGAACCATAGGGTTGCGGGTCTGATCCCTGGCATTGTTCATGGGTTAAGGATCCAGCATTGCCATGAGCTGTGGTGTAGGTTGCAGGCATGGTTGGATCCGGCATGGCTGTGGCTGTGATGTAGGCTGGCAGCTATAGCTCTTATTACACACCTAGCCTGGGAACCTACACATGCTGCTGGTATGGCCCTGAAAAGCAAAAAAAAAAAAAAAAAAAAAAAAAAAAAAAAAAAAAAAAAAAAAAAAAAAAAAAAAAAAAAAAGGTAAACTTAAAATTCTTTATCCAGTGAAAATATCTCTCCAAAAACAGTGAAATAAAATAAAATATCTTCAAGCAACAACAAAAATTCTTAAGAGAATATAAAATGTTTTTAAGCAACAACAAAAATTCTTAAGAGAATTTATTGCCAGCAGAGTTGCACTTCAGAAAAGATTAAAGGAAGTTCTTTGGGCAAAGTAAAATGATTCCAGATGGAAGCTTGAATCTATACAAAAAAATAAGTAGTACCAGAAATGGAAAATATGTGGGTAAATATGAGATTTGTCCCTACTTTTTAATTAACTGTTTCAAACAAAATAAAAAGAATGTATTGTGTGAGGGTTAAAACATATATGGGAGTAAAAAGTATGATAATAATAGCACACAGGGTACAACTGGAACATGGCAGCATGCTCTTGTAAGTTGTTTCCATTATAAGGAAGACAGACTCTGAGAAGTTGAAAATTGTTACACCAGAGCAACTACTGAAAAGATACAACAAAGAGGTACAGCTAATAGGCCAATGGTAGAGATAAAATGATATCTAAAACAACTAATTCAAAAGGAGAACCCGGGAGTTCCTGTCATGGTAAAGTGGAAACGAATCTGACTAGGAACCAAGAGGTTGCAGGTTTGATTCCCAGCCTCGCTCAGTGGTGTAGGTTGCAGATGTGGCTCGGATCTGGCATTGCTGTGTCTCTGGCGGAGGCTGGTGGCTACAGATCCGATTAGACCTCTAGCCTGGGAACTTCCATATGCCACAGGTGCAGCCCTAAAAAAAGGACCAAAAATAAGACAAAAAAAAAAAAAAAACAAAAACAAAAGGAGACCCAAAAAAGAGGGAAAATATAAGAATACATGTATGTGTGTGTATATATATATATTTATAATTTATTGTTGTATAATATGCATATTTATAATATGTAGATATATAATGCATATATTTATTTATAATAATATGGTAAAGTTAATAGGAAGAAAAATAAAACAGAGCAAGTAGATATTTATAATAATGCGGTAGATTTAAACCAAACACTATAGATAACTACATTAAATGTAAATGGTTTAAAAGCACCAATAAAAAAGTAGACTGTCAGCCTGAATAAAAAGAGAAAAAAGATCCAACTACATTTTGTCTATAAAAGGTACACTTTAAATAAAAAGATATGCAGATTAAAGGAAAAAGTGGAAAATACACACCATAAAATAATAATCATAGGAAAGTTGAGATAGCTATATTAATATCAAACAAAATAGATTTCAGGACAAGAAATCTGAGAGATAAAATTAATTAAACACTCAATTCATTGAGAAGACATTGTGCATAGTGATAATACCAAAGCATCAAAATATGTGACACAAAATTCAGCAGAATCGAAAAATGAAACAGATAAATTTAGAAGTTTCATTGGTGATTTCAACACTCCTCTCTCTGTAATTGATAAAACTAGAGAGAAAATAAGTAAGTATAGAGATGATGAATATTATTTCAAGCAATTTTATTCAATGGATTGTTTTAGAACATATATGCACAACAACTGCAGAATACACATTCTTTTCGAGTACATATGCAATATTCAGCAAGAATGTCCATATGCTGGACTATAAAATAAGTGTTAAGAAACAAAATTATTGAAATAATAGGATATATTCTCTGAACAGAAGAGAATGAAATTAGAATTCATAACAATAACATACCTAGTAAAATATGGAGGTATTTGAAAATAACACATTTCTATGACCCAAGAGTCACAAAATCGCCAAATCACAAGTGGCATTAGAAAATATTTGAACTGAATCAAAATGGAAACACAGTATATCAAAAGTTGTGAGATATCTGGCTAAAGTAGTTCTTAGAAACAGCTTTAAAAGCTCATAGAAAAGGAGAACAGTCAAATGGTCAAAGCTTCACCTAGAAAAAAGCTAGAAAAAAGACCAAATTAAACACAATTTGAGAGGAAAATCTAGAAACTAAAAAGTAAGAGTAAAAATCAAGGCAACAGAAAATAAACAAACAAAAGAGTAAAATTAGGGAAAGCAGAGGCTGATTCTTTGAATATACCCAAAAATTTTTAAAACATAGAGCTAGATTGATAACAAACTGACAATATCAGGAATGAAAGAAGAGATATCATCATAGATCCTTTCAACTACATTAAAAAGATATGGGAGTATTATGAACATATTTATGTCAATACATTCAACAACTTACTAAGTAGATAAATTCTTTCAAAGACATATGAATGAAACTGATATAAGAAATACACAATCTAGAAAGTCTTACATCTATAAAGAAAATTAATTTGGAGTTAAAAACTCCCCACAAAGAAAGTTCCAGGCCCAAATGGTTTCACTAGTGAATTCTAACAACATTCAAGGAGAAAGGCAGCAATGCCACACAAACATTTTCAGAAGATGAAGCAGGAAATTCTTCTCAACTCATTTTATAAAATGGGCATTATCGTAACGATAAATTATAAGAAGAAAACTACAAAACTACAGACTGATATCCCTTGTGAAATAGAAACAAAGATCCTTAATAAAATATTAGCAAGCTGAATCCTGCCGTGTGTGTGTGTGTGTGTGTGTGTGTGTATAAATTATGACCAAAATGTGTTTATCACAGGAATGTTATTATGATATTCTTGTAATTGATATCAATCAGCATAATTTGCCACATACAGAAGATTATCCAAATTGAGCATAACAATATCTCCCATGCAATGCTCTACTCAATCTAATGCCGACATTCTTTCTATAAAGAGTTGGATTCTATATTCCCACATCTTAAAATCTGTGATTGCCTCAATCTAGAGAATATGGGGGAAATGGTACCATGTGACTTTCAGGGATGGATTATAAACAAGTCATGCACTTCTCCTTGCTCTAGAATCCTGGTCACCATGCTGTGAAGAAGCTCAATATACCCCACGCATATTGACTACATGGAAAGACAATGTAGATGCTGCCAATGTAAGTATCCTGCCAATAGCTCACCTGAGGTGCTAGTCAACAGCCAGTATTAATAACCAGACATATGAATAAAATGTCTCCAGGTAATCTAGTCCACAGCCATTGACTCATTTGCATTTAAATCTTTATAGCTAGGACACCAGATGCCGTGGAGTAGAAAAGCAAACCAGCTTTGATATTCCCTGTCCAGATTCCTACCACAGCATTTGTAAGCATATGGAAATTTTTGTTTCACACCACTCTGTTTGGAGATGTTCAGTAAGTAATAATAGTAATGGATGGTAAATAACATGATCTGTTTTACAGAGGAAAAAACTATCTCATGAAAGTGACTTGAACAGACTAGTGCGGTGGCAGTGTCAGAGCTGGAGGTGTTAAGCTGCAGAGTTTAGGCAGATCTAGGCTGCATATCCTGATCTAGGTAGAAGTCCTGAGTGTGATACCATCCCATTCACCAGGGTTCTAGCTCAGGGATGTGAGAGACTTTGGCCCCATCATCTCCAAAAATATGATCTGGCTCTGTTAACTCTGCTTCTCTTAGGAAGACACTTGAGGTCAGGGTTTGGTATGCATGCGTTACACAGCCAAAACCATCTTACTATTAAACCTTTAGCAAAGATCTATTCCCAAAGGTTACATGTGCAAAGTTCAAATAGCTCAATCATACACAAATTCTGGGCATTTAATACAAGAGTTGGTTGAAAGAGGAGCATTAAAAAAAAAAAACTCTAGCCAGATAGCTGCAAAGAGCACAGGGAGTAAAAAAGCTAAAACCTGTTAGAATCTTGGCTCCCCTTTTGGTGCAGCACAGGAGGTACCAGGGGGGGTGAACCAATAAGCATTTATGATAACAGGACAAAAATAATTCATTTCCTGGAGTTTCTGTCATGGCTCAGTGGTTAACGAATCCGACTAGGAACCATGAGGTTGTGGGTTCGATCCCTGGCCTTGCTCAGTGGGTTAAGGATCTGGCGTTGCCGTGAGCTGTGGTATAGGTCGCAGATGTGGCTCGGACCCTGTGTTGCTGTGGCTGTGGCGTAGGCTGGCGGCTACAGTTCCAATTAGACCCCTAGCCTGGGAACCTCCACATGCTGTGGGTGCAGCCCAAAAATGACATTAGACAAAAAAAAAATTAATTTCCTTCCTAGAAAGATGACTGAAATCAGGATGGCCGAGATGGGCTGGCATTTTCTACTGCCTTATCCTCTGTTCCCCCCAAATCCCACCAGAACTTTCCCCTTTATACAAACATCAATTTATTCTCTGCAGAGGTATAAGCCCTTTGTCATCAGACTTGAACACAATTATCACAGACGCAGAAGAAAAGTAGTAGGATTTGCTTAGATTCATAGGCTATTAGATCTAGGAGGGAGATGAACAGAACAGCACTTTTTTGCCTAAAAAGAACTCGTCCCTTCTTTTAGAAATCGCATTTTATTTGCCTGTGAGACTAAACCCATCCCCTACACTCAGGATTTGTTTTAAGACTGGGGCTGACTCCACCCTCCTCCAAATCCAAGGCTAGACATATGACATACATGGTGAATCAGAACACTCCATTCTTCACCGCAATTGGTTCCAAAAGACATAACACATGGCTGAAGCCATGAGAGTCAGCACTAGGGTCTTAGCTAGAACCATAGGGAAAGAGATTTCTTCAGGGGGCCAGAGGCTCCAATAGTAGGATATAAACCTGGAGCCAACCAACTATAATGGAAAAAATAAAAAATTATTTAAAAATAAAATAAAATAAAAAATCACTGAATTATTAAAAAAAAAAGATACATGCACTTCTATGTTCATTAAGCACTATTCACAATGGTCAAGACATGAAAACAACCTAAATGTCCATCAACAGGTAAATGGATCAAGAAGATGTGGTATGTATACACAATGGAATACTACTCAGCCATTAAAAAGAACAAAATAATGCCATCTGCAGCAACATGGATGGAACTAGAGACTCTCAGACTAAGTGAAGTCAGAAAGACAGATACCATATGATATCATTTACATCTGGAATCTAATATATGGCACAAAGAACCTTTCTACAGAAAAGAAACCCATGGACTTAGAGAACAGACTTGTGGTTGCCAAAGAGGAGGGAGAGGGAGTGGGATGGACTGGGTGTTTGGGGTTAACAGAGGCGAACTATTGCATTTGGAGTGGATAAGCAACAAGGTCATGCTGTATAGACACGGAACTATATCTAGTCACTTGTGATGGAACATGACAGAAGATTATGTGAGAAAAAAAATACATATATATATGTATGACTGGGTCACTTTGCTAAACAATAGAAATCGACAGAACACTGTAAATCAACTATAATGGAAAAAATAAAAATCATAATAAATAAATAAACCTGGAGCCGTTGCAGTCATGACACTACAAGGGAATGAAATCTCATCTGAGAATAAAGCTACACAGAGGAAAAGAGAGCTAAGAGGTGGAAAGAGGCAGATTTTCTGACTGCATTTGGGCACCTAGATCCAGCCATGCTTTAAGAAATCCATTACTTTAACATTTCAGTGTTATGATTCAATAGATTCTCTTTAATCATACAAGCCTGATTGAAATGGATTTCTGTTATAGCTAAAGAGACTTGATTCACTACTATAACATATTATCAACTATCTATACTGGTGCTTCATGAACTCTGCTCTGTGGAACTCCCAAATTCTGTGAACCAGAGTCCCTGACCTCAACATTATCAGAGCTGCTTATTTTACATACGATGGCTGTTACTTGAATAAAATGGATATATTTGACTTTATTTGAATAAAAGACTTTATTTGGATAAAAAATAAATAAAAATAAACATGTTATTTGAATAAAAGGGCTTTGCTGGAGTGGATAAAGAAGATGTGGTACTTATACATCATGGAATATTACTCAGCCATAAAAAGGCATGAAGTAATGACATTTGCAGCAACATGGATGGACCTAGAAACTATCATCCTAAGTAAAGTTAGTCAGACAGTGAGACGCAAACATCATATGCTATCACTTATAGGCAGAATCTAAAAAAAAAAGATACAGTGAACTTCTTTGCAGAACAGATACTGACTCACAGGCTTTGAAAAACGTATGGTTACCAAAGGAACACGTTGTGAGTGGAGGGATGGGCTGGGGGGTTGGGATGGGAGTGTCGTAAAATTAGGTTGTGATAATGATTGTACAACTATAAATATAATAAAATTTATTGAATTTTAAAAGGGGTTTTTGCTAATTAAGAAGAAAAAAGACAACTATTCAGTTCAATCACCTAAATTTAGAGATTCAAAAAAACCCACATGGCTTTCACTAAGCAAATCTGTGTCAGCAGTGTGCCTAGTTTCTACCAATCCATCTAGCACACATACCCCAACACTGCCAGTGCTACTCATGTCAGCTTTGGGTTTGGTTCTGGGATGGAAGCAGGTCCATTGCTTCCAGGCACTTCACTCCAACATGTAGGAGGGTCCATTATGGACTTGCAGTATCAGGTACCTTCACTCCTTAAGAACAAAAAGCTGCATACCTACCATGCGCTGGGGCAAACAGCCCAAGTGTCGCCCTTCCCAGGGTATATCATGGAACCACTGACATTCAGGGAACTAACCAGTGAGTAAAAGATACTACCATCATGAAATCATGGTAGGCTTCATTGAAAGAGCCTCTTTAACTGTGGTGAATGGTGTTGCCCACAAAAGCACCAAGAATATACAATGCTTTTATAGTTTTAAAGATCACAGTATGGGAGAGCTTTGTTTAGAACCATCTTCTTTGACTTGTGCTGGGCTGGGGAAGAAGTCCCAGATGTTTTCCAGGGAACAAATCTACTTCTGTACCCACTGCCTTTCAGAGCAAACTGTAGAACTTCATCTCAGTATTCTAAATTAATGCTTAGGTTTTTGAAAAGGCTTTTGGAATCTATCATCTTTAAAATTAAAAAAAAAAAAGGAAAATCTGGTCACTCTGGAGACAAGTTAATTATGTCCCATCTGTCTCAATGTGGCTGCCCTCTATTTTGAAGTGAAAAAAAAAAAGTGAGAGAGAATCCAAACTGGCAATAATGTCCTTTTAATTGAATAAACCAACAGTTTTCTCATTCTAATGAGCATAAACTGTTTACAGAAAAGATTTTATTTAAATTACCCAGAGTGATTACTTTAAATGCACAGTTTGGTTAAAAGCTATAGTCATAAATAATTAATTTTTCGTTTTAAAAGAATTATGCAAATTTAAGCCAGAAGGCTAAAAATGGAACGCATCTAATCATATGTGAACTAAGCTTGCATTTCTCTTCCTTGCTGCTTCATCTCCATGTTTCTGTCTTTGCACCTGCTCTAAACACAAACAATGCCTACCCTTCACTTTGACCTGTCCATGGTCTAGGGTGGTTCTCCCATCCTTTGCTAATTCTTTATATTCCTACTGAATACTGAGTGAAACCAAGCAATGGATGTGAACAGTTTTGGGTCATGCCCCAAATAATGTCACGTGCATGTGAACATTAGCTACTTCTTGATAATGGAGGGAAAACAGAATCAACTGATCAGAATATGTTTCCTTAGCATCAATCCTGTGCAGGCATTCTGCTGAGTGAGCAGAGCTCAGTGGAATTAACTTCACAGACTGTTCATAACATGAAGTTAAATAAAATATAAGGATAAAGACCAGACAGTAAAATCTTCAAGTGCCCAGAGGCAAAGGCTTGTTAATAGTGCACAGCAGGAGACACCAGAGAAGCCAGGATTCTGAGCATTGGGTAGGGGCTTTCAGGTCACATAACCTAAAAGTCCACAGTCCCTTTCACCTTGTCTGGCACTGCCTAGCAAGACACCCCTAAGCACAGCCAAGTAAGAGAACTCCCTTCTAGAAGATAGGTTGCTGCCACAGGACCACAGGTCACAAAGTGCAGTGTCAGGGTGCTGTGGCAATGGGAGCACAGTGGCAGACTCTCAGGCTCCACACAAAGGCCCAGGAGAGGGGAGAAGGCAGGCCCCTGGGAGAGGATACCACAGCAGTTATCCCCACAACATCCCAGTGGGGTATAGTCTATCACTAGCTTCCTGTTACATATGATAAAACTAGAGGCACAAAAGGGTTAAGCAAATGATCTCAGATGACACATCTGCTAAGTGGCAGAGAGGATTGGAATCATCCCCTCTGGCTCCACCACTATGTCCTCAACTAGTACAGCATACCCCTGCCCTCCCCGTAAGTGACACATAATCTTTAATGGGGATGAAAAAGAAGACATTCCTCATTACAGTCACCTCTCAGTGTCTGCAGGGAACTGGCTCTAGCCCCACCACCCAATGCCAAAATCTGAGCATGTTCAAGTCCCTTAAGTAAAATGGCACAGTATTTGCATATAACCTACACGCATCCTTCTCTACACTTGGAAACATCTCTAAATTGCTTATACTACTTCATACAAATGTAAACGCTATATAAAGAGTTGCTGGCGTAGCAAATTCAAGTTCTGCTTTTCAAAACTTATTAAAAAAATTTCTCCCCCAATATTTCCAATACAGGGTTGGTCGAATCCACGGATGCAGAGCCCAAAGGCAAGGAGAGCAGACTGTATACAAGAAGTTTGACCCTTTCTCCAAAAACTCATTTTGTAATGCTTTGGGAAAACACAGGGGGTGGATCTCAAAACACAGAGTAATAGGCACTGGTGTCTGACACAGTCCATGTGCCTTCACTTTCTCAGCCTAAAGGAACCCTCAAGCCTCAGCTAGGGCTCACTTTAGTCATGATTCAAACAGGCCTCACTGAATGCAGCCATAATCCACTTTTGGTTTAGAGAAGCCTTAGAGAAAGCTCTCACAGCTCATATAGCTAGAACTAAATAGCAATTTAATGAGCAATGAGTAAATGAATCAGAGGCACAGATTAAATTTCCATCCAAATAACCATAGGTTTCTCAATTAAGAGAGGAGAAAGCATGTTTGGCCGAACAGTTTGATTCTGGCCACAGCCACATGGATTTTTCCAAGCCTGCTTCCTAAATATGGCAGTGCACACAGATCCAGGGGAACTCACAAACTTTACTCAGAACCAAGGACATGATGATAGCTCTACAGTGTAGGGAATCTCCACCTGGTTATGATAAAGGAATTCAAACATCACACCATTCAATATTTACATAGACAGCAGCCCGGGGGGGGGGGGTTCAGGCATAAAGCTGGTACCTTAATAGTCAAGTAACTCACCAGTTTTATTTTAAAAGATTCATATTCTACTGAAGAAAGGAAAGGTGCTGTTTTTTAAAGTAAATATCTCTAATGGATACTTGGAAAAGTTATTCAACCTTTCAATGCTTCAGTTTCATCACCTGTAAAGTGAGATAACAACAGCACCTATATTGTAAGACTGTTATATATTTATACTTAATGATTTATATTTAAATATAATATTAATCCTGTATCATTTAGAGATAATTTTATACACAGTTAAAGTGTCAAGTTCTTTGAACTGTGCCAAGACCATAGTAAGGATTCACTAAATATGAGTGCAATTATCATTATTTTGGGTTGATCCGTCAGTATTGCATGAACTTGGGGAATGGCATGTTTCTTTTTCACTCAAAAAAGCTTATTACATGTCTCTTTCATACCAGCTACTGAGAATTGACCGAAAAATCTTTTAGAACTAAATAACTGGGAATACTTGCTGGGGATAAAATCATGCCACTGAGCCATCACTGCGATGACTATCATAATGTGAATATTTTTAATATACATAGTATCACTTTAACTCTGTGTTACATATTATAGTTTACATAGCATCTGACTTTATTAGGTTAGGAAACTGGAGCCTGAGAAAGGGAAGCGATTTACATAAGGGCACATGACCAGTGAGGAATACAGCAAAGACTTTACTCTCAGCCTTCAAACTCCAAGTTCAGTGATTCTTTATCCAATGTCCAATAAAGTGTCAAGAGCCTCAGAAATTTGGCAGAGTACTCACTGACAGCACAGTGTTGAGAAAAACAAAGGTCAGTTCCTGTACCTCCAGGTTTTCATTCCTTCTCATTTGGGAAATCTCAAGTGACTTTTTTTGAGACACACCTGACTGGTTCCTCAATGGATGGTAAGAGTAAAGCAGTTACAGAGACATCAGGATTTTTGAGGTCACAAAGGTATTGAGGCACCCCAACAGATGTTTCCCCGTGCTTAAACACTGAATACTTGAGTAGAGGTGGGATCTTCCTGGATAATCAGGCAAGGAATATTTGACAAAGCCCATAACGGGAATGAGCCATACAGAGTCACCTCCATAGTTTGAGAAGTAGGAGACAATGATTCGCTGTGTTGTGCAGCAACTTCACTAAGATCATGATGCCCAACACTGGTACAAAAGTAGAAGGATCTGCAAAGCCTGATGACCCACAGCTATGTCGTGACTGACACATGAGATCAGATGGTTAAAGGACTTAAGAAAATATGAAGTCACAGACTACAGCAGGATGTTCATTAATAAGGAAGTCAATAGTAACTGCAGTAACAATGTCTAAAGTGATTGCTCCTTTTAAGAAGCCCACAGTAAGGAGCAGAGACTTGCTAAAGAAAAGGAAGACTGTAGATAGCTAACTTCTAGTTTCAAAGATTGCAGTCAATCATGTTCCTGATCCAAATTTTAAAAAAAAAGATTCATGTATGACTTAGGTTTCTTTAAAAAAATCTTAATGGTGCCCTCAGTTAGTTAATGATAGGGGTTTAAAAGATTTTATGATGCAATGGATTTGGGCTAATAAGGTGATTTAACCTGATACTGAAATTGTATTGCTCCTTTGGTAGCTTGTTACCCATAAATATAACTCAAATGAGCTATTTCAGAATTCAATTGCCCTAAAATTGTTAAATGTGTTGTGGGTCCTACACATACACTTAACATGTGTGTGCAGGAGACACCTGCAAAAATAAATAAATAAACAAACACAAATAAATAAAGAAACAAACAAATAAATAAATAGAGGCTCAGAAATGTGGGAATGGTACATTTTGGTTGTTTTCATCTTTCTTTTCATTAACTGAAATTAATGAATAAAACTTACAGGGATTTTTCAAGTACTGGAAAGGGCTTTTTTACTAACTACTGGAAAATTTGAAAATCTGATATCTTAAAAGATAGTACGTTTAAGATTTTTATTTATAAACTCACTTGCTTAATCACATGATGAGCATTCATATGAGTACCGGGTGTGCAGACCACATGCAAAGATAAAGAACAATATAGGCTCTCTGAGGTATCACCACATTGTCTCCAGTTTCAATACTCAATATATAAAATCAGTTGAGCTTTTTTTTTCAACCATGCATAAGTTAGATGGCTGTGAAACTGCAAACTGGTAGTCCCCGTCGTGGCTGGAGTTTCCGTCGTGGCTCGGCGGTTAATGAATCTGACTAGGAACCATGAGGTTGCAGTTTCAATTCCTGGCCTTGTTCAGTGGGTTAAGGATCCGGTGTTGCCATGAGCTGTGGTGTAGGTGCAGATGTGGCTTGGATCCCGCATTGCTGTGGCTGTGGCAGAGGCCGGCAGCTACAGCTCCGATTAGACCCCTAGCCTGGGAACCTCCATATGCCACGAGTGAGGCCCTAGAAAAGGCAACAAGACAAAAAAAAGAAAGAAAAAAAAAGAAAAAGAAATTGCAAACTGTTTATCCAACGGGTTATAACTGAGTGATAAACTTGTTATATTTACAATTTTTTTTCTTATTTTTATACCAGTATTAGTATCAGAACTAATAATGAAGTTCTTGCTTTTTCTGT
This sequence comes from Catagonus wagneri, assembly GCA_004024745.2. NCBI lineage: Eukaryota > Metazoa > Chordata > Mammalia > Artiodactyla > Tayassuidae > Catagonus > Catagonus wagneri. The sequence continues at coordinate 37,666,745 of PVHT021183699.1, read as the reverse complement.
ACCTACTAAATATCTATTAAGCACCAGCCCCTGGGCCAGGGAAGAGTCGCAAACCTAAGAGATTTATTTATTTCTCTGAGCTGGGATGCTACAAATTGGCGAGACATAGGAATAAACCAAAAGTAACCATACTGTATAGCTGGGCCATGAACTCAGAGAAGGATGAGTCCCCAGAGGAGGCAGTACTTAAAAAGAGACTTTAAGAATGAATAAGTGCTAGGCAAATAAATTCAACTGTAAGAAGAATCAAAACACGTTCCTCCAGGTGGAGACTATTTTATCTGAAGGAGATCAGAGTAGAACATCTCAAAATATGACACTTTGGCATATGGATTATTTTGAGCTGAGGGCAACTGAGAAACAGCAGATGCAGGAAAAGCTCCCTCTTTCTGCCTAAAGGCTAGGTATAAATTTCCTTTTGTGAAGGTGCTCCCCCTTCCGTTCCCCATACCAGGAATAAGAAAGCGACTCTTCCTCATGAGAAACGCTCTTATCACCTCAGAGACTGCATGAGACTGAGTCTGCAAAGAAAACCTTTCTAAGGTAACCCTTACCTGCCATTAGTTCCTCCCATATATCTGCCTTCTCATGGAAGCCCAAACTCGTTTTCTTATGTCTTGTTACTTCCCCACATATTTATCCCTCTTTATTAAAGTGGTAATATACAGGTCCTATCCCAGTCCCCCAACTCCCAGATCTTCCTGCCTCTTCGATTCTTTACTTCTTTTTTTATAAAGGCCTTCACATGCACCCATAATAAATCTTTTTACCTGTTAATTCACTTTTGTCGGTTTAATTTGCAGAACCTATCTCATTATACTAAACAGGGTAGAAGAAAATGTTTCTTTCCCTAGATACCATTCATTTACCCATCCTACTGTTTGTGTGCTATTGTGTTGTATATGGAGAATACAGTGGCCAAAAAAAAAAAAAAAGAGAGAGAGAGAGAGAGAGCAAAAAAGTTACTACCTTATATAAGTCAGAGCAAACCATAGTTTGCTCAAGCAATATGCAATAGTAAGCTGTGCTAAATTCCATCTAGATTAAGAACTGATTCTATAAGAGAATAACAGGTGGTCTCTTTCTATTTGGGAGTCAAAGAGTCAAGGCAGGGAGTTAAAATTTAAGACCCAAAGATTAAGTAAGAAGTGAGGGCCCTGATGGCAGATGGTGGCTGGGTGCTCATCTCCAAGGAATTGAAAGAGCAAGGGAGGAAGCCCAGAGCTATACGAGTGAAACCAAAAGACCAATGGGGAATTATAGGCATAGTCTTGGGGAAAGGGTGGATGGCACATCACAAATGGCAAGGAGGGAGAAGACTTGAGTATTTTGGGAGGGGGATCAACAAGACTTATATCTCAAACCCAATGACAAAGATATTTTCCTCACTTGCCAAGAACAAAGAATCACAGACTCACTGGGTATCAACCAGAGCTGCCTTCAGCAGGCCTGTCGCCCTTCTAAGTCAAAGAGATCACTGTATAAAGCAACGCTGTATAAGACACGCAATGCTTGATCTGCATTTGGGCTTGCTGGCTTCTGTATATCCAGCAAATAAGTAACACACTTCGCTTACCATTTAAATAGATAATATGAAACAATTTACCACAAAAATGAGACAAGAACAAGGCTATGTAGCTAGACTAAGCCTTAGAGGTCTACTCCAGTTGTTCTTAACAATGAGGGGTAACAATGGAATATCATACATGTTCATGACAGCTGTTGATGGGAAGGATCTCAGACTGCTCGAAATTGACAGATGGCTGAATGTCAGGATTTGAGTTGCCCTGATCTTGACCAATCTCCGCATTTTTTTTTAGTTGGAGAAACTGAGAAGCAGATGTTATATAACAAGTAGGAGAGAGAAACCAAAAGTGCTATCTCCTCTTTCTCTGCATTTTGCAACTTACTGAACTTCTGGCAGAAACATATATTTCAGCCAAGATAGTCTAACAGTGGGGCTTAGATACTCCTGACCCAGACCCATCTCACATAGAGGGAAGCTGCACGGCACTTCTGGGGTCTTCCGAGGTCCTTGGGAATCTGCCTCTGAATCTCTAGCTACCCTGGCTCTGAGCTTCTGTTTCTACTGGATTCATTCTCTTTATGGACAACCTCACCATCCTACATGCACAACCCTCATCCCCTTCCTGGGAGTATAGAGATGTAGAAATCTGAAAAATTCCCACAGATCCCCCCCCCCAATTTTCTGAGGCCTGAGAAAATGTGATGGACTTCTGATAAGATGTTTGAGGTTATAATGCAGCAGAGAAAATAACATAAAATTAACTAAGAGTTATCCTTGCCCTTGAAAAGATCTTAAGTTGCTTTGCACTTCTGGGATCAGGTCCCCAGCCCTCTTGCTAAGGCTGTGGTCCCCTCTCTTAGGAAGCAAGTCTCATTTTTCATTTGTCCAATTTGCTTATACAGAGGAATTTTGTTCTGTCCCTTTTTTTATCCCAGGCTCTGCCCTGGGTCCTCTCTTTCACATCCTAATTATCCCAAATCTTTCCTGGGGATTTTTGATTTGGACGTGAACATTTCGCAGTGACTAGGCATGGAGGGAAGAGGTTAAATCTGATCATCATGTCTTAAAAAAAGAAAAATAACTTAAAGTTGATTTTGGGGCATGGGTGGGGGGAAGCAGGGTTCGGTAAAGAATGCCTGACAGTGTCACTCTTTCCCCCTTGGCCCCATCCACAGCGGTCTGTGAGCGAAGGTTCAGACCTGAGGCAAGGTTTTTGAGAATGACAAATTCTTAGCCCCAAGGTTAATTGGACAGCCTCCTGGAAGGCCTCCAGCATGAAGAACAGATCCTACTGTTCTGTGCAATGCAATGCGGGGTCTCCCAGATTGTTCAGCTTCCTAAGTCCCAAGTTCAAACACCCTGTTACGGCCTACCTTCTGGAAACCTCGTCTAGTTCAATTTCTTATTCAAAGTTTTGATCTACTTATTAACTCACTGCTTGGCTTGCCTGACTACCCATCAAAGTGGCCAAACTTTCTGCTCAAAGTCATTAATAATGCCTCTGAGGAGTCTGATTCGGGACCCTTAATTTCCTTCAGGAGAGAAGCTGTGTAGATCAAGAAGAGCACATCCAGATTTTTGACACAGTGAGAGCAGTTGGCGTTGGGTAATTTATAGAATGTGATTACAGTGTTTGCTGTGATAACGCCATCAAAATCCTTTTGCGAAGTATAACACATTCAAAATGCAAATTCCAGGATATTTAAAAGCCCATCAAATAGAATTGTTATGACTCCAGATTTAAACCCAGGAATGCTGTGGTTTCGTTCACAAGCATGGTGATAAGCTGAGTTTTCCCTCTGTCATTTAATACAGCACGGAGAATTCTCCATGTGAGAGATACATGTTGCAAAATTGAAAGCTTCCTATCTTGCATTGCCAATGCTACCGGGAACCCAACTCAGGATAAGTCAAGCTCCCTGTCTTCATATCTCAAAGTAGTTCTGTGAGTTTTTCAAAATTCGGGAGAAGCAATCTAACTCAGCCTTGTGGGAATGGGAAAGACACTGGTAATCTCACATTTTAAAGACTTTGGCATCTGTAGTGTAGTCGGGTGAGGTAGCTCCTCATCAGAGCACATACACAAATTTGAGCTACCCTCTCATGTCTCATCAGAGAGAACAGGCCCCATACCCAAGAATGCAACCTAGGGTTGCACCATATTTGATCCACTCATTATCCCATCTCCTTGGGCACATTTCTCAATCTTCCTAAGCCTAGCCTTCCTCATCTGGAGAACGGAGATAACAGAACCCACCTGAGAGGGATGCAAAAGCAGTTAGCACAGGATCTGGGTACATTTTAACTGCTCCAGACTGATGGTTCTAGCATACCAGTTATTCTTATTGTGCTACTCAAATGAGACCTGGCTTCCTGCACTGTTGGGAAGGATGCTCCTAAGGTCACCACTAGTTTTCACAGCTCAGCCCTTCCTCCCAAGCTTCTTGGCTCATACTTGCCAGCCACAGCATGAGATTCTGATGCTGTAATTACTTCTTACTGTAGTTGTCTGAGGCAGCCCTAAAGACTTCTGAGACAATGAGTAGCAATGCCAAGTAGACTACCTTTTTATTTTTTCCCTCTCTCTCTCTCTCTCTCGTTTCCAAGCATAGAATGGAACTTCCAGGCAGGACAAGCTGGACACACCACTTAGAGTAGAGATATGGCTCCAAGGAGTAAAGGTGACTCGGGGATGCCCTTCTGGGAAAGGAAATAGATGCATAACCAATTCTCTCCCCCTTTCTTTTGGAGAAAATGTCAAAATTTGGCAAGTCTAAAATAAAACGAAGGCAGAGTTCACTTCACAAGATTCTATATATGGAACAATAAAGGCTGGTATTTGGAATTTCTGGATAATAACGATGAGCATTATGGATCACTTGCTATGTGCCTGACACGATGCTAAGTGGTATTAATATTTTTAATCTTCACAACTCCGTGAGGTTAACACCACTGCTATTCCATTTCACAAAGAAGAAATCCTGATGATTTATAATATACCAGTGTTATATGGTGTGTAACTTACTGTAGAATACTTTAGCATAGACGGTGTGATATAAATATGTATGCTAATTGTAATCTATATCTCAGAGGTAGTCAACAGCCCTAAACAGGAATATATATTCCAGCTAGCACTTAAGCAAAAGGCAACATATGCTCCAGATATTTATCTCTGACTAACGCCAGAGGTTTTAGTTACTCAGCTCTCCTGATTGTTTCCCATGTATCCATGTTCTTAAATTTTTGTTTGACTTTCTTCTCTCTTACTTCAATTTAATTCTTAGACCAGCCAGCAGAACCTAAGGAAGGAAAACTTCTTCCTTCCCAACAAGGCCATAAAGTTTACACGCTCTGAGTGCTTCTAATTCAGTCCTAGGTTGCATTATCATCTCAAGAAAAATGGGAAATTGGAGTTCCCGTCATGGCGCAGTGGTTAACGAATCCGACTAGGAACCATGAGGTTGCGGGTTCGATCCCTGCCCTTGCTCAGTGGGTTAACGATCCGGCGTTGCCGTGAGCTGTGGTGTAGGTTGCAGAGGCGGCTCGGATCCTGCATTGCTGTGGCTGCGGCGCAGGCCAGTGGCTACAGCTCCGATTAGACCCCTAGTCTGGGAACCTCCACATGCCGCAGGTGCGGCCATAAAATGACAAAAGGCAAAAAAAAAAAAAAGAAGAAGAAGAAGAAGAAAAATGGGAAATTGACAGACTTGATCTAGATTTCATGAATCTGGGAAAATCAACAGACCTTCAAAAATGTATGGTTCTGCCAATATAGCAAAGGGCCTCTGTGAACCTATGTATTGTGGCCAAGACACAGCCCTCAACATATTTCTGCATTCCCAGCCACCAATTTTCTTTTCCAAGTTTGTTCTTGTTTGCATTCAGTTTTACTTGGTTGAAAAAAATCTGTTCTTAATAATATTGATAGTTAAAATTAAGATTATTTTAACCTTTAAATAACTTATGTTTAACAAAACCACATTACTTTCTAAGGAAAACAACCCACACATTTTAATAACAAAATAAAGAGAGTCAGTAATCTCACTTTAAAAGGAGAGCTTTTTCAACACAAGACAGTTTTGTTACATATGTATTGTCATGCAGTGATCAATATTTCTTAACTTGAGAATTCCATGCTTTTGCATAACAGAAATCTAAATAAGAAGCAGATTTTCAAGTGCTATGATGGCGAACAGCTGCCAAAAAGCTATGATTTTTTTTCTCTGCTTATTCCCTTCGTATTCTATTGCAAAAGTTATATTGAAACACTAATTCATTAAGCATTCCTCAGCATCTTCAGAAAACACACTACCATTTTATCATATCAGACTTTCTGGGAATTTTCCTTTCCAGTCTGGCCCAGAGTAATTAAATTGGCCTGAATCAGGACAGTAATTTAAAGCAGACAGCATTTATATTTTGATGGAGAATTGAGTGCTAATGCTAAAGAAGTTCCATGGACCTAAATATTTTCCCTTGGCCTCTCCCAATATCAAGTTTCTTTGGAGTCCACCTAAATTATGATGATGACCTACCAAAAAAAAAATCACATTCCACTCTTCATCCATAAACCATATCCTCAGCAAGAAAACCACCATTAGGAACTTTTCCATCAGACCTAAGTAATGTAGTATAAACAATATGCCTCAAGCAATCAACCCCTTCCCTAACATATTGCTTTTAACAACATGCATAGAAAGGGAGCACTGCAGAAGTCTGGTTCACTCCCAAAGTTCCCTGTACTTCCATCTAAAATCGCTGACTGTCACTGATTAGCTGGCATTCATAAAAAACTGTTGCTTCAGACCTAAATTTGACCATTCAGCTAGGTTTTCAACAGGAAAGGCAAATACGACAATTGTATTTCAGGAACAATATTTTAAACTCTATCTTGGTACCACCATCTAGTCAATATTCTTTATTATTTCTCCCCTAATTCTTGGCGACTCGCTGTACTTTTTAAGGAGATGTGTAGTGTAGAGTGAAAAAAAAAACAAACTCTAGTGAGTAGTAAAAAAAGACTGATGGCATGACTAAAAACAAATCACTTTGCTTCCCTGAGCCAACACTGAGTTTGGCACTGTGTGCCAGGCATAGCGTTAGGTTGTAGCAATACAAGACTGACTTTGCCCCAGTCCTTACATTATCATTGGAAAAACAGACCAAAAGCAATTCTTAAAGAGGAGGAAAATATCTAAGCACTTAATTGAACTAATTATAATAATTATAAATGATAATTTCTGTGAAAGAAATAGATAGGGATCTGAGATAGGAAGTCAGTAGGCACATGAGGGGTGACATTTTAGTTGAGTCTTAGAAATGGGAATGACTCTCCTTCCAGTAAAGGGTCAGAATGGGAGGGCAGTCTTTCCAGTTTAGAAGAAGATTGCTCGAAGACCCTCAGGAGAGAGAATGTTTGGGGGGTGTTCAGGCAACAAAAAGGCAACCAGCATGGCTGATATTTTGAGAGTGAAGGAGAATGGTCAGTGATGGTGGGGCTCTGTTGACCAAGGTAAGACGTGAAGGTAGTATAGAGGAAAGCACATTGAAAGCCAAAAAATGCAAAGCAACTGTAAGAAATTATTTTTAAGGATATAATAGCTGTACCTGAATACTCATTACATCCTTGATGAACAAATATGATTCTGACAGTGCCAAAACTTTCTTAAAAAATTCCTTTGTGGATAAGTTCCATGGCATAAACAGAATTCAGTAAACACACTATCAATTTTATCTTAATGATGACATAGCCTATATTAAGCTACCTTTGCCATTCAGAATGTCATTATCCTAGCTTCTCAAAGCATGGACACATGAATTCAGACATCTTTGATGTATGTGGGAAATGCTTCCTTGGGTGGGTAGTACTGAGTACACCCAAGAAAGAATCCCGATCACATGGTGAAGATGAACCCACCGATCACATGGGTAATATGGCCTTGAACAAGCAGGCAACATCTCAACAAAACACTGGAGAGAATGCCATTCTTATCCAAGGCCTACGAAACATAGATACTTTCAGGTGCTCTCCAACCTTGAGATGTCTGATTCTATGAGACTCATATGATCAAGTATTTTTCTTGGGCACCTACTATATACTCAACACTATACTGAGGATACCACAGTGAACCAGACACCACCCCCCTCCTCAAGGTGTTTATAGTTCAGTGAGATAACAAATAAATGTGGACTTTTTGGTAGAGTACAAGAAATTCCAGGATGGCGCTAAATGCTTTAGAAGCATATCCTGAGGGCCCCAGTCTAGACAGGGGTTAGATCTGAGGAGATGCGGCTGAAAGAGAGCTTCCTAAGAGAGATTCTGATGAAACTAAGGGCAAAGAATAAGTCCAAATGGGGTGGGAGGAAGAGGCTGCTTCTGGAAGAGAGAACAGGCGCAGTGGTTAGGTATGAGACAACATCAGGGCTGGCTCTTGAGATTAGGAATTAATGAGTGGGGTGAGGCTGGATGGTAGCAATCCATGCTAAAAGAGAGACTGACAGATAAACATGAATCAGATTATCAAGTGCCAGATGCTTAGGATTTAGGTTCCCATGGAAGGTTTTGAGTCAGTGGTCATTCTACTTGTACTATAGATCCTTTAAATTATTGGCTGACAGTTAAAATAGCTCAACCATTTGTGAAGCTTGACCTTAAAATGTTTGTCAGAGGCAGAGTGAAAAAGTCATCTAATTTGGCTTCCTGTTGGTACTGCATTTGTAAGGTGTGAGTTCTGCCCACAGATCTCTTCCACTGGAGTACCATGAGAGGTCAACTGATGACCAAGGAAGACACCTGAATCCTGTCCTTCTCAAAGGAAGAATCCTTCTCATGGAAACACATATTCCTGAACAGTAGGAGAGAAAGACTGTGGGACAACTCTTCAGCTTTGCGTCACCTCCAGCCACCTTTAATTTGACCAATTCAGAAGAGAAATCAATTACAAGAGTGCTTAATAGTTGTTTCCATCAACCAGCAAATATGTTGATGTTCCAGATTTTTTGATTAAACATAATGGAAATTGATTTGAAAACATGTTCCTTTTGCCTGAGTAAACTCTTGTCTTTGCTTTTCCTTTCTTGTTCAGAACAAGACAGAATTTCCTCTGAGGAATTGGCACTGAGCCTCACGCTTGCTCTGGGCATTTAATGGGAGTGCATATCATCACCAGAATAATACTGAAAGAGCCCCCAGTTGCCGTATCACTCACAAGCAGGTGTGAATGGCCACGAATGAATACTTTTTAGTGGCAAAGGAAGCCACAGAGTGGTCCTCTGCCATTTTTCAATAAAAGCAGCTTAAGAGCCCAAGTCTGTTGATTCTTACCTGGCAGGAGGGATACCATGATCGAGAAGAGCTCAAGTCAGTGGAAATATTCTTATTTGTGGTATCTCAGAGACATGGTCTCATAGACAATAGATTTATATTTGGCGCAGCAAACCTTATGTTTTAAGAGTGAAAGAATTAAATCCGTTACATGGAGAAAATCTTGTGTACTCTAAGAGAGAGAAACTGGCAGCTGATATCAAACCATCGGCTGATTCTCTGGGATTATTTTAATTGTTCTTCATGCTGGTAATAAGAGGAATGTGTTCATTTTAGTTGAAACCATGTCAAAGCACGAGAATCAGCTCTCAGGATCTCAGCTGTCCAAATATCTGTGCCATGAGGGAAAAAAAGCAGTACAGATTTGGTGATGGTGGCCAAAATACCTCCCTCAGCCCTCAGAAGGCATAAATAAAGGAGAGGGGTTCCTGCCACTCATATAGCAGGATTAGGGAATGCAGGAAGGGGAAGGTCAAAGATGTGCGAGGCAGGGAGAGGAGTAGGGGGACATTTATTTGGGCAACTTGGGCTAGGATGAAGCCATGAGCCTGGGAATGGAAGAGGAAAGAAGACGTGCTCCCGAGAGTTAGTGTTAGAGCCCAGCTGGAGATGCAACTTAAGGAAGTCTTGATAGAAAGACAGAGGCCTAGAAGTGCCAGTTTCCTCACAATCCAGTCATTTCCTCCTACCCATACATCTTTCTTACAGAATCTGCTAACCACAGCTACTGGCAGACCTGTTTCTATCACGTGACCTTCCCCCAGCCCTGGCTGATTGGATAATGGGCAAACATCTGATCTTAGTGGAGCCATGGCTGGAGTACATTATGTACTCTGCTCAGAAATGAACTCCGATACACAAACACTGAGGTTTTTCTCAGTTAGGTTTGAATCGGGACATTACATGAAGTAGGACTTGGGAGGAGACAATGATTTACTTATGAATGAAGATTGACAGGAGAACTGGTCCCCAGAAAATACAGAAAATACAGCCGATATTTGAGGGGAAAAAGCACAGACAATTTGGTGTTCTAATACAACTATACATACAACCTCCCAATCTTTCCTAACTGGACCCAGGCCAGTACCTTACATAATCAACGATGTGCCATGCTCACACATCAACTCAATTACTCAGTATACTACCTAGGCTCTGTGGGGCTGGGGAGGAGCAAAAAGTGCTTTAGAGCTTCCCCAGGCATTTAGGAGGTTTCCAGTGGGAAATGTGATCTTGGGCATGGATTAGTTTGGGGTTCTACAGACAAGTTGTATGCAGGACTCTGCTACTTCTCAGTCCTTTCAGTATCCACTCCCTTTGGGACTGGTTTCTTTCCCACTCTGTGAAATTCAGACCATCAATCAGTAGCTCCAGTTCACCTCTCAGTATGCGGCTGTGACCACAAGAGCCTAACATATGCTTAATATAGACTCTGAAAGGGAAAGGGCCATAAAAATAATGAAAGTCCGAGGATGGTAGAGGCTATCTTTGCCATCCTGTAGGGACAGCCTGCTGGGAATAAGCGATAACGGTCAAGGAACAAGTCAACATAAATGGAATTCTTCCCTAAATCTAGTTATGCCTTAATACAGACCTTCAGAGATATCTGGTTCTAGGTCAATAAATTCCCTTTCTGACCTTTGCTACTGTGAGTTGGGTACTGTCACTTGTAAACAAAGACTGCTGAATAATAGCAATTGTGATAAATTATTATTCGGGCTTAATGATCTTATTTATTTCTATAAAGACATCTATTTCTAGGAGTTAGCCTTTCATTATAGATAGTTGCAAATTATTATATCTTAAAAGCAGAAACAATAAATCTAAAAATACAAAAAAACACTTGAAATCTAAAACATGTTTTTCATTTTCATCCCTAAAATTTTCTACTAGTTGACAGCCATCCATACAGGGTGTTAGAACACCGTTCCTAAAAAAAAAGTTTTATACCTTTGATTCATAGTTTTAGGTCAAGCCAAAAAAAAAAAATCCATCCTATTAAATAGAGAAATCTAGAATCAAATGGAAGAGGGAAATATTTGGATACATATAAATAGCACCAGAAATCAAAAATTCATTTATCTAATATCACCGTCTTTTGGCCCCCAAAAAATTATAATAGTAATCTGTTTCAATGGAAATAAAGTACTGTAATATTTATAGTCTATGCCAGAGTTATAATGACTGCAGGGCCAGAAGTGAAGTGTCACAGCATGCTCCACATGTTTTTAACATGGTTTCTAAAGGCTCTGGAGGCTATTAAATTTAATGAACCCATCTGCTATGAAATAGAGGTCCCAACATAATCAGTTCCCTCTATGCCATGTAATGCAGATGGCATTCTCTGTTCCACAACCCAGCAGGATAGTTTATATTTCTCTTTACGCGTCTTTTTGTTTTGACGATTTGGACTTCTGTGATATGCAGTGGTGTCTTGGGAAAAATACTGTAAATTCAGCTTCCAAGCCCCAACAACTAACTTCCTTATGATGGCTTGAACTCTCTGAGAAATTGCTTCTAGGGAGTAAGATGTTGTAGCTTAAAGCAATCACCCAAGCAACTCCTAAATGGCCTCGGTGCCATTCCGAGATGGGAAACCAAAACAAATGTGCAATTTATCAAATGCAAAGCATTTTCTCCAAGTTGGACTTAGTAGGGGGTGAGGAGGAGGGATTCACGTCCAATTTGTAAATGCAACTAAATTGGTTTGAAAGTTCCGACAAATTGCATACTGAATTGCACTGCCAGCAGAGGGGAGGGGCAGGGGACCTTGGTAATGAATTCTCATTATTTTAAATGGTCACATTCCCACTGTTTCTAAAATATTCTTTGCTTCCCTTCTGCGTGTCACTGTAGTCTGTGCAAACTCCCCTGGAGGGGTTGAATAGGGATGGTTGATGCTTCTTCAGTCTGAGGCAGGTTCTACTCTGCACAGCAAGCTGGGTAGTATTCCCAAGATGATTAGAACCCAACTGGAAAGCACAAGTCATTTGCTTACAAAATGGAACAAATTCCATTGTTAATGACTTTTTGCTCTGCACCTAAGAGATAATGACTGTGCAGCACAACTTGTATTCAGATGAGAAACCCACGAATTTCAGAATTCTGGTGTCTGCTGTTTTATCAGTTAATACATGAGGTCTTATTAGATTAAACATAATTAATATTGTTAACATTAATTCATTTATTTGGGCTTCATGACAAGAGCAAATTCAATAGAACAGTCAGGCAGGAAACAGAATATTTAATCAGACTGGAAGTAATAGGCAGAGAGGATGGACCCTGCAAGGAAATTTCTGTATGTCTCAATTCTAGATCAGTCTGGGTTAAATGCAACCCTGGACTCTCAAGTGCAAAAATCCAAACTCAGCTTCTGTTCACGAACCTTTATCTTGATCAAGTCCAGTCCCAGTATGAATGAATGCATATTGATAAAGAGGGTTACCTGGTGTACTCTGAGGTCATTTCAAGCTATTAAGAATTAAATCAATTATACTGTTACTTTTGTTGCTGCTGGGTTTTCAGCCATAATAACTGATGAGACAAGCAAATGGGAAATTCTTTTGTCTTCACCATCAGGTAACTAGGGAAAATAAGACTTTTAAGACCATATTAAGCAAATTTGGGGATCAAGTGTCCAAAGTTACTAGATAGTCAAGAAATACCTACCTACTTGTGTAGTATTTGATAGAAATGAAATAAATCAGTAGGATCACAACTCCTAAAGGAATCAAAGCTACCTTCAGACTACAATGTCATGAGGAGAACCAGACTCCTGGAGACCTCACTGCTCAGCAGAAATGTTATGATGAAAGAGCAGGCAGGGCTGTCCTGAGACTTTCTCTTGACAGAGGGTTTGCAGGAGGTGTCGGCAGCTGAATTTCCTTCCGGCATTATCTTTCCTTCTGGCACCACAGCACATGGATGGAGGCTGTTGCAACGGATAGGATTCTAAAATAGCCCCCCAAATTTCTGCCTCCATAAGTACACACCCCTTAAAATCTCCTCCCCTTGTGTGTGAGTATGATGGGATAGGTATCACTTGTATGATTAGGTTACTGTAAACTGACTCTGAGTTAATTAAAACAGACTATCCTGGATGGACCTGAACCAATCAAAGAAGCCTTTAAATCTATGTGAAACAGCAGAGAGATACACTCTTGTTGGCCCAGAAAAGAGCAAAGAGCATTATGTGAACTGTCCATAGTGTCCATGTGGCAAGGAACTGTGGGTTACAGCAACTGAAAGCAACCCTCAGTGTAGAGTAAGCAAGAAAACTGGAACCTCAGGGCTACAATTGGAAAGGATTGAATTCTGACCATGATCTGAATTAGCATGGAAGAGGCCTCTAACATGCAGATGAGAACTGCAGTGCAACTAACACTTGCACCCTTGTAAGACACCATGCTGAGGATCCAGCTAACCTGTGCCTGGACTCCTGACCCATGGGAACCACGCTGTATACATTTTGTTATAAGGCAAGAGAAAACAAACTCAGCTGTCCCAGAGATGCTGACCCACATCCCAAGAACGTACCGTCTGGGAAGTACAACTACTTGCACATCAATTGGTGGCCTTTCTCTAAGTGTCTGAGAAGGTCTTTCCCCTTCATGGAGCGCACAGCTACCCAAGGCCTGCCATGAGGCAATAAGACAGCAAGCAGACAGTAACCCAGCCCCCAGATCTACCACATCAACCTGATGAAACAAACAAATCCGGATAAAGTATTCTATCAAAAGAAAGAAAAATTAGGTATCAATATCCTCTGAATGCTAAGAAGAGTTTTTCTCCTCAGTCTTTGAAGGCTGCTTTGCCTATACTAACAAAGGGGAACTTTTTTAGCAACTTTCTTCAGATTCTTTCCAAGACATACATTGACACAGCTGCAGAAATAACAACTTTCATTTCATGTGGGTTTAAATAATGTTTAATTAATTTACACAATTATGATAATATTACAACTGGCATTTATAGCTTTGGGAATAAAGACAATGGGGTTTATAGTAAGCTTTCAACTTAACTGGGGGATCAGGGTATATATGCTTCTTGTACCAGCCTGGTCTTCCAGATCAAATGTCCAGTGTGCTGTACACAAGAACACAGACTGGACCAGAGCAAAGAGAAGACACAGAGTCAGTTAAGCGGCAGGTGATTAAAAAGGCTCCTAATATATTTCCCTTTCCTTGGGTAAATCAACCTGTGCTTACCTCAGCAAGGCTAGGGGTAAGAGGCTGCCTGACTGGTGTGGCACAGCCACCAGCCTCCCTTGGGGACAGTGGCCCCAGGCATCAACCCCAGACATCGGTGGCAGGCCTACAACATGTAACTACGACAAATGAATTCCAAAGGACTGAAGAGTATCTCTAGAGGAACAGTGCTTTTAAGGTACTCATCAACCTTAAGCCCCAAATTCTATTATCAAAATGGTATAAGCCATGTTTTCATTACCATTAAGTTTCTTTGAGGCACAGTTCAAAGAAAGGAGAGTATTTTTTAATACTTCAAACAGCTGAGGAGAAAAATCCACACTGAATTTCCTAAGGTTGGGAATGATGATAGGCAGTATTTATCCTGCTCTCACAGTGTAGAGACATTTAATCCTTAAAGTTAACCCCGGAAGGCAGGCTTATCCTCATCTTATAAATAAGGAGAATGACAGTCAAAGAAGGTAAGTAACTTAGGGCCACAGAGCTAGTATAAAATAGACAAACCTATGCTATCTTAACTCTAAATGCAATACCCTTTGTTAATAGGCTAAGGTAGATTATAAATATGTTTAACTATCGATAAAAATTCCGGAACTGCTAACACCATGATTATTTTTAAAACAGGGTCACCATTCACAGTGCCGAGTTTTCCTGAGTTTGGTCCCTTTCATTACTGCAGGGTGAGACACATTAGGGCAATCTTGGGCTGAGACTGTCCTAAATGTGTCAGGATGGTCATGAACTTACAATTGCTGATTCCCACCCCCTCTTCATCTGGGTGGTTCTAAAATCGGTGGCCTCATCTTAGGATTTAGATTCTGCAGATGAATTTAGAATATGATTCTGGTTCTGACTCCATATAAATAACAGGGGGCTTTTGTCCCTGCCCTAGATCAACGCCCAGATGACAAGTTTAGAGAGGTGTTGCTTCCTGCCAGAGACGCACCTGTTGGAGCAGTAGCTGCTTTCTCCTCACTTAACAGGCCTATGAAAGAGGAAGAGGGAATCTCCAATGTTCTCTTTGGCCCACCAGGTTTCTCAACATCACCAGGATGAGAAAGAATCCTCAGACCATTCTATCTGGGGATTTATTTATCAGGGCTACTTGCAGAGATACAACACAGAGGCAGTGATGAGCTTTCATTTCAGGGAGAAGCATATTCTGGGGGTTTAGTTTCATGCACATCAGAGGTTCCTGAAGAGGTAGACTAAACGGGCTCTGTCATATCAGCCTACTGTTTTACTCAATAATGAGCCACTTAAAGCATCATTTTATTTTAAAATAAGTAAATATGACTATGGCAGAGAATGCAAATTTCATTTAAATATTTAAGATGACAGAAGACTTCAAAAAACAATTCCTTTTCACTGTTTGCCCAGAGCTGTTTCCAGACCCTTTACTTTACCTCTGCTATCAGTTCTTTAGTGTAAAACCTGCTGTAGCAATGGGTTTCCCCTCTTTTGTTAATGGCCCCTCATCTATAAATGAACATATGTGAATATGCATGTACGTGATTAGTAAATATAGAACAAGTGACTTAAGTGATTAACATTATCTAAAGCAAGATTTTAAATTAATACAAAACTTTATTCTCTTCCTCCCTGTGACCTTCAGGTTATGTAACTCCAGCCAGGATACTCTACACGTCTGATGTGTCTTTCACCAAAGGCACACAACGCTCATTTGCCTCTCATTTGTGACGCTGATTTTGATGACCTGCTCAAGATTTTTTTCTGGATTCTCCCACTGGAGAAAGACACTGTGTTGTTGTTGTTTGCCATACCAACTTGATTTTCAAAAATCTCTAGGAAATACTTTGAGACCATGAAGATACCCTACACATCATCAACATCTCTGGGCCCCCTACACCAAGATTTAGCAGCCATGGATGACCTTAGGTCTAATCAGTCTTTACTGAAATGGTTGTCCAGTGGTGATTATCTGTCTCCATGACTCCCTCCGTCCCTCCACACTGACGAGGAAGCTTCCCATTGCCCACTGCTCTCCTTCCCACACACTTCATCATCTATTTAGTCCATCTGTTTGAGGCTTGTTTACCTATTTACTTTCAGTGAGAACACGTGGATTTCTGTTTTATTCAATGTATATTCCGTTACTGTCCTTTTGCATTTTGAAGTTCACATTGTCCCAGAATTGACCAGTGAGAGAGCCCCTTCACACTGATTCTTATATCCTTTTGACATGACTTCAATGTTTTGAGTGCCTCCTTAGTTTCTGGCACAAGATTTTCTGTTTCATTTTCTTTCTTTTTGAGGGGTGGGGTAGGCACCCTCCCTGCCTCAGGGCTGGAATTCTCTAAGGAAGGCTGGTTTCTTTCAGGGAGGAGTGGTTTTCAGAAGCTGGGATCTGGGTTCTAGATGTGCTTATTGCTACTGGGGTGCTGCTGCTTCTCAGCCCCTTCAATGGACAGAGTTGGGGTTTCATTCTGATACCTTTATTCCAATCACATGCCACGGGTATCTGCCTTATCTTCCCCTACTTATATATTTGCTCAGTCCTACTGTGCTCACAACTTAGATTCAGGATTGCTAGACCCACATTATTACAAAGGACACCAAAAGAAATTTAAAATTTGGAGTTCCCGTCGTGGCACAGTGGTTAACGAATCCGACTAGGGACCATGAGGTTGCGAGTTCCATCCCTGGCCTCACTCAGCGGGTTAAGGATTCGGTGTGAGCTGTGGTGTAGGTTGCAGATGCAGCTTGGATCCCACGTTGCTGTGGCTGTGGCGTAGGCTGGTGGCTACAGCTCCGATTAAACTGCTAGCCTGGAAACCTTCATATGCTGCAGTTGCAGCCCTAGAAAAGACAAAAAAAAAAAAGAAAAGAAAGAAATTTAAAATTTATTTGCAGACTTTTCCTAATCCCTGTCCAGAATGAGGGTAAAGTATTGGTCAAAATTTAATATTGTGTATAACTACTATATTCAAAAGGCCATTTCTTTGCCCCCTCCCCCCGCATAATTTTCCTGATCATTTGAAATGTAGTTGAAATCATTTGGTTCTGTCTTCATTAATTTTAGTCTCCTGCCCTGCCACACTTTGCCAGTTCCTGTTGGTTTTCTGTTCATTTTTGAATACACAGAACATTAACATGCTTCTTAAGTCAAAACCATGCAAAAAGGTATATTCAGAGATGTCTCATTCCCTCCACTAACTCCTCCCCTCTGCTCTCCTTCCCAATTATTATAGGTAACCAATTCTATTGGTTACTGAGTTACCCTTTCTGTGTTTCTCTTTATAATAATAAGTAAATACATGTACATCCTTTTATTTCCTCCTCTTTCTTACACAAGAGGTAGCACACTGTTTATAGTCTTGCATTTTGCTTCATTTTACTTAGCAATATACTCTGGAAATCATTCTGTATTCAACCAACAGAAATCATCTTCATTTTTGTTTTTAACATTAAGACTCCATTATGAACACGTACCATAGTTTACCCAATTGACCTCTTATGTTTGGGGACTTAGGTTACTTTCAATATTTTGAAATTACAAGCAATTCTGCAGTAAACAATCTTGCACTTATGTATTTTTGGATTGTTGGAAGCTTATCTTCAGGGTTAATTCTCAGAAGCAGGATTTCTCCATCAAAGAGTAAATGCACAGCCCCCTTCCTAGAGACTGCCTCATTCTGTCTTCCCACAAGCAATGTTATGAATGTGCCTTTTCCCGCATGCTCACCGACAAACTTGTTTTTCATTTTTGCTATTCCAATAAGTGAGAGAAATAGTATCTCACCATACTTTAGCCTGTATTCTTCCTACTATGCGTGAGGTTGTTAAATTATTTTTGTGTGAATTGTCTGCTCATGTCTTTTGCTCATTTTTTTCCATAGGAATTTGGGGGCCCCCCCCTTAATTTTTCAAAGTTCTTTATACATTAGGACTATTGGTTCTTTATGTGTACTCTATGTTGCATGTATTTCGTCTTATCTCATCATTTGCTTTTTGACTCCTATTGATTTTTTTTACTTGCAAATGTTGGGTTTTGTTATTTTTTTGTATTTTAAGTAGTCAAACTTATTTATCTTTCTTTTTATTGTATCTGGATTTTGGAATCATTGTTATAAAGCCCCCCTCTGAATCCAGATTATAAAAGAATTCAGTATATTTTGCTTTAGTGCTTATATGGTTTTATTTTTTACAGTTTAAACCTCTGATCCATTTATATTTCTTTCTTGGGTATGATGTGAAGAAAATAACAAATTTAATGTTTTTCTAAAGGCCTTCTAGTTTTCCCAAAAGCATTTATTACAAAGCCCATCCCAGACTCCACTAACCTGAGATGCCACATTTATCACATATTAAATTTCCATATGTAAGTGGATGTTTTTCTTTGGACTTTCTAATCTATTGATCTATCTATCCAGGTGCTGGTCAGATGATGCATTATAGACTTTGCTTTATATTTTTTCAATTGATGCAAAAAAAAAAAGATGACAGATCCAACTGGCTATTCAGGGTTTGCACACAGAACCACTGGGTGCCTTGATCGCTCCAATCCTGGGCCCCACCTCCTCTCCATGCCAACTTCCCAGGCCTTACTCAACCACATGCAAGAAGAGAAGATGAAATCAGCACCACAGCCGCTCACTTTTTACCACTAGTGTCATTCTGACACACAGAGACAGTTAATTATTTCATTTCCATGATTCTAAATGAAACTGGAGTCTGACTCTGAAAGTGATAAGAGCCCAATGTCTCCCTGGCAACCAGAAAGGGTTCTTCAGCTTAACACCCATCTCTACTCAGGGTGATTTCTCCCGGGAAAGGAGTACTCCCTTCCAGATCAGTTCATCTTTCCATGGCCCCACTGTACTTTAAGGCTGCTGTGCTTTCCCCTAAGATGGGTTCCCTTGCACTGCTCCTGCCCTGCATTTGCCTGAAGCTGCCAGAAGAGCAGCAGGAATCAGAGAGTTCGTGGAAAGAAAAGCCGGTCCATGGCAGCCAATGAGATCACTCTGGAAGATGGCTGTGTCAGGGTTACAATGATTAATGGGATGTTAATCCCGACACAAAGGATGGCAGAGAGGCTCTGCAAGAACATGTACAATCAATAAACAAAAAACACCACTCTCATCAGATTTATTATCACTACAAAAAATTAGCCTGCGTGTATGTGTGACTGGGTCACCTTGCTATACGGTAAAAAATTGACAGAACACTGTAAACCAGCTATAATGGAAAAAAATAAAAATCATTATTTAAAGAAGGAAGGAAGGAAGGGGGGGGAAGGGAGGAAGGAAAGAAAGATCACCCAGCAATTACATGAGAAACTTGATCACTGAGCCATTACTTGACGACTGGCAACACTCCTCCTTTTAGCTAATTCAGCATCAGAACCTTTTTTGCTTGGAATCTGGCTTTAGAATGAGCCCATGGTCAGAGGTGCAATAACAATCAATGCCCGTATAACCACCACTGAAGCATCTCCTCATTTGTGCAAGGGAGGAAAAGGCAGCTGTGGTCTCTACAAGTGGCTCCAATTCAGTCTTACAGCTGAGCTTTGATCCCACTTTCCCAGGTCAAGACCCGGGATTCACTCCCAGGTCTAGGCCTCTCTGATGACAGAAAGGACTGAATCAAACATATCTGTCATCGCTGCCACACTGACAGAATCTGTACATATTTGAGAAGGAAAAAGCAACTAAAGAAGACAGAATCCAAAATTGTTTTCTGTGCTGACCAGACACTTTCCACAAGAGTCTGTCACATTCTCTGATATCAGGATTTGTCACCAGCCTTGCCTGCCAAGAGGACCAGTGCAAACTGTACTAAAAAGGAAAACGTCATTGAACTCCATCATTAAGGAAGAGTAAAATAACAGCTGTCTTCTAGAATATGAACCCCGGGAAACTCTTCCTTAGCAGAAGGAACCCTCAGGCTCTCCCCCAGGGGCCCCATGGACTCACAGTGCTGTCGATGTATGCTTCAGTCCACACCACGTCGTGCTCCTGGTCGATGACTTTGGGCCGGCTGAGTACGTGGAGGTATTCCATGACGTTTTCCTGCACATCAGCCAAGGTGGAGATCTGGGTGAAAAATCCTGCCAAAGGAGAACCAAGTTCAGTAAAGACAGGAAGATCTGCAGGGTGAGTATGCCTACGCCATGCCTTCTTGGCCTCTAATTTCTTTCTTCTCTTTTCCTTATCAAACATTATATCTCCTCTCTACCATCACTCGCTTCATGAACAATGTGTTTCATGTTAGAAAAATAGAGTCAAGCAAAAGAAATAACACTAAGATCAACCACAAACCCACCTCCCAGAAGTAGGCCCTGTTGATCCTTTAGAGACGGTCTTCCCAGATGTTTTCCTAAAGGTGCTCACGTACCATCTCCGGTAGAAACGGGAGTCCTCTCTATGTGCCATTTTGTAACCCTTTTGTTTGTTTTCATTTTAGTGTATGTATTTCCATTGAGAAAACTATGAACCACAAAATTTAAAGGCTACTGCAGTTTTATAATTACAACGACTTCAGTTACAATTAATTTTTGAGTGCTTACTAAGGGGCACGAAATTTGCTAAACAACTGATAAGCTGTGCCTCATTTATTCTTGACCACACGATGAACTGAGGATAACTGCACTCACTTTTAAGATAAGATGATCGAGGCAGACTGAGCATACATGTTTCACCCATCTTCTCACAGGTATCAAATGGCAAGTATCGCAGGGGAACCCAGACTTGAGTCCCTTAATCCATGTCTTTTGCTTCTACCGAATTGTGTCCTTTGTGTGTCTGAGGCTGCAACTCTAGCTCATACCATTATGTGGTTACCAGACCTGCCTTTCGAATATGCTGGGGAGACATGGTTTCTTAGTAACATAAAAAGTTTTAAACATGCTATCATCTTGCAGCTGGAGATGCCATTTTGATCTCGAGTTGGGGCTCTGCTATACTCTTTTTCAGTTTGGGGTCCTACTGGCTTTGCTGGTGGATTAGGAGATGTTTAGAAGGGAAGGGCTGAACTGAACATGGGTCTGGACCCCGGAGGAGGCCCTTCATTCAATCATTAATGGAAGGAGCCTAGCACTGGAGGAGCAGGGGTTAACTAGATGAGCATGACATCTGGGAGATCTGAATAAGCTGACAACTACAGACGAGCACAAGCAACATTACAGTAAAGCACACAGCAGGGTGAGCCAATCACCCAGCTACCCTGAAGAAGGATAAGTATAGATGAATCCTGAAGTATAAGGACCAGTCAGCTATCAGTTAGCTAGAGGAAGAGGGGTTAAAAAGTGCACCTAGCAAATCAAGGAATTTAAATAAAGGCCCAAGGTCAGAGTCAGGCCCATTCTAGGAACTGAAAATAGCTCAGAATGGCTAGAGTACAAAGCTGGGAGAGAGCAGGTAGAAGGAGGGTGCTACAAGATCAGAAGACTGAGCCAAGGGACTGTCGCATAAGATCTAGGTAAGTAGTTTAGACTTTATCCTACAGGCAAGTAGTCACAGAAGCATTTTAAGCAGGGGGATACTGCATGGACACAGGTTCATCTCTACTCCCCATACCTCTAAATAAGGACTCTTCTGACTAAATTTATGTCAGGTCCTACTTGCCAACACATTAGAGAGGGTATGTGTGCCTCTGAAGCCAGATCTGTCACAGCACTTGCTATAGTGTTTATAGAACCTCTTAGTGTCTAATACAGGGTTCAGGGTATGGAAATGCCAGTCCTTCCTTCTGTTGTCCAGAAAGGACCAGAACCCTTCCAGAGCATTTCCAAACAAAAGCCAGCTGGTTTGAATTTGGTGTACCAACCAGAAACCAGGTTGGGACCATGTGGCTTCTGGCTTCCTGATGACAGCTTTGCACAGTGCTAATTAGCATGCACTGTCACTCCTGTCTGCTCCACCCTCCTGGCCAGGGCCCGAGCCTCGCCTATCCCAGTGGAAACTGAGCCCCAATGGGCTGTGAGGCCCGGCTCTAGCTTGGGGCGTAGGAGCAGGGTCAGTGTGCACCCTGGTGCTCTCTCAGAGGTCAGGCACTATAGTTAGGGAGCCCATCTGGGTCACTGCTCACACAAGGCTTCCAGCCAGCCTCTCTTAGAGGCACAGTGGGAAACACAAGTTTTAAAGAAGACTGCTGGATAACAGCAAGCATTCACAGTTATCATCTCTGTACATAAACTAGGACTGCAATCAGTGTTTGAATAAGAAAGGAAACATTTCATCCCTTCACTAGTAGGTAGACCACAGCCTCTACCTAAAGAGTCTTAGAGAGATAAATGTGACACAGAGGACAAGCCAAGAGAGGGGTTGCCATTTTGATAAGAGGAGGAAAGAGCTCCACGGTCCTGGACCATGAGGGTACCTGGGTGAGCAATTCACAGCACAGCACTATTCCCGTTTGGGGCTCCTGTGCCAAGTGTGCAGTAAAGACAGCCTCTCTCAGGAGGAGTTTTTCTGGGTTGTCTGTGTTTTCATGCTAATCCTCAAAGTCAACAGTAAAAATCCCTGATTTGGATTTTCTAAAATAGGGCCAAGAGAAGAGAGGGAACAAACAGAAGGAGGTGGATGGGAGAGACAGATCCTCAGTGTAGAGCCGGAGTGGGAAGGAAAAACCACCACACGTTTAGAAGGGGAAGGAGCTGGGAGATCATCCTAACTTGGCCTTGCTTATCATAATCAAAGTTCTGAGAAGTTACAAAAAGCTGGCTCCTCCCTAGAGTTAGAGATCTGTAGCCAGCTGTATACCTGACACCTCCACGGGGATGACTAACAGGATTCTCAGACTGAACTCGTCCAAAGCCAACTCCTGATTTCCCTGGCCAAGTCCATTCGTCCCCCATCGGGTTTTTCCCATCTCAGCAAATGACGCCACTACCCAACTGAGCCAAAAAATTAAGAATTATCCTTGATAGCCATCATTTCCTCACTCTGCCCCACAGCTAATCCACCAGCATGTTCTTCTGGCTCTATCTCTAAAATATGTCTCAAGTCCAACTCCCAGTCTCCACTGCTCCCGCCCTACTCCTCCCTCTTCCCCAGGGAACAGTGACAGCCTCCCTACAAATCCCTCTCTGCGTTACCTAGGCTCCTGATAGCAGTCAGAAGAATCATCTAAAGTATAAAGAAGATCATCATTTCCTTGCCTAAAATCCTAAAAAAGCTCCTATTTAGAGTTAGAATAAAATCCAGATTTTTGAATCTGACTCTCTCTCACTAGGTCCCTCCCCTACCGGGTGGCCTTATCCCCCTTCCATTCTGCCACACCAAGTTCACCAACTGAGCCCGCCCCAGAAACTTGCATTTGCTGTACCTTCCACCTGGCCTACCATTCATCTAGTTTTCCAGGGCCGGCTCCTTTGGATCATGCAGGGGCCAGCTATCTGAACTCATATCCTCTCACTTCACCTTGTCCTCGCTTTCTTCAGAAGATTCATCTTGGCTGAATTCTGACTTGCTTGTTTTCTTTGTTTTCTTTGTTCTCTTAGAAATAGGACCACACTCCTACACAAGCTGGAACAAGGAAATCTGCCATTTGCAACAGTACGAATGGATCCTGAGTACATCATGCTACACAAGCTGGAACACAAGCTCCATGAAAGTCACTGCCTATCTGGTTCAGAGTGGTATTCTCAAAACGGGCACAGCCATTCCTAAAGCAGGACCATTCACTAATGTCTAACTGTGAGTCACCTTGCCTCTCCACACTTGGGTAACACAACAGTCCAATGTGTGTCGGTGCTCACTGTATAGGGAGGAAACAGAAACAAGAGAGTTTAGTAACTTGCCCTGAATCAATTCAAATCCAGGTTCATCTGGTTCCAAGAACTTTGCTCTTAACCACAGCAAGACACTACCTCTTCCTGTAATGGGAAAGGACGGAGGTCCTCCTCTAGCAGGAATCCCTAACGGGCTGTTTGTATCTCTGGCTGGAAAACGTTGAGGATGGGGTAGGAAAATGCACAGCTGCCCTCTGAGGTTTCTGATAAATGCTCAGTAATTAACACCAGAGGTCCACTCAAAACCTATACCATGGGTCTAACTTACATTTCAATATATAGACCAGGGATGCAGATGTATAAAAGTTAAGAAAAGCTGGAATTATAAAAATAATATTAATAATATACACTGCAAAGCTTAATGTAAATCTGATCATCTAATACTGACCCATTCAACTGTGAAACTTTTCTGGAAAAGCCTCTTTTGTTTTTAAACGTTTTCATATAAGTTTTAGTTAACAAATGTACCTTTTGATGGATAACAGGAAGTGGCTGAGGACTGAACTCTTTGGCTGTAACCATAGATGCTTCCCTCGTTCTCCCTCCGCATTCTCTGAGCTGGCCACTTTCCCTCCCCTTCCTCCACCACTTTTTATTTCTTTTAAATTGTAGCTCTTGAATGTTTATTCTCTTCTTTAACGTGCCTTTTTGGACTTCATATATCATGTACGAAAACAGAATCAGCAATCATTCGGTAATTACCAAGGAGTAATTAATGTTGAAATTAGCCACCTATTACAAATGGTCTGCTCATTTTTCTCCAAAACATCAATTTATTTACCTTATTCCCTTACAAAGTCTCCTGTGAACTCTGGGTTACAACTACTCAGTGTGATAAACCACATGCAGCCTGGTGCTTTCTATTTCTGAGATTCTAATACTCCTAAGTCAAGTTTCCTTATGAGTCTCTTGTCTACAAGCTGTCTCTGCATGGGATGCTCTGTGAGCATATTAAACACTCTGATTTGCAATGACCAGATCAGAGGTCCCCAGAAGTCTTCTCTTTGGTGGGAGACCCAGGCTGCCTACCTTACCTGGAAAAGACCTCATCCTACCTTTGGTGTGATAGGCACTGCCCCCTCAAAGACTCTTTTCCCCTCTGACATAAGGCAGACTGAAAACAAGAAATCCAGTGCACAGGCTCCGGTCTTCTCAGGGCAATGAAGTGCGCAGTGATGTCAGTGGTGTGACCTGGTGTGTATTCCCTGCAGAACAACAGTGTTCTTGGAAGACCCTCACACTACTCTGTTCTATCTTTGTCCTCCCTCATCAACATTGCACACTGCTGAATAAGCACTCTTTTCCTGTAGAAAAATACACAATTCATAAACAACTTTCTAACTACATCTCCTACATCTCCATTAAAAGAACCAGCAAGAGGTCTGTTGGGGCCTGAGAGCTGAAGGGCACATGTCTGATGAATTGGAAAGAATGGACCCAGAAGAGAATGACCGTGAAGACAGGGAACCCAGCAGCCTCAGTGGGCATGTGCCACCTGGAGAAGGGGGCTCCTGGGGTAAAACTGACAGAACTGGTCAGAACCTCTGATTCAGGAGCAAGCCGTTTTGTGTGTAAATAATATTACATTTATAATTTCAAATTTCATGTTAGAAAAGAAAAAAGGACCACACTGCGGAACTAGGAATGTGGGCTTGCCTGTAGCTTATTCTCTATGCCCCATCCCATCCTGCTACATCTCCTCAGAGAGCCGGAATGCCCCCATTGGTCAAATGTTAGAAATAGGACCACACTCCTACACAAGCTGAAGCAAGACCATTCCTGGAACACATAGGCTGGGTATAAATCCCACCTCCAGTCTTTATTGCCTATGGACTGTAAAAGTCCCTTCTCAACATTTAGATTCCTTTTCCTAGATTCTCTTAAATCATGGGAAACATGCAAGAATCCTCTATGAACCATGGCTTTCTTCTACCCAGAGAGAAGCAACCTCACATCCTGGTGAAGAGTTACACTCAGGTTTTGGATCTACCTGGCACCCTATAAGCAGGTGCCATCCTTAGTTGCTATTAACAATAGTGGCACCCTCTTCATCTTCACAAACATTACCCTTTCCATTCAAATTCTCATGTTCTATGGAATGTACTAAAAGAATGTATACAACTTAAGTCTTCATTAATGGATAAAAAAGATACAGCGCACGCACACACACACATATGCACACACACACGCACACACACACATATACACACGGAGTATTATTCAGTCATGAGAAACAAGGAAATCTGCCATTTGCAACAGTACGAATGGATCCTGAGTACATCATGCTAAATCAGAAAGAGAAAAACAAATACCATACAATATCACTTGTATGTGTACTCTAAAAAAAGTGGGAATTATAGCAACAGAGGCAAAAGGTGGTTACTATGGGCTTGGAGCTGGGGGATTAGAGAGCTATTAGTCAAAGAGTACAAAAAAGAATTATATAAAGGTATTTGAATAACTGCCATTTTTGCCTTCTTCTACCATTTCTGAAACAGCAAAAAAAAAAAAATGTTTTTTTCTTTTTATGGCTGCACCTGTGTCACATGGAAGTTCCTGGGCCAGGGGTCAAATTAGACTTGCAGCTGTGGCCTACATTACATCCACGACAATACCAGATCTGAGCCACACCTGTGACCTACACTGAAGCTTGCAGCAATGACGGCTCCATGACCCACTGAGTGAGGCCAGGGATCAAACCTGCATCCTCACAGAGACAACGTTAGGTCCTTAGCCCGCTGAGCCACAATGGGAACTCCAGTAAAATTTTTAATTGCCACTTTTTCCCTACCCCCACCAACAACTATTCTGGCTTCATCTATTTGACACTGAAAGACAGAGTGAGGTTAAGAGATTTCTAGTGGAAAAAGCCTGTGGGTCCGAACTTCCAAGGAGGGCTCAGGCCATCAGTTCTCTTTCAAATAAGGAGAGAATGACCATTAACCCGTCAAAAGAGGACAGTCTGCGCAGACAACCAAGAGAGACTCATGTGGCATTTCTATTCGACCTAATAATGACAGATAGTGTTGAGGACCAAACACAGAGGCCCTTCTTTATTTGCACAGCTGGAAAACACTCCATTCACTGTGATTTCTGAAGGAGAATCAGGCAGTGCTTATTTAAAATCTTGGCGCACTGAACATTACAGAAGGTCATCAAGGCTTTATGGAGTATCTGGGCTAGTCGGCCCCTCTTTCAGTTTTCCCAGTTCACTTATTTATCCAGTAGTGTGAATGCAGAATTTTAAATTCCATAAGCCATTCTGTAGTGGCAGTAATAGTTTTAATGTATTTAAAATGATTTGTTGCTTTGCCTCATTAGGGCTGGTTCCCTCAAGATAGGACCTAGTTATGCATAAAATGAAACAACCAATGAGCTCCAGGCCTCTGATTTTGCTAGTGCATTGGAGGAGGCAGAGGGCTCCTGTGCGGCTATGAATGTGCCCAGACATCCATTTTCAGGAGACACTGTCTGAGGTTCGCTGACTGAGAACTGTCTCCATGGCTACCAGACTTCCAAGGAAGAAGTTTTGTACGGACAACAGGTCCTTGACCACTGACCCAGGGATAATGTGGTGACCCTGACAAGTTCTGCTCCTCCCTAGGGTTACTCTGGTCAGTCAGCCAACAAGCGTCTCCCTGGGATCCCCCGGGTTCTCTCTGGGTCTGCTCTGATCCCCAAATACTAATGCTTCATTTAACTGAAGAACCTGACTGCGTCAGGGCAAAAATATGCAAGGGGGTGCCCTCATTGGACCTCATGTCACTTGAGATGAAAAATGTTATGCTGTCTCTATACTATAACAAGCTGAGACTATAAACAATGATTTAATTAATGACCATAAGAGAATACTTGCTCACCAACGTTACGTGGTCTAAAACCCCATAACTGACGCAACGTGAAGCCGATGTTTATATGGGCACAGATGACTGAAACTTGACATTTTGACGGCAACTGCTACTTGGAAGAGTGGCAAACAATGGCATTTTGTTCCCAAGCCCCTTTAGAAGAGAAGCAGAAGGAGGAAGGTGAAACTGTTGTGAGGGACTGACTCTGGCAGGGAAGTAAAAAACTGAATTTGAATAGGAAGAGGAGAATCACTGCAGAATCCAGCACCTGGGCCAGCCAAGCAGCTACTATTACCTCCTTGGATTTTCCAAGCTGCTGCACTCAGAACTTAGAAATCTAAAGGGCTATATTCTATGGCCAGGCTCTGAAACACTCTAAGTTGGCTAAATTGTCTTCAAAAGGATGCTTCAAAGATTCTTATAAACAATGACTACAACTAAATTATGGTGTAATATTAGTTGATTAAGACAAGACTTCAATTTGAGTAATTTTCATCAGCTGGACACAGACAGTGGTAAAGACAATAACCCATGACTAAATGCATACTTGCTGATGGGAAGGATTGAGTCTGATGTGGCATGAATAACAGTGAAACTTTTAACAATTAAAAAATGGGAAGGAACTCTTTTTTCAAGACCACAGAATAGAGGAAAAAATGGGGAAGGCGTAGCTCACTCAAAGGTCAAGAAAGTTCGAAAAATTATTTTAGGAGTGGTCTCTTAACTCAGAGGAAAGCTAGGATCCACTTAGCCTCCATCTCCTTCTGTCTGCGTTCCTTCTGTATTTCCCTCTCAAACGAAAAGGGATACATGCATTACTCTGAGAAGATCAGAAGTACTGATACCTTTGAGTGAGGCGAGCCAGCAAATGAATGGAAACAATTGCAGGACACGTTATTTTAGAGCTTCAAAAACATATTCAAACCTTCCATGCAGTTCTCTACTTTTGAGGTGAAGAAATTGAGACTTGCTTGAAAGACTGTTCCAAGTAGAAGCAGGTAATTAAAGACAACGCCAAGCAGAGGGAAGGTGAGGCAAAGATGTACTTTCCTAGTTACACAGGTATTCTGAGAACTTACCAGGCCCCTCTGCCTGCGATGTGGAGTTCTCGCAGAGGACCTACATTTTCCTTTGCTGGCTGACTTCTGCCTACATACAATTCAGCAGGCGGCAGACCTGGCCCAAGCTGAGTGTCATAAACTTTTTTGGGAGGCAGGAGGAGACTTGAAATCAGAATTCAGAGTTACTGATCAGTCTCAAAGGGAGGAGATATAAACTCTCCTTTTTGCACAGTAGGTGTTGTGTGGCTAGGTGGATGTACACAGTGTGCGGTTGCGATTTCTGGATGTGCACATGTCCTAGCAGAGAAGGTCTATCTACAGAGAAGAAGAATACCACAGAACGTAGAAAGAAACCAAGAAGCAAAAGTAAAACGAAAGCACAGCCCCCTGGGAGGAAAAAAAAAAAGAGTTCCCATTGTGGCTCAGTGGGTTACAAACCCAGCTAGCATCCATGAGGATGCGGGTTTAATCCCTGGCCTCACTCAGTGGGTTAAGGAGCCAGTGCTGCTGTGGCTGTGGTATAGGACAGCAGCCGCAGCTCCGATTTGACCCCTACCCTGGGAACTTCCATATGCCATAGGTCCGGAAAAAAAGAAAAGAAAAAGAAAGAAAAACAAAATAAACAAAAAAACCACAACCCCCGGTCCCTCATGACCTCATGGGACACAAGCTTAGCTTCCCGCTCTGGTTCTGACTCATTCTCCTCTCTCTCCAAAATACTCTTCTTTTTAATTTCAGGGAGCAACCTCGGTTGCTTGCAACTCAAACTATAGCTGAGACCTGCCAACCCTTCCTAGACTCCTCTTTCCTCCAGAAACATATAAATACTGGAAATTTTATAAAGGATGGTTTAGCAGGCACTAAAGAAGTAGACTATCTCTATCCACCAAAACCAGTTTACTACACAACAGGACAGATCTTCCTTTCTTAGCATTATTATCATTTTACACATTTTTTAAATCTTAAGGAGGTAGGTGCTCTACACAGAGCCATATGCTAGGCTCTGTCAGGGTGTTCAAGGGGGACTGTGTAGCCTCAAAGCAGAGATAAGCTGTAACAAGAGATCAGTATAACACCAGGAAATCATATGATGCATTCATGTGCCAGGCGCTGAGCTACCAGCTTTACCTGCATGGCCTCATTTCATCTCACAATATCTGCCTGGGGCAGGTATCATTACCACCCCTGTTTTATAGGTGACATAACTCAGACCCAGGTAGGTTTGGTAACAGCACCATGATAGGTGGTTGGCAGAGGCTGCATTTGAACTCAAGAAATTTGGCTTGAGACTCAAGGAATCTGGATTTTACCACCTGTTTGCCTCCTATGCTTTGTCTTCTTAGATGTGTGTATGAAAAGACTGGAGGCCCTGTGTCTTCCCTCCCTGTGCCTTCCCCAAAGCATCGTTTCTAACACACAATAGAGGATCATTTATCAATTAACCTGTGAATGTTGAAAAGCCGACAATTAATGAGCACTTACTGTGTTCTAGCACTGAACTAGGCACCCAATCTTAAAATTTCATTTTTAATCCTTACATTTAATAAGAATCAGGGGAAAAACTATCATCACCCTCTCCACATTGAAGCAGGTTAAATTTAACTAACTAAATTAGTTATATAGTCTAAGTTATGTTACGGGAACATAACAAACTGGAAATCTTGGTGGCTTAGCACAAAGCTTTATCACAGACTGTCCATCAAGGGTTGGCAGATGGCAGAGGACAGGATGAGTGGAATGGCATCTGCTCCATGTGGCCATTCAGGAACCCAGGCTACGTCATCTATTCCATATGCAGCTTCAGAGTTCACAAAAGAGGAAGAGCATATAGACACTACCACACCAGCTCTTAAATGTTTTAGCTCAGAAGTTCCCGTCATGGCGCAGCGGAAACAAATCTGACTAGGAACCATGAGGTTGTGGGTTCAATCCCTGGCCTCATTCAGTGGGTAAAGGATCTGGCATTGCCGTGAGCTACGATATAGATTGTAGACGCGGCTTGGATCCTGCATGGCTGTGGCTGTGGCATAGGCCAGAAGTTGTAGTTCTGATTTGACCCCAGCCTGGGAACCTCCACATGCCACAGGTGCAGCCCTAAAGAGAAAAAAAAAAAAGTTTTAGCTCAAAAATGACCCAGATTGCTTTTGCTTAAAGGCTACTGGCCAGAACTAGCACAAGTGACCTGGGAATGGTAAAGAGAGCACATGGATATTTGGTGCACAGTAAATGGTTCTGCCACAGTAATTCTCCCAAGGTTACTCAGATGCTAAGTACTAATATGAAGAGGCTTAACCACCCTACTTGACTATGCCCTCAAAATTTATAACTACATTTCAGGATAAGCTGTTATAAGTCAATTAATAATCACTTAGAAACATCCAGACCTTATCTTAGAATTCATAGCTTTCTCAGAACCTTTTCTCAGAACTTTCTCAGGACTATCTCTATTTCTGCACATCCATGAATTTATTCAGAAGCCCATCAGGGGGACCTACCTTTGTTAGCACAGGCCATCCACTTAAGATTGTCTGCAAAAGCAGCCTCCCGTCCAATGAGGTATGTGAAGATACGGACCTGAGAGGAAGAGAAACATGCTGATCAGTGGTTTTCACTTTTCATTGTCCTGCCAAATCACATGCATAGCTCACACACGTATGGTTTACCTCTTTAATGCTCCATGCTTCCTATCTGTAGAAACAGATTTAAGACATTTGAAGTACAGCAGCTAGAAATCTATTCAAAGTGGGGACTTTGATCTTTTAAACCATATGGCACTGGTGATGGTTGTTTTTTGGCATGCAACTTGTGACAGAGAATAGCCTGAAATGGGAGACTGGCAACATCATGGGCCTGGGTTTGCTGCACACATACAGATAAGGATCATCCAGGTCCGGACTAAACTGGCAGTCATTTTCCTCATCCGCACAGGAAGTGCAGAGTGTGCTCTTCTTGGGAATAAAAACACCACTGAATGGAGTTCCCATAGTGGCTCAGCGGCTAATGAACCCGACTAGCATCTGTGAGGATGCAGGTTCGATCCCCGGTCTCACTAAGTGGGTTAAGGATCCATGAGCTGTGGTATAAGTCTCAGATGCAGCTCAGATCCTGCATTGCCGTGGCTCTGGTGCAGGCCGGCGGGTACAGCTCTGATTGGACCCCTAAGGTGGGAACCTCCGTATGCTGTGGGTGGGGCCTTAAAAAGACAAAAAAGAAGAGACCACTGAAGACCCTCAGCACCCTCTCCCAATGCTGAGGACAGGCTGTAGACACTCTTACCATCTGTGATGGTATTTCATTGGTATGAGAGGCACAGTTTGTAGCCAGGAGAATGAAGGGAATCCCCTCTAGCCCTTCTAAGCTTTGGTTCCTGATGAGTAGAGATGACGTGTAAAACCCCGATTCACTCATTTTCTACTGCCTTCTCAAATTGCTCTCACGAGGCCAGAATTTTTTGAAATAAAACACGACCCACCTCCCAAAGTTGTACTTGAGGGTTAGATGGAAGAAGAACAAGAAACGTAAAGGGTTAAAACCCTTCGGTTCAAATTTAAAATGGTATATGAGTCAATTCCATTCAGTCCAAACAAAATTCTTCTGGCAGGTAAAGTAGGTCCTTCAGCCACCTCCCTGTGACTGGGAGTGAAGACATGATATTAGATGAATTATGTTCAACACGTGACCACAAAGGCTTTCCAGCTGATGTCCCCTCCACTCAGCCAGACTGGGCAGGCACCCCTACTGCTCCTTCAGAGCCTCTGTTGTGACTGTAGGTAGCGAGTGTCTGGTGTGGTTACATCTGTGAGGTTGGTCTTCACTAGGTCATCTGAGAAGGGAAAGGATGACTGTGCCCTGATGGCGCACAATGTTTGGAACATCACAGCTCAGTATATGAATGGATAAAAATGTAAATGCCCAGAGCAGAGTGTGAAAATGAAAATTTTGTTCTTGTTATGAGAATCCATTTATCTGAGACTTATAACTTGAAGACTAGTTCTTAGGCGATAGTTTATTTCCAACTTAAAGAGACTTTTTCCCTTTTTTTTTTTGCTTTTTAGGGCCACACCTGCAGCATACGGAAGTTCCCAGGGTAGTGGTCAAATCAGAATGGCAGCTGCCAGCCTACACCACAGCCATAGCAATGCGGGACCGGAGACATGTCTGTACCTACACCACAGCCAGATTATTAACCCACTGAGCAAGGCCACAGATCGAACCCTAATCCTCATGGGTATTAGTTAGGCTTGTAACCTGCTGAGCCATAAGAGACAACCAGGAGTTTCCCCAAAAAAGAAAATAAATAAGATAACCAACAGAATGAGAGAAAATCTTTGCAAACAATGCAACCAACAAGTGTCTAATCTCCAAAATATACAAATAACTCATACAACTCAACAACAACAAAAGAAACAAATCAATGGAAAAACTGGCTAATGACCTAAACAGACATTTCTTCAAAGAAGACATATGGATAGGTACATGAAAAGATGCTCAACATCACTAATTATCAGAGAAATGAAAATCAAAAATACAATGAGGTACCACCTCACACCAGTTAGAATGGCCATCATTAACATGTCTATAAATAACAAATGCTAAAGAGAGTGTGGAGAAAAGGGAACCCTCTAACACTGTTGGTGGGAATGGAAGTTCCTCAGAAAACTAAATATAGAACTACCATATGATCCAGCAATCCCGTACAAAGCTATAATTCAAAAAGATGGAGTTCCCATCCTGGCTCAGCGGAAGTGAATCTGACTGGTATGTATGAGGATACAGGTTGTATCCCTGGCCTCACTCAGTGGGTTAAAGATCAGGCATTGCTGTGAGCTGTGGTGTAGGTTGCAGACACGGCTCGGATCTGGCATTGCTGTGGCTGTGGTGTAGGCCAGTGGCTACAGTTCCAATTCAACCCTTAGCCTGGGAACTGCCATATCCCACATGTGTGCAGGTGTGGCCCAAAAAAGACAAAAAAAAATTTAAAAATAACAAAAAAAATATACGTGCACCTCTATGTTCATTGCAAGCACTATTCACAATAGCCAAATAATGGTAACAACCTAAGTGTCCATCGACAGATAAATGGATTAAGAATACGTGGTACATATACACAATGGAATACTACTCAGCCATTAAAAAGAACAAAACAATGCCATTTTGTAGCAACATGGATGCAACTAGAGATTCTCATACTAAGTGAAATCAAAAAGAGAATGACAGGAGTTCCCGTCGTGGCACAGTGGAAACAAATCTGACTAGGAACCATGAGGTTGCGGGTTTGATCTCTTGCATTGCTCAGTGGGTTAACGATCTGGCATTGCCAAGAGCTGTGGTGTAGGTTGCAGACATGGCTTGGATCTGGCATTGCTGTGGCTCTGGCATAGGCCGGCAGCAACAGCTCCAATTAGACTCCTAGCCTGGGAACCTCCATATGTAGTAGGTGCGGCCCTAAAACACACACACCCACACACACACAAAAAAAAGCGAGAATGACAAATACCATATGATGTCACTTATATGTGGAATCTAAAATAAGGCACAAATGAACCTATCTGTAAAACAGACACAGACTCACAGACATAGAGAACAGGCTTGTGGTTGCCAGGGCAGAAGGGGGAGAAAGTGGTATGCAAGAGGAGTTTGGGGTTGGTAGATGCAAACTGGCACATTTTGAATGGATAAGCAATGAGGTCCTACTGAATAGCACAGGGGATTATATCCAATCTTTGGGATAGAACTTGATGGATGAGAGTATGGGAAAAAGAATGTATTTATACATATGACTGGGTCACTATGTTATACAGCAGAAATGGACCCAACAGTATAAAACAACTATACTTTAACAAAAATTAAATTAAATTAAAAACATATATACATTATCACTTTATAGCCTTAGTCTAACCACATTTGTGTTCATTAAGGCAGTTTTTTCATCCATCACTGCTCCTGCAAGGATGCTTCCTGGGCAGGCAGAGCAGACACAGAGGCCTTTGCCTCTCTCATTCCCCTAGCTCTTTCCACACCATTCCAGTCACATTGAGAGGAAAGATTTTTTTTTTTTTTTAATTGGGAGATTCCAGCTCTCTCGAAGGGAATCCTCTAAGGGGGCGAGGGGGAGAGGCAATGCCACAGGTCCAAAGTAGCTACTACTGACCTCTCTACACAGAGCCAACCCCATTCACTTTTCCTCCCTGGCCATTGTTGACTTTTAGCTGAAGATGTCTGATTTAGGGGAAATCTGAGGACCAGTTAAGTAAAATGAATTGCTTAGTTTCATTAACTCCCAATCTAATGAGAGAGGTCCTCCAAGACTTCAGGATAACACTGAGGTCTCTTCTAAGTTTCCTGGCGATGCTGGTTCTGTCAATCCAGGAACCTCAACCAGCTGCAAGGCCCAGAGCTAACATACACAGGAACCAGAACTGAAATCTAGTCTTGAGACAAGTCCCAGGCTTTTTTCATAAATTTTCACTTTTCCTTCCGAATTCAAGTTATTTAAAAGGAAAATATCAGACTGATAAAAAACCTACAGGAAGCAAGTTCTTAACAAAGCAGAAAACATAAGAGATAGCTCTTAGAAAATGAAGCTATGCATCTATCTTTGTAGGCAAAGGAGAAAGACCCAAGAGAAAGTAGCTCATTTGTTTGGAGAAAAGGTACCTTCAGGTGCCATACCCTCTCTGCCATCCAGGTAAAGAACCTGAGAATAAACTGAGTTCTCCCTCAGAAACATACTTAAAACCTCAGAACAACACGATGAACTATTGGCAAAACTTCTGTAAGTTCTGATTTTAAAAGATGGCAACCTACTTGGAAAACCAGTAGGACTGTACCAAACTCCAGATCAGACATGATTACTCAAGAATGATTGTGCTCACAATAACCACAATCATGAAAACCAGCACCAGGACCTCCTTCAACAGTACTGCTGCCCCTATTGGCACCATTACTGTGGCTTCTCCAGTCAGCACCAACCCCTGGATCAGGTATGTACTATGAGATTTATAGCATTATACTTGTTTTGTTGCTTTGTATTTTATTTCATTGCTTATGAAAGAAAATCTGAATCACATTAAATATCTCCATTTATGGGAAGCCCTTGGCTCCCAGTGAACTGGCCCCCTTGTTTGAGTAGAAATGGCATGGAAATGACTTGTTGCCTCTCTCTGCCTATAAAATAAACATAATCAAACAATACTGGGTTCATCCCTGGACTTCTCACAATAATGCCTTTCAACTGGCAACAAAAGAAAGGGATTTTACTCCAAAATAAATATTTTGGAGAGCAATTTAACAATAGCATTTTATATTTGTAATTTTTTCAGACTCAGTAATTTTACCACTAGGCATTTATCTTCCAGCCAGCATAGCAAATAAAATGCCTATGGGCTCCAAGCAGATTACAGAGATGACAGGAAGTCACAGGAGTAGGAGGCATTATAGAGTGCATGTCTTCTTAAAGTCCTACAATTTGATTTTAGACATTTTCACAAATACACAAAAATGTAAAAGGGAAGAAATTTTCACCTTTATTATTTGTAATGGTCAAAAACTGGCAAATCCTAAGTTTCTATGGATAGCTGATTGGCTCAAATACTAATGGGACATTCACGTAGTGAAATACCACGCAGCTCTGTACTCATGAGAAAGACATTCATTACATATTAGCAAAAGGAAAAGCAAGTTGTGAGATATAGTGTGGCATAAAATCCTATTTTTTTCCCTAAAAGGAGACTTACACTCTTTACTTCATAAACTTCTATATCATTTGAAAGTTTTTTTACAAATGAACAAATTTTGCTTTAATAATTAAGGATCATTTTAAATGAAAGAAAGTAATGACACTGCTACTTCCTGAACCACTCTCAAAGGACATGAGAAAAAAAAGGTATCAGTGAACATCACACATAGGAAATGATGATAGGTAGAAATTAAATTCTGGCCTTATATCTTCTAGGGTGGGCTGCCTTCCGCCATTGCTCAAGGAATTAAGTGTAAAACCTCTAAGAGTAACATGGTCAAATTGCTCCTCATTTTCCATCACTAACAGTTCCTGCAACCTGATGGATTTTATTTCCAATATTTGGAGATTTCTTCCCTAAGAAGCTCCATCAAATAAACTTTGACAAGTCTGCCTTGAGCACAACTACTTCTATATGGCAAGGCTTCTTAATAAAATAGGCAAATGGAAGTGGTTCTGGTTCATTGCACAGATGATCATGGGTAGGGCCGTGGCACAGCTCAAGCCAGGGCATTTATCAGGACACACCAAAGCTCCCCAGAAAGCCAGGCTTTTGTGCTAATCATCCACAGGCATGAAGGTACAACTGTCATTACTGCAGCGCAAAGGCAGGAGTAGCGGAATTCTACATCAACCTATTAGTTCATTTTGATCTCCCGTTTGAGTTTGTATGGTCTTTAGATGTTCTACAAACCCAATTAAATTCAATAAAATGTTAGGATGTGGACATTTCAAAGTTCAAACTCAATTTAACCTACTTAGTATAAAATTTCCCAGATGACACGAAGAACTCCACCCAGCTTTTCCAAAACAGATTATGCTTCTTACTCATATAGATGCAGTTCCCTCCAGAAACTTAGAGGGACACCATTCCTCTCAATCTTTGGTGAACGTAGGGTAGTTTGAGTTTGCAAAGATAATAAATTCTCATTCCATTACAAGGAATGACAGTGGCTGCCAGCAGAACTATAATGAGGCATTTGCACAGTCAGAAAACAGACTATGGCTGCCTATACAGCTCCTGCAGTGATGAAGAGATTTCCAATGCCCATGCCTTTGAGACAGTCTAAGAGTAGCATTCATTACCCACTTGTCACAAGGAACTGCTGAATACCTATTGTGTGCCAGGGACCACTCTTGGTATTAGGGATGCAATGGATAAGGAAAACAAATTCTCTGTCCTCAGGGAGCTTACATTTTCACGAGAGTAAAACAGATAATGCCAAATTCATATACATTTATTTATTTGTTGGGTTGAAAGCTTATTAAGAAAATAAAGCAGAGTCAGGCAATGGAGAGCGATGGGAGCTGCTATTTTAGAAAGGGAGGAGGGGAAGACCTCCCTAATAAGGTGATATTGAGCAGGGATCTGGACAAAACGTGGATGGAGACGGCAGAACAAGACATATTGGCTATTGGGGAATAATGTTCCAGGTTAGGGAGCAGAAGGTACAAAAGCCTGAAGATAGGGATAATCAAAGGATATTGACAAGACCAGTATGGATGAAGTGGAGTCAGGTAAAGAGATTGTAGGGGATGAACTTATACAGACAACAGGTGCCAGATCCTGTGGACCTTACAGCCACTGTAAGAGCCTGGGCTTTTTTGTAGCAAGATCAGAAGAGACTGGAGGGACTGAGCAGAAGCCTAATATAGGCTGACACATTATACTGTGAAAAAATCGTTCTGTCTGCAGTGTGGAGAACAGGCCTTGGAGAGATGTGCTCATTCTGGCTGCCCATTCAATTTTCCTGTGATGTATCTATAATTCTGAATGCCTGGGGCCCACCCAAGATAACCATATCAGAACCCCTAGAGGCAGGGCCCAACTCAGTCATCTCATGGACAGTCTAATGCACATCCAATTTTTGAGAACCACAGCCATACAGGGAGATAAGAGTCAAAGCAAAGACACTAAGTCCACAGCCAATGAAACATCACAGATGAGAGATGACAGTGGCTCTGGCCAGGGTGGTGAGAAGTCTCAGACTTCGCTGGGCATCAGAACCACCAGTTCCAGCACATATCCTCCAGCTACTCAGATTAAGTATGCCCAGGGATCTATACTTTTAAAAGTACCCATAGACAGTCTGACATAGGTGATCTGAGGCCAATACTTAAACAAACAAACAAAAAAAAACACCACCAAGACTATGAGCCCTGAGAAAAGGGAAGTGAACCTAAGAATTAAGAAATCTTTGGCGCCATTCCCAATAAAGTTGTCTATTTGGATTACTAAACTTGAGACTAAACTTCAAGGGGTTTACAATCCATTGACTAGTTAAAAAAAATACAGGAGCTGGATCAAGATGACATTTAAAAAAAAGCTTGTGTCAATCCAATAAGGCAGAAATGCCAGACACTAACTAGACTGGGCAAGCAGGATCAGCCAACTGTATTTTCTTCTTTCCCCAAGAAAGGGCAGATCTG
This sequence comes from Catagonus wagneri, assembly GCA_004024745.2. Taxonomy (NCBI): domain Eukaryota; kingdom Metazoa; phylum Chordata; class Mammalia; order Artiodactyla; family Tayassuidae; genus Catagonus; species Catagonus wagneri. The sequence goes on along the minus strand of PVHT021183699.1, from coordinate 37,627,858 downwards.
TGCCCAGATGTCTGTAGATGTCACTGCTCCCTGAAATAACAATAATCTCACCATTACATTCAGAAACAGAGTAAAGGGCTGGGGACAAGGCACTGAGGAGCCTCAGAATATAGTCTTTACTTCTATTTTTAAAAAGGAAGGAAATCTTTTAAAGTAACATTTAACAATAAACCCAGCATCTCTACTTTTAAAAACATGCAATTTATATGGATTGTACATATAAATAAAATTTGCCAAAAGAATCATCCAGTGTGTATGACTGCCCACATTCTTGGGTTCCAGATTTCAATTCGGCTGAGTAGCAGCCTCCACACACAAGCATATGGACTCACCTTTACATCTCATCCCCTCCTGTCCCTATGAACTTACTGCCCAAATCAATTATTCCCTAAAATAGCTCCAAAATGATACACAAATTCGGCTTCAGAAAAAAAGCCTTCTGATGTTTTTGTGTTTTAAATTCAATTTGATGATACTATGTTCTTTGTTATCTTCACAACAAAGTATTACTAACCAACTTTTACTGTCATTTGTTGATTTCTATGACTTCTGATGCAGGGAAGCATGACTAAATAAAATCTTTAATCTCTAAGCAGAAAATGAAAGCCGGGACTTGATTAACCACAAAATTTCTTCATAAATCACCGCCAATATTTGTCTTCATGAAAACTCTGCAAGAGTAGAAGTAGGCTTGGAGAAGGCTGATGCCAATGAAAACAGTTTTATTGAGCAGGCTACTTTAATCTAGAAGCCATCATACTCGTAATAAAAGAAGAAACATCCTTATCCAGAAGGACAAGAGAGGCAAATGAGGTAACACTGCCCTGAGCAGCAATAAAATGGGATAAATTGAATTAAATTACAAAAGTAATAAAATGAGTATCATAGATCATTATGAATAATGGACTGTCATTTTGGGGATGCTCTAAGAGTCTGTATAATCTCCTTCCTCTCAAGCACAGTGCCTGATATTTCATGTGTGATATTGAAAATATCCTAATTCAGAAAATAAAATGCCATTTCTAATCTTCTAGCCCAGGAAAGAAGTCCAGTTTTACGGTCATGCATTTTTGTCAAGTGAATGAGGCGAATGTCTCTGGGTTACCTAGAGACTGTGACCTGGGTTAGCACAGTGGAATAGAAAAAATGCACCACTTCATGGAGCAATAGGAAATCAAGGTACCTACATCCTCAAAAGTGGGTGATACAACTCATTAGACTATCCAGCTCCATTAACTTCATTCAGGTGGGTTTTTTTTTTTCAATTTAATTCTTACGTTGGAGTATGTTTGATTTAAAATGTTATGTTAGATTCAGGTGTACAACAAAGAGATTCAGATATATATACCACATAGATCCATTCTTTTTCAGATTCTTTTTCCATATAGTTTATTACAGAATACTGAGTAAAGTTCCCTGTGCTATTCAATAGGGTCAATTTTGATTACCTAATTTATATATAGTAGTATGTATATGTTAACCCCAAACTCCTAATTTATCTCTACTTCACACAGTTCCCCTTTGGTAACCATAAATTTGTTTTTAAGATCTTTGAGTATGTTTCAGTTTTGTAAAATAGTTCATTTGTATCATTTTTTAAGATTCATCATATAAGTGATATATTTGTCTTTCCCTGTCTGACATTTCACTTAGTGTGATAATCTCTACATCACCTATGCTACTGCAAATGGCATTATTTTATTCTTTTTTGTGGTTGAGTAATATTCCACTGTATATATGTACCACAGCTTCTTTATCCAGTTGTCTGGTGATGGACATTTAGGTTGCTTCCATGTCTTGGCTACTGTAAATAGTGCTGCAATCAACACTGAGGTGCATGTATATTTTTGAATTATGGTTTTCTCTGGATAGATGCCCAGGGAACGGAACTGCTGGATCATATGGTGGTTCTACTTTTAGTTTTTTTCTTTCTTTCTTCTTCTTCTTCTTCTTCTTCTTCTTCTTCTTCTTTTTTTTTTAAGAACCTCCACACTGTTTTCCATAGTTGTTGTACGGGAACATATTTCTCTGCTGTCTCATTTTGTCTAACTTTCTTTGTTTGTGGTTACTGTTCTGGAGGCTGCAGGATGGTAGTTCCTCTTGCTTCTAGTATCTGCTCCCTGGTGGGTGAAGTTGATACAGGAGCTTGTGCAGGCTTCCTGGTGCAAAGGACTAGTGCTTAACCACTGGTGGGTAGAGGTAAGTCTTGTCCCTCTGGTGGGCAGGGTTATGTCAGAAGGGATGTTTAGAGGTAGCTATGGGCTTAAGATGACCTTAGGAAGCCTGTCTACCGATGGGTGCGATGTGTCCCCATCATGGGGCATTCAGCCTGAGGCATCCCAGCACTAGAGTCTGTAGGCTGTTGTGTGGGGCCATGTCTTGATGCTAAAATGGCAACCCCCAAGAGAGCTCATGCTGATGAATATTTCCTGGGGAGTCATCAATGTTCTTGCCCCAATAGTGAGCCACAGCTGACCCCTGCCTCCCGGAAACCCTCCAACATCCACAGATAGGGTTGGCTCAGACTCCTATGGAGTCATCGTTTGCCCTGGGTCCCAATGTATATGAGACCTTGTGTCCAAGACTCCAAGAGTGGAGTTTGTTTCCCCTTGTTCTGTGAATCTCCTTCACTCAAGCTCTACTGGCCATCGAAGTCAAATGCTCTGGGGGCTCCTCCCAAGGCCAGACCCCAGGCTGGGCAGCCCGACATGGGGCTCAGAACTTTCACTCCTGTTGGAGAACCTCTACAATGTAAGTATTACTAGTTTGTGGGTCATCTACTTGGCAAGTATAGGATTTGATTATATTGCAAAAGTGTCCTTCCTACCACCTCACTATGGCTTCTTCTTTGTCTCTGGATGTAAAATACATTTTAGGGTAGATTCTAGTCTTCTTGTCAATTGTTTGCCAGTTAGTTGTGATTTTGGTGTTTTCGTGAGAGAAGGTCAGCTCAAGTTCTACTTCTCCGACTTACCTCCAGATCACCAGTTTATTAGAAAAGAATATAATTCAGGAACTGCCAGATGGAAGAGATGCTTTAGGGCAAAGTATGTAGGATGGACAAGGAACTCTCATGCTCTCTGAGCATACTAGTCTCCCCATATTTCCATGTGTTCACCAAACTGGAAGCTCAGGTGGTATTTCTGATGCTCTGATATCTGGGACTCCTTGGAGAAACTGCCCCTCCCATGGTTACCTAATTCTGGAGACAATAAACAATTTGCCTGCAATTACACCTTCGATATGCAAACCAACCTATCCAGACCCCAGCCTCCAACTACCTCCTTTCATCAGGTACCCGCACTGGGCCATTATCCACCTTCCCTAATCTAGAGCCAGGTAAGAGACAACCAGGGACAGTCTCTACACACCAGAGCCCACTGAAATTATTCAGTTCTAAACCTGCTTTGCCTCTTTCTTCTCACAGAAACCACAATAAAGGCTTCAGCCCACTAGTTCCCCCCTTCCTCCTCTGGCATGATATAGTACGCCTTTTGCTTTCAGGGGACTGTGAATATAGTAAACTTCTTCCTTCATGACAGTCATTTCCATGCCTATGTGTCACTTTATTTCATTAAAAGAAACACAGAGTACCCTTAAAATTGAATTCAGTTCCAGGTGAGTCCAACTCCACACTTACTGGCTTGGCAATCTTGACTAACTTAGTGAAACCCTGTGAACTGTGCTTTTTCCACCTATGACATGTGGATCATCCATCCTTCTCCCCTCACTGTGATCAATGGTAACTAAGGTAATAAATGAAAGGACAAGTTTTAAGCAATGTATTCCAGGCAGCAAGGATTGCATTCCACTTGTGTTTCAATTTGGTGCAGTAAAAGCAAACAAGGTGAACACAGGAAAGCCAAAGGCGTGGATGCCTTCCTCACACTACCCAGAGGTTTGGTGGAAGAGAACAGTGGCTTTTGTGAATAAAGAAGAGAATTTTTCCCAGGAGAGGGTTTGGATATGCTAAGAATAACAGTATTGACAGTTCCCAACAAGATCAGAGAAGGTACTTGAAGCATAACACTGTAACCTTCTATCAACCTTCAGAAAGTCATAATTTCCAAATATGGCAGGGGCTATGGGTTATTCTACCCACAAAAATTGCCCATGGATTTACATTCACAATTTCAGAAAAGATTCATGAGGTTTGGGGTACATCCTCCACCAAAACCAAAACTCAGATTCTCTAGGAAACTATGGATTTCAGGTTAAAAACTCCTGTCTCATATACTTCTTGTATTCTGCACTACAAATTTCTGGACAGATCATGTTCTTTCGATCAAAACGGGCACTTCCATCTTAAGGGCTTACTAAAATGAGAAGGAAGTCATTCATTCATCTATGTGCTCATTCTTTGAAGTTTTAGTGAGTACTAGATACTAGATATCCACAATTAGCTCCAGAAAAGTCACACTGCGAATAAGTCCTCAACATGGAGGAACAAGATATCAAGAGTCCTGAGACAGAAAAGACATCGCTGTTAGATCCTGAGTTCATACAACACACATCAAGTCATGGAGCCTTTGAAGGAGCATATTTAAAGGAGCAGGGATGGAATGGGCAGATAGGACTCTCATCTCATCCATTTTGAATCTAGCACTCAAATACTCATGATTAGCAACGCCATAAAAAGCCCCTTCTGCTGATAGGAAGACTCTTGAAACCAACTCATCTCCTATGGATCTGTACAGCTGGGAGGTCCCTTTCTGCCTCTCTCACCCTCTAAGACCTGATCAAGTGGTGACAGTTATTTATTCACAAGTATGCCCTTTCTTCCAGGAAGACATACAGATTCAATACCATAAACAAAAAGACAAACTCACATGCGTAAAGCTGTTAAATTATGCAAAGACAGATCGGAAAATCTACTTTTGGAAAAGAGAAACCAATTGTTCCATACCGAGATGCAAGGTTATGCTCAAGAAACATTGTGGGATTGCATGGGGATAACCTGGGTGACATCCCTCCAATGTCTTTATTGCACTTAGAATATACTGCAAACTTCTTATCACTTAGAATATAATGCACTTAGAATATACTGCAAAATTCTTATCACTTAGAATATATTACAAACTTCTTATCACAGCGAGATGCCCTGGAAGATCTGGAAACAACACAAAATCCTGGTTTTGGAGTCTTTGCTTCCAAGCTCTTCCACTGCTTGGAATACTCTTCTCCTCCCGGTTTGTGTGGCTAACTCCCTCTGACCTTAGTTCCCCTCCTTCGGATTACTCTATTTGTCTCCTTCATGGTGCCCGTTACATTTTGCAGTTGCCATAATGATTTGTTTGTTTACTTGATTTATATCTAAACAGAAATTTAGATTCCGTGTGGGCAGAATGAGGCAGCTATGCCCAGCTCAGGGTTCAGCATGAGAGCAGCATAGTAGATTGTCAATCAATATAAGTCACCCACTTTCTCTCCATTTCTTTTCACAAATTTTGGAAGTCAGAAGAAGCCAGCATGGGGCATACTTGAATTTATCAGCGTTAGAGCCTTTTTCTTCCTTATTGACTCCATTTTAAATACTTTTCCATTTTTGCACACTGGTCTGCAATCAATCAGCTGAAGTTTTACTTTCCCTCTGCTCAGTTTCCTTGGTTTCTTTTTATACCGAAGCTCAGTGATAAAACAGGAAGAAATGGAGAAATGGAAAAGCTCTGGTCTTTGTTACTACAGTCTCAGCTTGAGGGGCCATAAAATGGTGTCTATTCAAGTCCTCCCATGGGTGGATGATCAGGTTTATAATGTGTTTCTTCCTTTGTTCTACCCCTTGAGTCTAGATGGAAGCCATGCAAAGAATGAAACCAATTGTACTTTAAATAATGGCCTGCTTCAGAGATCACCGTGCATGGAAAAGACTACATCTTAAAATAGTGATGTGGACACTTGCTATTCTAAGCAACTTTCAGTGGAAGTCTCTCCTTTACGCCATGCTTTGTGACAGTTTGGACAGATAGCATCATTTCATGAAAAACAGAGGTGACTAGGTAGGCAGGTTAACAGAATGCAGTGGATCCAAGACAGGGTTTAGAACTGGGAATTGGGTACATCTAGTTTTAGAATCCGGATCTTCTCTGAAAGAGTTCAAGACCTTATAAGCCTCCTTTTCCTTACCTGTAAGATACTATGGTTAACATAACAGGACACAAACTGAAGGGGTAACAAAGTAAATTAGTAGGGATTGGGAATGGAGATGTAATCCTGCAAAACAGTGTGTGTCTCAGGGGCTTCTTTCTAAGAGGAGACTTCCAATGCTGTTTCTTGCCTGGACCCTAAAGAGAATACCGAACGGGGAGAAGCCCAGAGGTGCAAAGCTTGAAGATATGATGTAGCTCTGCCTCTCTGACCCTTACAGAGAAACTCCTTTTTCCTTAAGATTCCTCACCCAAGTTTGCCTTTTTTGCTTTCCTCTACCTCTGGATTGATGAGACCCTGAGGGCCCAGACCAGGGTACAGGACCAAGCTCTTGGCCTTGAGCACAAGAGTGGTCCTCGTGAGTTCTCACTGGGATTGGTGAAATCCCACAGAAGCAACAGCATGACTGGGATAGAGCACCACCTCAGCAAACTACCCTGGTGACTCAGTACAGCGGCAGGTTATAGGTTAAGGATTTAGGAATATGGAATTCTGCCCAAATCGTTCTCAAAGTTGTTACAACTAACAGCTCTTATGAAATCTAAGCTAGAACAGTTGCTTTCTCCCAAGGTTCTTGTCACTTTTATTTTCCAAACCAATCCTTCCCGTCACTAAAAATGAGTCCAGAATAGCAGCTCCCATGGTCATCTCACCTAGCACCTTCCGGGGTTTACTGTCAGTAAGAAAAGAAAAGGGCTTCTCAGACAACTGCAAGGATATTGCTGAGGACAGTGTTTATTCCATTTTACCTGTGATTCTCCCAGGGGCAGACAGGTAGGGACATGGCTCCTGGGGACAGTTAGTGTGTGTATATGTGTGTAACAGAATCACCTGTGGGGTTCTGGTAGTCTATACATGCTCATTACCTGTACACCAATCTCTGCCCCCTCCAGGGGTTTCAGTGCACCCCAAACCTAGAACTCCAATTACGAGAGCAGGCCCCCACACTCTTCAAAGACCCTACCTCTAAAGAGCCACTAAATAGATATCAGTGAGCAGTGGCCACAGGTCGATGAGACAGAAAAGTAAATGAACATTCCAGGCCAGTGTCTCCTTACTGAGAAACTCCAAGGGAAAATTTATTTTTTGTATTCAATCGTTATGAGTTGTATTCTGTCCTAAGCAATCATTAAGTTTTAATCTTACCAATTTATGAGTCTTACAGCTGTCCCTCTTTGCACTGACTACCTCAAGCAGAAGGCTCTAACATCTCAGAGATTAGGTGGGGTTTTTTGTTGTTTATTTGGCCATGTCCACAGCATGTGGAAGCTCCCAAGTCAGGGATCAAATTCACACCACAGCAGCGCCTGAGCCACTGCAGTGACAACAGCAGATACTTAACTTACTGTGCCCCGAAAGACATCCAGAGATTAGCTGTTGTGGGCTCTACTTTTATGCCCCTGCCTTTGATGCCACTTTTCCCTTCCTACTGACCCCTTCTGGTATTCTATTTTATGTTCCCCATCCATCCACCCTCCTAACTACTCTTCCATCCATCAAGTATTACTTAGGTCCAACAGATAGTACTAAACCCCTGAAAAATGCTAGAGACACTACAGGGAAGGAAAAAATAAAATATATGGCTTCCACCTTCATTGAAGTTGTAAGTTTTGAAAATGTTTTATATAGAAAGAGGGAGGCAAAGAGAAAGAAAAAAGGGTAGAGAGGCAGGAAATGGGGCCTGTCGTTCTGTTATTCACTACTGTGACTTCTCAAAAGTTGCTGTATGAAGACCCTGCCCTAAATTTTTTTATACTTTCTCTATCCCAACTTTATGAGCAACACCGAGGACACAGGCTTTTCTCTTTAGCTAAGTGGACTATGGTAGAGCCCTAATGAGCATCATCATCTTTCCGAACTGCTTATTCTTATACCTATGCCCTCAAACAGCTTGGTTCCCTGAACAGGATACACACCATTTTGAGCTCTGTAGCCCATATGGCAGCTGGTGAGGAGGAACTCATGGGAGTCTTTTGGTCTGTAGTTTATTACTTGATGGCACATTACACAAAGAAATGTATATGTATTTTTTCCTTTTTAATTAAAGTACAGTTGATTTACAATGTTGTATCAATTTCTGCTGTACAGCATAGGGACCCAGTCATACATATATATATATATACACATTCTTTTTTTCATAATATCTCCCAAGTTCTATCCCAAGACATTGAAATAGTTCCCCTGTGCTGTATAGTAAGACCTCATTGCTTATCCATTCTAAATGTAAGAGTTTGCATCTACCAACCCCAAACTCCCTGTCCATCCCAAACCCCCTCCCCTTTGGCAACCACATGTCTATTCTCTGTGTCTATGAGTCTGTTTCTATCCTGGTAGATAGGTTCATTTGTGCCATATTTTAGATTCGACATATAAGTGATATGATATGGTGTTTGACTTTCTGACTTTTTTCACTTAGTATGAGAATCTCTAGTTGTGTCCATGTTGCTACAAATGGCACTATTCTTTTTTACGGCTGAGTAGTATTCCATTGTGTATATGTACCATATATTGGTAATCCATTCATCTGTCTATGGATAGTTAGTTTGTTTCTATGTCTTGGGTATTGGGAGTAGTGCTGCCATGAACATAGGTGTGCATGTATCTTTTGGAATTATAGTTCTGTCTGGATATATGCCGAGGAGTGGGACTGATGGATCATATGTAGTTCTATATTTAGTTTTCTAAAGAACCTCCATTGTACTTATTAATTAAGTTGATAAAACAAGCCTTTTAGAAAAATTGTTTTCCCTTCAGCTTTATTGAGCTATAACTGATGTATAATATTGTTTATACATTTATAATATGATTTGATGCATGGATACATTGCAGAAAGATGACCAAAATACAGTTAGTCAACACATTCATCCCCTCACATAATTGCTACTTTTTTCTTATAGTGGTAACATTTATGATTTACTCTCTGCAACTGTCAAGTATATGATGCAGTATTGTTAACTATAGTCACCATGCTGTATATTAGATTCCCTAGAACTTATAACTGTGAGTTTATAGCCTTTAACCAGAGTCTCTCCCATTTCCCACACTCCTTTCTCCCTAGACCCTGGCAACACCACTCTACTATGAGGTTTTTCTTTTTTTTTAAGAGTCCACACAAAAGAGAGATCATGTAGTATTTGCTTTTCTCTGTCGAACTTATTTCACTTATCATAATAAACTCACAGTCTATCCATGTAGTTACAAATGTCAGGATTTCCTTTTTTTATGGTTGTATACATATACATATATATCTATAGCATATGGATCTCACATTTATCCATTCATCTATAGATGGGCACAGGCTATTATTATGTCTTGGCCATTGTGAATAATAATGCAGTGCACATGGCAGTGCAGATATCTCTTTGAGACAGTGATTTCGTTTCCTTCAGATATAAATCCAGAAGTGGGTACATATTGCTAGACTGCTGGATCACATGGTAGTTTACCTTTAATTTCCGAGGAAACTCCATACCACTTTCCTTGTGGCTGTACTAATTTACATTCCCACCAACACTGCACAGGGTTCCTTTAATCCACACCTTTTGCCAACACTTGTTATCTCTTGTCTTTTTGATAAGAACCATTGTAACAGATGTTTTACCATAAAACGTTCTACCTCTGAAAGACTCTCCCTCTTCATGTGATCTAAAATAAGTCCCCCTTTTATTCTCTGTCTCAGCCTCCGTTAGCTTTCTGCATAGTACATGGTACAATCAGTTATTTTATCTGCCTCTCGCTAGGCAATGTTCTGTTCCTTTCACAGAACACACACACACACACACACACATGCACAGAGAAAAGCATAAGTTTCATGATGGAAGTACAATATGTTTTGTTCACCATAGCTGAAATCTTAATCTAGAACCTGATCCACAGCAGATACTCCCAAACATCTGTCAGATAAATGGATTAATGTGGTTACAATAGGTAATTAAAAGGTATAAACAGAGGTTAAGTGGGGATAATCCATGCTGATATATGGAGTAGGAACCTGCCAAGAGATATAGGTGGATTAAATGTGTCATGACGCATTAAAACTGAGGATGTTGAGCACTGGTCCTTTTCCAGGTGCCATACATGGTAGGATTGCAACGGGAGGGCATTATCATTATTCTCATGTAACAGATGAGCAAACTGAGGCCTAGAAAGGGTGGGAAGGGAACCTGTCCCAAGTCACACAGCAGGCAAGTGACAGCTATGGAACTCTTTTAAGGCATATGGGACTCCAAAACTCATTTTCTTAATTGCAACATTATGATGCAATAGAGCAAAGGACATGAAGTGCCAGATCACAGAACAAGAAACACTCATGGCAACAAAACAAACAAAAACATAGAATAAAACATTCAACCTCCCTTTTAACCATAAATAAAAATATAAATTAAAAACAAAAGTTTTGAGGGGTTTTTCACTATTAAATTGAAAATGATTTGTTAATGACAATAAAAATATTAGGAAACAGTCTTTCTACTGGTGGGAATATAAATTGTTGTAGCTTTCTGAAAATAACTTGGCCATGTGTTTTAAATATGTAAAATGCACATAACCCTTCACACAGCAATTCCACTTCTCGGAAATCAGTTCTAGGAATTTTTTTTACCACCAACCTGAAATTTATTTTGCTAAAATATAAAAACAGATTAAATGTACCAGTCCACATTCTACGGTTTCTAAACACTTAATCATTGATGATTTCCATAAGATGCTGTTGTCCTTCCTGGTTTAGAGAAAGCTGAAATGCTTTTCATTCTCTGAAAGCCCTACTTCCCTTCCTTTCTACCCACCAAATTAATTCATCTTTTCAGAAGTTTTGCTGGATATTCTCTTAGTCTGTCTCTCCACGTTGCCCAAGAAAACTCTCAGAGAGTTTTCAAAAGCAAAGATTTAACATAAAAGATGTATGTTGCAGCACTGTTTGTATTAGAGAAAAATTATAATCTAAATGTTCCCAGAAAAGGGGATTAGAGTACATTCAATCAGTGGACTTTCATGAAGCCATTATAAATAATGGTACAAAATTGATCACTCCATGACATGTAAAGCCATCACTAAACAAACAAAATAGATTCCAAAATGCCAGGTATAGTCTTATCCAATCTGTAAAAATTAAAAATATACACACATAGAAAAATAATGGAAAGATACATCCAAAAAATATCTAATGCCATACTCTCTGGCAATTGGATAACAGGTGTTACTTCTTTCCTGTGAAGTGACTTTTTTACAAATTTTCTACAGTGAACATACAATACTTTTGTTACAAGGGAAACATTTTTCAGAAAAAGAGAGTCAGGAGTTCCCGTCGTGGCGCAGCAGAAACGAATCTGACTAGGAACCATGAGGTTGCAGGTTCGATCCCTGGCCTTGCTCAGTGGGTTAAGGATCCGGCGTTGCTGTGAGCTGTGGTGTAGGTCGCAGACATGGCTTGGATCCCGCGTTGCTGTGGCTGTGGTGTGGGTCAGCAGCTGTAGCTCCTATTAGAGCCCTAGCCTGGGAACCTCCACGTGCCGCAGGTGTGGCCCTAACATGACAAAAATACAAAAAAAAAAAAAAAAAAAAAAAAAAAAAAAAAAAAAAGAAAAAGAAAAAAGAGAGTCAGAAGGTCCCATTCATTTCCATCCAGCATTCAATTTATAGAGCATTTATAGAGTATCTGCTATATGTCAGGCTTTGTGTGAGGCACTAGGGGTACAATGTCAACTCAAGACCCAACTTCATACAGATGACATTCAGGTACGAAAATGCACAGTCTAAGGCTTATGCATTACAAAGATGATATGCTATTAAACAGGTCTCATAAGTATATTCCACTGAAAATAGGAAGCAGTACCATTCCACAGGTCATCAGAAATGGTCTAGGATAACAGCTACATGAAAGATCACCCAGAGTTGTTGAGAAGAGGCAAGCCCTGATTCACCCATATATTTGCAGCTGAAAGCTTACCTCCACGGATATTCAACCACTGTTTCATTTTGTTTCTCCCCTTTGGAAACTGGGTGCCTAAAACACTAGGGCAGAGCCTCCCAGAGGTCATGCCCTCTGAAGGCCCACCATCTACATTTCTCGTTCTAAGGGGACTCAAGAACAAAATCTAGTCTCCTAAGAGGTGTTGGGAGGTTCTACCAAATTCTATGACTACAGAAGTCTGCCTAACAGATAGGCCTGCCATTAAGAAATCAAGCAAATGAATAAGTAAGTTAATACAGCTTTGTAGTAGACCACAGCAAAGGCAGTATACTTTAATTTTCCTTAGAGGTAGAAAACACAGAAGAAATGCTGGTGTGCTGCTTGTCTGTCTCGATGCTACGGCAGAGAAGGGCTGGACATAGCGACTTCATAGTCACAACCCAAGCCTTGCATCCCCAGGCCTCAGGCCAGCCTCCTGCCTCAGCAGATAATGAGTTTGGCAATCTCTGATAGTTCTTTCTGGATGCTAATCCCCATCACAGAACTTCTATAATGCATGATATAATTTAATACACCTGGCAGACACACCACCAGTTCATTCTTTTGTTATGTAATAGCCCAAAGTGAAGTCAAGGGTGGTTAATACTCTGACAACCAGCTATTATCCACAATAATAGGCGATTTTCGAGGGATTATTGCCGTCAGAAACCATTTTATAATAAATGGCAACTGGAAGCCAATGCAGCAAACTAAGACAGTCTCTGGGAGTTGCCATGTATTTTGTACAGACATGTGAAGATGCTTCAAGTATCCCCCAAATGAAATAAGTGCAGTTGTGATGGGAGGGCCAAGAGAAATCCCTCCTTAGAAAAGTTAGAGGGATGTATGCCTTAGAGTTACTCTTTGGAATCAATTTTTCTAAGACATTTCATCATTTCCCCTCATTTTTGCCCTTTTACAAAATTCTGGCTTCCTAACAGCCTGCTTCTGGGTAAGTTATAGGAATCCAAGAAGCTTTCCCATGAACTGAATGCTTTCTGAACATGCTCTGCCTTTGTGTCAGGCCCTGGAGAAAAGATCAGTCGTGGGATTGAATATAAGGGATTTCTTTCTGATATCTACATCCTGACTTACATGAATCTCACTTTAGGAAGATAATTTGGATTGGGTTATGACAAGAGAAGAATGACTTACAGTCCTCAGCATATAGGAGTTTGAGTACCAGTCTATGGTAGAGACAGACTTTATTCCAAACAATGCTACCCCGTTACCACACGGGGCCCTGCCTCATGGAAGAAGATTTCCTTTCAGGGAGCCATTAGTCCTTTCTTAAAAGAAATGCCTATGGGAGTTTTCGTCGTGGCTCAGTGGTTAACGAATCCGACTAGGAACCATGAGGTTGCGGGTTCGATCCCTGGCCTTGCTCAGTGGGTTAAGGAGCCGGCGCTGCCGTGAGCTGTGGTGTAGGTTCCAGACGCAGCTCAGATCCCGCGTTGCTGTGGCTGTGGTGAAGGCCGGCAGCTACAGCTCCTGTTAGACTCCTAGCCTGGGAACCTCCACATGCCACGGGTGCGGCCCTAGATAAGGCGAAAAGACAAAAAGAAAAAAAAAGAAATGCCTATGCATTACCTATCAATTTAGGTTAGTTCCCAAAAAATATACTTGTTACTTAAACTCAAAAACCAAATTCTGAAACATCCAGAAGGTAGTTTTTTATGTCAGTGCTGTGATAAAAATCATCGAATTCTTTGTACTTTATGTAGATTGCATAAATACCAGCTGTTTGAACTTGGGAAGTGTGTTCAGTGATGAAATTAAATCGACATCATCTTCCTTTATCTTGACAGTTCAGACGACTAGAGGCAATGGCTGCTCTGGCTGTCAGGTTAGGATCTTCAGTGTTAAAATTATTATACTGCCTTTAAGTTTATCTTTGATTAAAAATTAAATTTAACTTCCCTTTATCATTTTCCATACCCCAACAACATGCATGTGTTCTCTAAGTTAAATCAAGATGGACTAAATATTTAATACCCTGTTCTAATTAGCTACAACTGTTACCTGATTTCTCTCAGTAAATGAATGTGAAAGGGCCCGGGAGGCCTAATGTTAACCTTCATCCACTCTCGTTATAGGAGAGAAATTACAGCCTCTAATTAGATGCTTCAAATTGCAAAGAAATAGAATTTTCATAACCAGCTTATTAAAATCCTAGGGCCCCTTTGGGATAGGGCAAATTGCTTCTACTCTGATCTGCTTATCCTGGTACAACACCATACAGAAGATTCGTGTTGTCTGCCATACACAGCTCATACTTTTTCCCAAATTAATGAGTACTCAAATTATTCCAGCTGCCCTCTTGGCACAAGAAAAAATTGAAAATCTATAGCTGCCAAGTGACGTGGATAACTCAGCTGCTAAATAAAATATGCTTAAGGGGACACAGCTGCTGGGGTGCCTATTTACATTAAAATTACTAAATCCATAACAGAAAACAAATGTTCCAAGATATCTAAACAATGTTCAGCACTTGGGTTAACTCTTTTATTAGTCCAAGGCCCTCAAGGTGCAAGTGTGCCACGTACTGGGGCAGAAACAGAAATATTTACCAAATGACAATTTCTTCCCCCTAGGATGGACCCCTAAGCATTACAGGGGGAGAACCAGAGAGTTCCCGCTTGGGGAAGTTCTAATCAGCTTTACTTTCTTTGATGTCTTCATACAAGCCAAGAGAAGCTTTTATTCTTACTAAAAAATAGTTAAATTTTGACATTTAACTATAGCATTTGTTAAATTTTGACATTTCGTAAGTCTTCAGTAAGATTCTCTCTTTTGTGCTCTGACCTCTTTATGTTTCTTTCTTTACTTTTCTTTTTGGCGGTGCCTGTGGCACACAGAAGTTCCCAGGTTAGGAATTAAACCCACACCACAGCTTTAACCAGAGCTACAGAAGTGACAATGCCAGTGACAATCCCTAACTAGCTGAGCCATGAGGGACTCCTCTTTATTGTTTAAATAGTCCAATAAAGTTCAGATGACCAAGACATGTAGGTTTTAGGAAACGATGCCCCAACTGCCGCAATGAACAGTATCTCAAATTGAAGTACTCAGTCATTGGATGGGTTCTTAAGGAAGCCCCCGAATAACCAATTTAGACTGAATGAGATATCATGGAAGAACAATAAAAAAACAAGAACAAAGCACGAGGGGAAATAATCCAAGTATATATTTATTCATTCTTCACTTGTTAATATGACTTTCTGTTACTAACTCAAAATTCTAGACACCAAGGGGTTTTATTCAAATATCTACAAAATCCCTGATCTTGATATTCACACCAGATCAAAATTCTTAACCCAGAGTTCAAAGACCGAACCCTATGGAGATCCATACCTCAACTGCACACTGCATTCAAGCAACCAAACACTCCTCAAAAAATGTTTCAGCTAGAACTGTCTTCTCTGGTTGGATCTCTAAGTGGATTTTTTTTTAAATAATTATAGTTTATAGCCTGAGTTCTTGGGCTAATTACAAAAACATGTCCTGTTTACCATCCTGAACATTCTGCCCAGTGCACTTTATATTGTCCAAATCATGTACAATTATAGAATGATGTCATCATATTTGATCAGGCTCAGGGGAAACAGATGAAGATTCTATAAACATTTTTCACCCTTAAACACATACCCAAAACAGAATACTTCCTCTCTGTAAGAGAAAAATGGCAACAAAAGAGATTAAAAAAAAAAAAGAATGGGAACATTTGAACATCAACCAAAAAACATTTGAAGATGATTAAGAAAACACAGACATAAAGTGAAGATAAGAGGGAAAATGTTGTTTTCAGAAAGAAAAGGAGGAGTTCCCATCCAGGCTCAGTGGTTAACGAATCCGACTAGGAACCATGAGGTTGCGTGTTCGATCCCTGGCCTTGCTCAGTGGGTTAAGGATCTGGCATTGCTGTGAGCTATGGTGAAGGTTGCCGATGCGGCTTGGATCCCATGTTGCTGTGGTTGTGGCGAAGGCCAGCAGCTACAGCTCCTGTTAGACCCCTAGCCTGGGAACCTCCATATGCCACGGGTACAGCCCTACATAAGGCTAAAAGACAAAAAAAAAAAAAAAAAAAACCTCAGAAAGAAAAGGAAAGGGCCATGACACTGAAAGAAATAAATGTAAAGTCAGTTTCAATTATACAGCAATGTTTTGATCCATGCTGTTGCCATATACCAAAGTGTTTGTCATTTACCAAAGTGGTTGCCTATATACCTGAGTGTCTCCACAGAAAACATTACCTGCCTTCAAAAGTCCTGCCTCATCTAGAATATGAGGACACAGATATTTTAACACATGGTCACAGAGTTCTGGGTCCTGTTGAAAACCATAGATGTTGGAGATGTGGGCGGTGCAGTTATTTCCTTAGGATGAGCGTCACAGTGACCCCCAAAAGACAGGATTCTCCCCAATCCCTCACTGTGACTCTTCACATGACATTTCTGACTCTTTTAGGACCACTACGAGCCCTGGACAGGTTCTGTATCAAATGCAGAATCAGCACACACAGTGTGATCTTGACGAAAGAGCAAAAGATGTAAATGACCATGTTTACATTTCATCTTGTCTTTGACAGCTTACAGTATAAACACAAAAGTGGTCCTCAACAACTTTAGGGGTTACAGAGAGTTTGAACAAATAGATATAATACATGGGGTCAAGCAAATCTGTTAAATTAGGAAGGATCAAGTGTTGGTTATCCATGCAGAGAAGAGGAAGAGAGTCATGGATAGTATTAAGTATCATAAGTTCTAAGTGTCCATTTCAAAAAGCAATATGACTTTCCATAAAGGTAAACCTTTCCTAATTAGCTAAGAGTCAGTCCAGGAATGCGGAAAAAAAGTATATACACATAGGTGTATACATATATTTATACATGCAGGCATTTAGATGTATAACTATATGAAATAGCAAGATATGCAATCATTGACTGACTATTCAGATTCTTTTATTACTTTTTGTGAGGTTGACTCTTTTATGATAATTGCCAACTTAGTTCCATATGGTAGATCAAATGGACTGATAGTCTTCAAAGCACAGTTCTCTATCTTTTGAGGCAATGACACTGTTACTTGATCTCTTGACAGTTTCGATTTAGAAAATCAAACCAAAAGATATGTTAAAAGAGAATTTAAATTAATTTTGTCTCAGTAATGCAGAAATTCTTGTTGAAAAGTGTGACAATGCAAAGCCAAGAGTCAGACTCACTGCGGTAAGTTAAATATTCCGTTTCAATCTGATATGTTCCCTAGAGAAAGTACAACACTCCAAAATGACCATTCCATTAGATATTCTTTCATATCCACATGGTCTAGTTAGCCTTTGAAAGTAGTCAGTAACCACTGGAAGCAGAAATAAGGCCCAACAGGTGTCCATAGAGACTAACATAACACAGTGTTTCACGAACATGTCTTCTGTGCATGGTTGTGGCGCTCCTATGGTGGATTTCATAGGAAATTTCAGTCTCTCAAAAGGATGTTTTCTCTCTTGCTTATTAATACTCTCAATGTCCAGAATAGCAAAGTTAAAACATAAGGTGGAAGATACTGGTCTATGCTTTTAAGATGCTAAATCTATGGAGTGCACATTTTTGCAAGTGAAAACTGAGGGTTTTAAAGTTTTTCGAAGATGCCCATACATATTCAATAAAGACAAACAAAAAAGCCTCTGTAAAAACAGAGCACCTTCAGAATTAGTATTCATATAAGTTCATATCCTAGAAGTATTACATGACCATACTGAGATAAAGGCAATACTTCTAGCAATAAAATCTACATGGAAGAAGCTGGAGTTTCTGTGCTAAGCATTTCATCAACAAAGTTGCATCTGGATGTCCACCACTGTATGGTGGCTCTGCACACAATCAAATAACAACAGCAGATTAAGTCCACCTTCCTGAATGAAACAACATTTAAAGTTAATTAAAAAGAAAATGTTAACTGGAGAAATTCTACCTCTAGCTATGATAAACTAGCTACTGTTAAATGAATCCTAACCCTCAGAACATCTATAGCCCTTCTGAAAGGGCCATGTCCCCAAATGACAAATCTCAAGTTAAACAAGTTGTAACTGGATCAAGGTCCTCTGCCCACAATTCTTTCTGTCTGCCAAAGAATGTATTCTTCTCAAGCCTAAACAATTTTTCATGTACACTATCAGGCAAGCAATCAAGAATTGCTAGGCATGCCAAGAAACAGAGTCAAACGACTAAAAATTAAGGGAAATAAACAAACTTACAGGTGATCTAGATATTATAGTTATCAGTCATTGACTCTAAAATGCCTATGATTAAAATATTAAAGAAAAAATAAAATAAAATATTAAAGAAAGCAAATGAAAAGATGAAATATAAAAAATAATCAAATGGAATTTCTAGAACTAAAAACAGTGACTGAAATTAAGAATTCAACATACGAGGAGTTCCTGTCGTGGTGCAGTGGTTATCGAATCTGACTAGGAACCATGAGGTTGCAGGTTCGATCCCTGGCCTCACTCAGTGGGTAAAGGATCCGGCATTGCCGTGAGCTGTGGTGTAGGTTGCAGACGTGGCTCGGATCTGGCATTGCTGTGGCTCTGGCGTAGGCTGGCAGCAACAGCTCTGATTAGACCCCTAGCCTGGGAACCCACATATGCCATGGGTGCAGCCCTAAAAATAACAAATGCCAAAAAATTAAAAAAAAAAAGAATTCAACATACAGGTGTACTGGAAGATCAGACATTGTATAAGAGAAGACTAATGAACTGAAAGGTAAATCAGTAAAACATTTCCAGGTTGAACTACAGAGAAGAAAAAATAATGGAAAATAGAGAAAAAGTAAAAAATAAATATGCAGTCTGGTCAATATGTCTATCATGTAATTGGAATGCCAAAGGAATTAACAGAATAAACAGGGCAATGGCAATATTTGAAGAAAATAAATACACATTTTACAAAATTGATGGTACACACCCAGCTATAGATTCAAGAAGATACATGTACTCGAAGTGGAATGAATGAGAAATTAAATTAAAACATATTAAGACATATCAAAGTGAAAAACTGTGAAAACTAAGGATAAATACCTTTAAGTCAGTTTAAGAAAAAAAAATACTCTCTAAGGAATAATAATAAAGTTGACAACTGCCTTTCCAATAAAAATAAAATGCACAGACAACAGAACACACTGTTAAAGGACTGAAAGAACCTAAGTAGGAAACTATAACTTTATGTTCAATGTAAGTATCCTTTAAAATAACAACAAAGTCACAATACTTTTAGAAAATTTGTTTTCAGCAAAATTCAAAGAAATATTTAAGGCAGAAGGAAAATTATCCCAATAGGAAGCATGGTAATGTAGGACAACATTATAACACAGAAAATAAATAAGTATACGAGTAAGTGTAAGTAAATATTATCTGTTTAATGTGACAGTAATCAAGGTTTGGGAGCTAAAATAGCATGAAGGACAGGATGGATTAAAGAGTACTACTAAGCTGTTTCAAGGTATTTGTGTTATGTGGAAAGTGGCAGAATAATTTAAGGTAGAGTCTAACAAATTAAGGAAAAATGTTATAATCTCTAGGGTAACCACTCCAATAAATAATATAATAATTTATTCCTAGCAAGTAATAGAAAAGAAAGGAAAGAAAATTGCATAATAGAACATTTTTTTCCTTTTCCCAGATCAACTAAAGAAAAAAAAAAACAAAGAATAGATAGGGCAAATAACAAGATGGTAGGTGAGCTCGAATATATTGATATTCACATTGAATACTGATTATTTTTAATACATTTTGTCCTATATTTTTACTTTCAAACCTTCAGAGTGCAATGCAATTATAAATAACTCTGTTTTTAGTAGATATAATAACAAAAGGGTTGATTCAAACAAGAAAAAAATACCAACCATAAATCTGTATGTTTATAATACAAAGACATAACAATACATAAAACAAAAACTGAACTGAAAGGAGAAACAGAGAAATACAACATCAAAGTGGGGCAGTTTAACACATATCCCTACCACTAACAGAATAAGCATAAAAAGCAAGAAG
This sequence comes from Catagonus wagneri, assembly GCA_004024745.2. Lineage (NCBI taxonomy): Eukaryota > Metazoa > Chordata > Mammalia > Artiodactyla > Tayassuidae > Catagonus > Catagonus wagneri. The sequence continues at coordinate 37,607,721 of PVHT021183699.1, read as the reverse complement.
TAGAGACAAAGAACATCTGAATATTATAATTAGTCAGTTTGACCCAATTGACATATAAGACACTATATCCATCAAATGCAGAATTCATTTTGTTTATAAGTAATCAAGGATCACTAACCAAAATATATCACATGCTTGTCTATAGAGTAAGTCTAAATGTATGTGAAAGGATGGAAATGACACAAAAGGTATTCAATATCTCAGTGCAATAGGCTAAAAATCATGAAGTATTAACCAGAAAATTTAGAATCCAAATTACTTCAAAATGAAATAATACATTTTATAAATATTCTGTGGGACAAGGAAGAGTTACAATAAAAATTAGAAAATAATTTTCATTCAATGATAATGAAAATATGATATAAAAAAGCATTCAGGATATCACTAACTCAATTGAAAGGAGACTGATATTTCTAAATGCATATAATAAGAAAGAAGGCTGAAAAATCAAAGCTCTAAGGTTCCACTTTAATAAGCTATTAAAATGTCATACATGATTCAAGAAAGTAGAAGGAAGGAAATATAAAATAAGAATAGAAATCAATGACACAGGAAACAGATTTGTCATGCCAAAAGTTGCCTCCTAAAAATCCAATAAAACTGATAAATCCATAAAAAGATGGATTAAGGAAAAATAAGTGAAAATCACCAATTAAACATAATAGCTACAGAAAATGGAAAGCCCTATAAATCTACTACTATTTTTAAATAAGAAGATTTCGTAAACAACTTTAGGCCAATAAATATAAGAATGTGAGAGACATGGACACATTTCTTTAAAAACACAGCTAACCAAAGATAATCTAAGAAGAAACTTTAAAACAGGAATAGCCTTATATACATTGAAGTTATTGATTCTATAATGAAAAATCTCCCCTCAAAGTAAACTAACTTCCTTGTGGACTCAACATTGAATTCTTACATTTAATTAAAAAGCAGCCCTAAAAAGCAAAAAAAAAAAAAAAAAAAAAAGAGAGAGAGAGATAACAACTAATTCAATTTGAGGCCAGCATACTCTGATCATAAAGCTGAAAAAGACATGACAGAAAAGAGAAAAGGCATAACAAAAAAAATGAATTTCTTATTTATTTTGCTTTTTTTAGGGCCACACTCACAGCATAGTGAGGTTCCCAGGCTAGGGGACCAATTGGAGCCATAACTGCCGGCCTGCACCACAGCCACAGCAAACGCAGGATCCAAACTGCATCTGGGACCTACACCACAGCTCACAGAAATGCCAGATCCTTAACCCACTGAGTGAGGCCAGGGATCGAACCCACAACCTGATGATTCCTAGTTGGATTTGTTTCCATTGCGCCACACGGGAACTCTGGAATTTCTTGAATATAGACTCAAGGATCATAAAATCACAGCAAATTGAATTCAATGAAATGATAATACTTAGTATATTATGAAAATATGGTTTTGATTCCATGAATGCAAGGTTAGCTTAACATCTGAAAAATGAACATAATTCAAAGCATTCAAAAAAAACTAAAGAAAAATATGATAATCTCAATAGGTGCAAAATAAGCACTTGAGAAAATCCAACACCCATTCAGCTAAATTCTTAATAAGCTAGAAACAGAATAGCACTTCTTTAACTTAAATAGTATATGTTCAAAAACCAAAAGCAACATAGCATTTAATGGTAAACATATTATTATAATTAGCAATGTTGAGCATCTCCTGTAATATTTTAACATTAGAGAAATGCAAATCAAAATTACACTGAGGTACCACCTCATACTGGTCAGAATGGCCATCATTAATAAGTGTACAAGTAACAAATGATGGAGAGTGTGTGGAGAAAAGGGAACCCTCCTACTTCTGTGAGAGGATGTAAACTGGTACAACCACTATGGAAAACAGTATGGAAGTTCCTCATAAAATTAAATATAGGACTACCACATGATCCAGCAATCCCACTCTTGGGCATATATCTGGACAAAACTATAATTCAAAAAGATACATGCACCTCTGTGTTCATTGCAGCACTATTCACAATAGCCAAGACATAGAAACAACCTAAATGTCCACTGACAGATGAAAGGGTTCAGAAGATGTGGTACAACTATACAATCGAATACTACTCAGCCATAAAAAAGAACAAAATAATGCTTTTGATGCAACATGGATACAACTAGAGATTCTCATACTAAATGAAGTGAGTTTGATAGAGAAGGACAGATACTACAAAATATCTCTTATATATGGAATCTAAAATATGGCACAGATAAACCTATCTATAAAACAGAAATAGACCCCCAGACATAGAGAATAGACTTGTAAATGCCAAGGGGGAGGGAGGTATGGGATGGGCGGGGAATTTGAGGTTGGTAGATGCAAACTATTATATTTAGAATGGATAAACAACAAAATCCTACTGTATTGCACAGGTAACTATACCTAGTCTCTCAGGTAGACCATAATGGAAAAGAATATTTAAAAAAATGTATACATTAAAACATTAAGGGAGTTCCCTTCGTGGCACAGCAGTTAACAAATCTGACTAGGAACCATGAGGTTGCGGGTTCGATCCCTGGCCTTGCTCAGGGGATTAACGATCCAGCGTTGCTGTGAGCTGTGGTGCAGGTCACAGACGCGGATTGGATCTGGCGTTGCTGTGGCTGGGAACCTCTATATGCAGCAGGTGCGGCCCTAAAAAGTAAATAAATACATAAATAAATTAATTAAAATAAGATAAAATAAAATAATAAAAACATTAAAAGTATTTATCCTGAGATCACAGTTAAGCATATCTGCTAATTTTTATCCTTACACTTGTACTGGTGGCCCTAGAAAGGCAATAAGATAAAATAAATAAAAGGCATACGGATTAGAAAGGAAGAAATAAAACAAGCCATTATTCAAACACAAAATGATTATACACACAGAAAATCAAAAAGAATATATAGATTATTAACAATTAGAGTGAATAAATAGGCTTAGTTAAGTCACCAGACACAAGGTCAATTATAAAACTATTTTGTTTTTATATATTAGCAAATAAAAATTTACAACTATAATATTTATAACTGCAGTAAACATCTCAACTAGCTATTAATAAATCTAAAAAGAAATTTGTTAGACTTCTAACACAAAACAACCAAAAAATGTTAAGAATAGAAGTGAAGAGAAGGATCCGATTTATGGACTGGAAGACTCAATATTGTAAACATGTGCTAGTTCTCCTTTAGATGACTTTTATACTCAACTCAAGCATAATCAAAACCCCAGCAAGTTATTTTGCAGAAATCGAGAGGCTGATTCTAAAACTTTTATGAAAATCTAAACAACCACCAAAGGAAAAGGCAGTTTTGAAGAAGTGAAATTGTATCAGAGCACTTACATTACTGGGTATCAAGACTTATTAAAAAAAAAAAGAAGAAAGCAAAAAAGAAATGGAGTTCCCACTGTGGCTCAGCAAATGAACCCAACTAGTATCCATGAGGATGCAGGTTCGATCCCTGACCCCACTCAGTAGGTTAAGGATCTGGCACTGCCATGAGCTGTGGCACAGGTCATAGATGTGGCTTGGATCCCACATTACTGTGGCTGTGGCATAGACTGACAGCTACAACTCTGATTTGACTCCTAACCTGGAATTCCATAAGCCAAAGATGTGGCCCTTTAGCATAAAATCAAACAAAAAAACCCTTATAAAACTCAAGTAATTGAATCAGAGTGGAATTAGTGCAAACATAGACAAATACACCAAGAATATAAAATCAGAGCATTTAGAAAAAAAACTACTTTTAAAAAGTGCTAATACAATACCATGAGGAAGGGTGGTTTAGTTCTTGAATTGTGCTGGATCAACTGACTATCCTTGTGGTGAAAAATATAACCTTAATTAAATTCCAGATGAATTTTAACGAAGTTTAATAACAAAGCTTATTAATAAAGCTTCTAGAAAGTAGCATGGAGAATATCATCCCACCTCTAGCATAGGAAAATATGACTTAAATCATCCATTAAAAAGTACTATCCATAGATGAAAAGAGTGATATATTAAACTTTATCAAAAGATAGCATCATAAGAGAGATAAAGGAAGCCGTAGAGTGGGAGAATATATTTGCAGTATATATATCCAATGAAAGACTAGTATCTAAAACATGACTTTTTTAAATGGGAGAATTTTTTTCAACACTCTCCTGAAGAGGATACCCAAATAGCCAATAAACGTATGAAAAGATAATCGATATTAGTCATCACAGAAATGCAAATTAAAATGACATAGACCCCCACACACACACACCCCAGAATGGCTAAAATTAAAAACACTGAGAATATCAAGTGTTGACAGAGAGGAACTAGAACTCCTATTGCTTCAATCACTTTGGAAGACTCCCATCTACTAATGCCTAACATGTGCATACCTTATGAGACAGTAATTCTACTCCTGGGTATACGCCCAACTGAAATGCAATAAAAGACACGTGGAATAATTTTTATAGCAGCATAATTTGAAACAGCCCAAACTGGAAATAATTGATGGGTTCATCTATATTAGAAGAGAGAAACAAATGATAACATAGCCACACTACTGAGTAAAACACGGACTCTGAAAGAAAGAAAGAACGAAAGAAAGAAAGAAAACTACTTATTGGCACATACAACAACCTGGATGAATTTCATAAATGAAACTTCAACTCAAAAGAGTATAGACCAGATGCTTCCATAATATATAGTTCAGTAATAGGTAAAATTAATCCATGCTGGTGAAAGTCAAAAAAACAGTTTCATTTGGGGGACAGAATGCCTAGAATGAAGCATGACAGGGGAGGCTCTCAAGGTGCTGGTAGGTTCTATGTAAGCTCTAGGGTGTTCATATGGGAGTGGCCACTTGGTAACAAATCACACTAAACACTTAAGACTTTTTTGTACCTTATCATGGATATTAACAGATAAGATCTTTAAAAAGTTAGCTGACCATACCTGTGTATGACTGTATCACTGGGGAAGTCGGAAAAAAGTTACATGGGAATACTCAGCCCTATTTTTACATTTCTTGTGAGCCTAAAATTATTTCAAAATACATTTTTTTAAATTAACAGTGATAAGCCAGTGCTACCATCATCCTCATGGACAATAAGAATAAATGATCCAGAGCTAAGAATTTGGCCTAGTGAGGAAAGAAGCTGTGACTGCAATATTTTTGTCAGAAGTATGAACATACCTGGGTGACTAGAAGAGTGGGACTGAATCATAGTAGCTCTAAGTGAAACCTACCATCCCGTCTAATTTCCATGTTCTAAGCATGGCCATTGCTCTCACCATTAGAAATCTAAAAAATCTTGGGGGACACCAAACCTATGAAGGAATTCTGAGTGTGGCTAAGAAGCAGAAAAAGGTGATTTCTAAGGCTTATTCTCTAAGTTAAGACAGCTTGCTCAGAAAGAAGCCTTGGCCACAGAGCATAGCACCTTACTCCCTCCATCCGGGAGTTGGTACAACATCCTCCATAAATGAAAGAGTTTAGCTTGGATGACTTTCCTTCTGAACTGCAATTGTGAATAAATTAATGCCACTGCTAATTTCACATGATGAACAAAGGCTGTCTGCAAACAAAAGCACTCTTGTATCTAGGCCTAGAGACATTAAAATATTTTGTCTTTCATCATTGTTTTTATCTTCAGTTATTTGCCCTGTGGGATTAAAACAGCCCAAGACAAGAGATTACTTTTGCTAAGTCCAGGTTTTGCAACATATCTCTTTCCAACCAAAAAATCATGGCTTTCTGCTGTCTGTCCCTTAGCCCAATTGTCATAATCCACCTCAACCAACAAATCCAGCCTTAACCCCATAAGGAAGATTCAAAACACCATCAGCTCGTGTGTAAAATTTGAACAATGGCTATCTTCATTCTCCAGACAATGTTTTCATCTCCTAATTACATATCTGCTATCTGGGGAGGGAAGTTTAATGGAATAAACATTCACTCTCAGGTTTAACTACATGAGAATAGAATTTTAAAGATAATGCTCAGAAACCCGCTAGTTTGGTCCTAGATTAGTGAGAGAATGGCTCTCTCAACTCCAATTATTTTCAATGAGGTCCTCAGTGCATATAAAACGTCCCAGAGCTATTCCCATCTAGGATTTACTGCCAGGCCCTCCCTGTGCCAAGCTGTGTTAGCTCATCTCATGTTAAGGTAGGTATAATTTTTGCCCACATGTGCCAAATAAGTAAACAAAGGCTTGAGGTTCCCAACTGGTGACAAAAGGTAAGGAATTCCAGCTCCCAAGTCCATTATCTTAACTACACTGTGGACTCCACCTCCTTCACAGCCTAATAAACTACATAGTTTTTCACCTTTCTACTGGCCACTTTCCTGTGAGAATAACACTGTTTATTTGGATCTTGCCCAGTTTGTTTCAATCTTATGACTCTTAAAATTGGCTTTGCACAAACTAATTGTTTTCTGTGGAAAGTCATATCCCAAAGGGATTTCAGAGCTTGAGTTTTGGCTTTGGAAAGTGCAGGATTCAAGGAGGAACTGGTTCTTATTTTTATCTCTATCCTTTTTCATCCCTTCCAGCAATGAACAAGGTAGTATCAGATTCTCAAAACAGAACCTCCAGCAGCCTGCCCCTCTGCAAAATAACTTCATTAAAGAGCCCAACATAATGGGATCCTGTCTGATATTCATTAAGCATTTGCTTATGTAACAGGCACTGCTCTAAGCCAATATAAGAGACATCTCATTTAATCATCACAACATTCCTATGGTCTAGTGTGGGAAACAGAATAAAACTGCCAGTACACACACCCACATGAAGTCTACATTCCAATCCCTGGAATTTGTGATTATGTTGTTACATCACAAAAGGGACTTAAAATTGCAGATGGAATTAAGATTGCTAATCTGTGCATTCTAAAATAGAGTGATTATTCTGTATTTTCCCGCTGGTCCATTGCCATCATAGGATTCCTTAAAGTGAAAAACAGTGTCAGAGTCAGAGTGCTGCGTTGTGAGAATGTCTCATTTGGCAATTGCTGGCTTTGCAGATGAAAGGGGGCCATGAGCCAAGAAATGGAACAGCCTCTAGAAACAGGAAAAGGCAAGAAAACAAATTATCTCCTAGAGACTGCAGAAAGGAATACAGCCCTACTGACGCTGAATTTAGGCCAGTGAGACTCAGGTCAGATTTCTGAACTTGAACTGTAAATTAATAAATTTGAGGTGTTTTAAGTCACTACATTTGCAGTAATGGAAATATTTTACAACTGGGAAAAAAAAACTAATAAGGTAGATTTTATTATGGTGATGATCTGTTTTACAGATAAAGAGACAGGCTCTCAGAGTTTTAAAATCTCACCTGTGGTCATCCAGCTAGTAAGGAATAGAGTCAGAATTTGAGCCAGACTGTCCAGAGCCCTCACTCTTATGTTATGACTCCCTCCAAGGCAGCTTCTCTTCCCATCAAACTGTCCCGATTATTTCTTTCATTAAAACGGTGATTTTGGAGTTCCCATTGTGGCTCAGCAGGTTAAGAACCCAAAATAGTGCCCATGAAGATTCAAGTTTGATCCCTGGCCTTGCTCAGTGGATTAAGGGTCTAGCATTGCCATAAGCTGTGGTGCAGGAGGCAGATTTGGCTTGAATTTCACACTGCTGTGGGTGTGGTGTAGGCTGGCAGCTGCAGGTCCGATTCAGCCCCTAGCCTGGGATCTTCCATATGCTGCAGGTGAATCATAAAAATAAAATAAATAAAACAGAGATTTTGTTTAACAAGTTTAATATTTCCTGTGTAGCATTTGAAGGAGAGAGAAATAATCTTTATTTAGTTTTCAAATACATGTTTCACCTCCTTAAATTTATTTCTAAGTATTTCATTTTTAATACAATTCTAAATTAGTCTTAATTTCCTTTTCAGACAGTTCATTGTTAGTGTTTAGAAATGCAACTTATTTTTGTGTATTGATTTTATATCCTGATACTTTATTGACTTTGTTTATTGTGTTTAATAGACATTTTTAAAGTCTTTTGGGTTTTCTACATATAAGATCATGTTATTTGCAAACAGAGATAATTTTACTTCTTCCTTTCTGATTCCTTTCTGAATGTCTTTTATTTCTTTTTCTTTCCTAATTACTCTGGCTAGGACATCTAGTTCTGTTGAACACAATTGGTGAGAATGTGTATCCTAGGCTATTTCCTGATTGTAGAGGAAATGCTTTCATTTATTTACCCTTGAGTGTGATATTAGCTTTGGGTTTGTCACATGAGGACTTCAGTAAAGTATGTTCTATATCCCATTTGTTGACAATTTTTACCATGACAGGGTGTTAAATTCTGACAAATGCTTTTCTGTATCTAGTGAGATGATCATGTGATTTTAATCCTTCATCCTGTTAATGTGGCTGTGGCATATCATATTAGTTGATTTGCATATGTTGACCCCTCCTTGCATTTCAGGGATAACTTTTATTTGATCATGGTATATAATTCTTTTACTGTGATGTTGATTTTGATTTCTAGTATTCCGACGAGAATTTTTCATCAGTGTTTATTTGGAATATTGGCTTACTGTTTTCTTTTCTTGTGGAATCTTTGTCTGGTTTTGGTATTAGTTTGATGCTGGCTTCATTAAATTAGTGTGGAAATGTACATTCCTTTTCAATTTTTTGGAATGGTTTGAGAAGGACTAACATTAATTCTTCTTTAAATATTTGGTAGAATTCACTAATGAAAAGCCATTTGATCCTGGGCTTTTCTTTGTTGGTACGTTTTTGATTACTGATTGAACCTCCTTACTAGTTATTAGTCTGTTCAGACTTTTTATTCACGATTCAGTCTCAGTAGGTTTTATATTTCTAGGACTTCATTCATTTCTTTGGGGTTACCCAGTTTGAGAGTACTGTTCATAATAATCTCTTACGATCCTTTTTATTTCTGAGGCATCAACAATAATGTATCCTCTTTCTTTTTTCCTTTTATTTAAGTCTTCTTTCTTATTTTCCTAGTCTAGCTTTTCCAAAAAGCAGCTCTTAGTTTTATTTAGTTTTCCCCCATTCCCTAGGTCTTTTATTTACACTCTTTCTTCTGCTAACCTTGGGCTTAGTAACCTCTTTTTTTTTTTTTTTTCCTGGTTCCTAGAGATGTAAAGATAGATTATTTTACTGAGGTCTTTCTCCTTTTTTAATATAGGTATTTAACACTATCTAGCTATCACATCTAGCACTGCTTAGTACTGCATTTGTTGCATCCTGTAAGCTGTATTTTCATTTTTCTTTGTTCTAAGTATTTTCTAATTTCCTTTAAATTTTTCTTCTTTAAACCCACTGGTTGTTCAAAAGTATGTCGTTTAGTTTTCACATATTTGTAAATTTTCCAGTTTTCCTTCTGCTATTTATTTCTAGTTCCACTGCACTGTGGTTGGAAAAGATATTTGGTATGATTTCAGTCTTCTTATTGTTAAGACTTGTTTTGAGATCTAGCATGTGATCTGTCCTGGAGAACGCTCCATGTATACTTGAGAAAAATATATGTTCTGCTAATATTTACTATTCTAATTACAGGCTTAAAATCCTGGAGAACGCTCCATGTATACTTGAGAAAAATATATGTTCTGCTAATATTTACTATTCTAATTACAGGCTTAAAATCACCCTTTTAGAGAGATTTTCCTGGAACCTCTAGTCTAAATGAAGTCTTCCACTTAAATCAAGATGCGCAACAATCCCCTTTCCTTTCCCTGGGCATTCAGGAGGACTGCGCTTCCCAGTGTCGCTTGTAGTTTGGTTGGGTTCATGTCGCTACATTCTGGCAAATGGACTATGAGCAGAAATGACATACTCACTTCCTAACTAGTTAAAAACATGCTTGTATAATACTCCTCAATCTATCTCTCCCTCCTGCCAGGCATATGGAGACAGCATTTTGACACTAGTGGTACCAATGATGGAAAGAAGTTGGATAGTCACCTCCCTAGAGAACTAGTCAACCTGCATTGTATAGAGATCTGAAAGGAGATAAAACTTTGTTTTTCTTAGGCCATTTAAATTTATTATTTATTGTTGTTGCAACTTAGGACAGCCTAGCCTTATTAGTACAAACCTTTCATCAAGACATTTAATTTTCCTTCATCTATTTAACACAATTTGCCATGAAATATATCATCTGGAGTTTGCTTATTTCCTGTCCCTCAGAAATCATTGTTCACCTGTGCTATCCATGGCTGGGTGCTAGTTCAGTGCTTGCTACACCAAAGATGCTCAAAAAATGCTTGTCCAATGCGTGAACAGATTGATGTTTAGTAAATGAAGGAATCTACTCTGTGAGTTTTGCTCCCAAATCTCTGTCCATTTGTGTGTGTGTATGAAAACCAACAATATATTTTCTTTTTGGAACACAGCACCTCTCTCTGGTGCTAAGCATTGGACTTCTATTTTTAAGATAATATCTAAAAAGCAGCCTGCCAATGGAGTTTAAGAAAATCAGGAAAGGTGTGCAGAGTCAGATTTCAGGGTTAAATAATAACTGTAAACAATGGTTATTTAAAATTGGTCCCATCTCATCATACCAGAATTAGAGGAAAACTAAAAAGAAAACATGAATTTTTAATTTATGGAGTTACTGAAAAAGATGGAAACTTAAAATCCAATATTTAAGTTGAAACCAAACTGGGCTGGTGGAAAATAAATGTGTAACTAAAAGCTTATGTAAATCTTGTTAGGACCTTACTCCTCCACTATGAACTCAGGTGCTGCAGAACATTCTAGGGTCTCCAAGGATTTGAGCATTTGAAGTATAGGCATAACTTACAAATGTACATTTGAAAGCATTTTTCTCTAAAAAACTTAGTTTATCTTTTTCCAAATAGCTCCAGCCCTCCACCTCCCACATACTTGGGCCAAGGCTGGGGCATTCAGCTTTCATATGTCTCTGATCAATCAACACATAACTATTACAAACAACCCAAAGTCCAGTTTGGCAGTAACCCCAAAGGCTCCAACCAAAACGATCTTATTCAATTCCATCCTTTCGAAGAAATGTTATTTGGGTTATTTTTCTGTCACTTTGTCTTTGGTAGCTCTATAGACTGCTAGTAATCTAAACTGTAAAACTTATCTTACTGAATTGAAATTTCCATTTTTTATTAGAACTTCTAGGCAAAACAGTGGTGGCCTGCCATCAGATTGTACCTTTTTATATATATAATATTATATCATACAACTACTTCTTACTTTCAGAGATTATAGATCAGTGAATCAGAATGGATTATCCAGTTCCAAATTCAGAAAAGTTTCACTTGATGATTTTATATTCTCTTCAACTGAATAGAGGCAAGGAGTATAAAGACCCTGAGCTCTTTAAATTATGTCTCCCACATTTCTTACTTCTGACTTCAAATAAACAATTCGCTTTTCAGGCTATAACCCTCGTTTATTATTCAACATGGGCACTACTTCAAAGCCTTCGATACTGCATATCTATGGCCCCTCTGTGGATACAGGTGCACTTCAAGTCACACACCCAAGCCTTGATTATTATAGCTGGGAAATGATTCCAACAGAAAAAAAGGAATGAAAACAGGATTTTGAAGTGCCTTTCTATCAGATGAACGATTCTTCTAATAGACAAACAGAACATGCTACTCACTGTTCTCACTTCCCAACTGAAGTCAGACAAGCAAATTAAAATTCAGGCAGCGGTGTGCCCCAGAATTTCCCCCTCAGTCTGGCTACCCCACACAGTGAAATTCTGAGATGAGCTGACCAAGGAAATTCAATAGGTCAGCAAGAATCCTATGGCAAGCTGCCTTTACTAAAAGGCTTTTTTTTTTTTTTTTTAATAGTACAGCTTCCACATAAGCTTTGGGGACATTAGCCACACTCCGATACTAGGATGGCAAGGAAAATTCTCCAGTTGAAAGACAAGGTCAGGGTTCTTTTCTAGCCAAAAAAAAAAAAAAAAAAACCAATGTCAATCTCTACCAAGGTCTCTTTCCCATTCAAACTCATGTTGCTCTGTTAATCCTTTTCATATATTGGGAAAAGGGTATAGATGTCTTTTGTAACAAGGCATTGGATTGATGGTGTAATGAGCCTGAGGTGACCAATTTATCTGACCTTTGTCCAGAAATGAAAAGGTAATGGGCACATCCAGTGAATGTAATAAATAAACTTAAATAGAACATGTGGGAAACACACATGACAAGCTTCAAATAAAAACCTCTCCTCTGACCTCCAAAATGCCAAGAATGTCCCACTTAGAACTGGACTGGACCATGGCCAATTAGGTCTGAATTCATTACACGTTTTTGGGAATGGGAATTTTGTCTGGACTCACCCTAATGGATCATTGGGACTTCACAGAAGTGCTCTAATGACAACAATTTTCAGGAAGTTGCTGGCTGTTGCCTCCTTTCACTTGTTACCCCTTAATACACCTTCTATGCATTACTTAGATTAAGAACTTTGTAAGGAGGCCTTTGTGAGAAAAATAACTCAGGCAACAGTGCAGCAGAGCATGAAATCCCAATCTGGATGGTTGGCTGCATCGTAAAATGTGACCAAGAATAGAGAAGCCAAAAACAGAGGTAGAGAACAGAATGATGGAGCTCACGGTAGCTGATGGAAAGCTTCCCAACCATATCATGACAGTTGGCCTGTGCAGGGCTCTGAATGAAATCCATTATGTTGCCCACAGAGCATGGGATTCTGGCACAGCCAGTGTAAAAATGCTTCCCTCTATGAGCTTTAAAAATTATCAAAGCCTCCTACTGCTCCTCACCCTGAGAGTGAGGGTCAAACACTAGAGAGCTTCATTTCCCACAGTGCCCCTGAAAATGAGTTCCAAGATTATTTTCTAAGGGACCCAGACACATAGCACTTTAAGAAAAGGTTCAGTCTCTAGAGCCATTGTCACTCAAGGGCAACTGGTCTCAATGGCAATCTGCCAAGTGTCTTGGTTAGATAGGAACTAACAAAAGTTCAAGCACCCAAGTTTGAGAATAGATAACATTTTAAAAATAGATAGATTTTTAATCATACTACTAATAACATCAGCCCACCCACCTGTATTCTTTTAAAGGGTGTTCCTGAATAGAAGGGAAGTAGTTGGCCAATTTACAACTTTAGGTGAGCATCGGTGTGTATCAAATATCGAAACATCAAGCATTATGTATTTCATGGGTGAAAATGGTGTTGAGAACCGCCACTACTTCAAGGAGAAATATCCACTATAAGCTGAAGCACCCTATGACAGTCTTCTGCTGACATATCAGCTCCAGAAACAGAACCAGTGCCTAATTTTAGCCAAACACCACATTGGATGAAGAAAATGGTGGAAATGATCCCTGTGCGTTAAAAGTTTCATTTGGATACGATGAAATAATGCAGTCTTGAGTCTTAAAGGTCAAAGAACCACTGAATCCATGGAAAAACTATAATTAAATGTACAAATAAGGCCCTAGTTGATTCGGCTTGATAGTGTGTAAACTGGATGGTCCTTAAAACATATGAATGAGCTGGCAATACTGTCTTGAAAGAAGCAGAGAAACCACAACAGGTCAGTCTATTCTTTCATGAGAATTAGATGTTGAGAAAGGGGGCTCTGTATATCATCTCATTATCACTTTATTAAGGGTGAGCTTCATTAACACTGAAGTGTTTGTTTAGGACAATGTCCATTTTCAGGTGTGACCAAAACAATAGTCTTTAGGAAACAAATCCTCATACAAAATTGTAAACTCATTAAGTTAGGATCAACATATTACTTAAAGCAACTTATGTACTTCTACTTAGGAAGATTATTTTATAATCATAATGGACAATCCAAATAGGGTTAATTCAAAGGTTTCAGTTATAGAAACATTATTTGGGAGGCTCAGAGACTGCTAAATTAAATAAATCTATGATCCTGTGCTAAAACACTCATTAAAAAATATTGGTCATCAATAAGAAGAGAAACTGCCTGAATGTTCTTTGAAACCCATGAGTTCACTAATTTTTCAGCTATGGAGTCAGCCACTCACTCAAAACAAATAAACAAACAATAACCACCAAAATCTCATAAGGACCAACTGCAGCACTAATCATATCACCAAAGAATGTTCACATTTTTGTTCTCAAGGAGTGTGTAATATAGAAGCGGCTACAGAGAAGTTACCCTATAACTCTAGTTCAATAATATAATTCATAAGACACTGATACAAACAATAAAGTTTGGCAGCAGAGGAGGTAATTTTGCCTGGGAAAGGAAATAACATGACCATTGGAGAAAGAGAAAGGAAGTAGAATGATGCCAAGGACTTAAAACAATTATGGCAAAATGTGAATATTTGCTAGTTCTAGATAATGGGTATTCAATACCTTTGAACTATTTCACAAATTAAAAACAATGACTGAGAGATTGGGTTAAGATGGC